>CM018694.1:33400623-34000623 GCA_009363875.1 Mikania micrantha | reverse complement strand
AATGATTGGATCTCTCATGTATCTTAATGCTTCTCGGCCAGATATCATGTTCGCCACATGCTTGTGTGCTCGCTATCAGTCCAAACCAAGAGTATCACATCTGATTGTTGTGTAGAGGATTATGCGTTATCTGAAGGGTACTCCTGATCTTGGCTTATGGTACCCTAATGATGATAACTCTGAGCTTACTGCATATAGTGATTTAGACTATGGCTGATGCAAAAGCGATTTCAAGTCAACATCAGCTGGATTTAAGTTCTTTGGGACCCGTTTAGTTACCTGGCAGTGCAAGAAGCAGACGTCGGTGTCTCTTCAACCTGTGAAGCTGAATACATTGCTGCTGCAAGTTGCTGTTCACATATCTTCTAGATACAACAGCAACTCAGGGACTATGGGTTACATTTTTCTAACACTCCTATTTATGTTGATAATACTGCCGCCATAGCTGTCACTAAAAACCCAGTCCAGCACTCGAAAATCAAACACATCGACATGAAATATCACTTTATACGTGATTGTTTGAAAAGAAACTAATCGATGTTGTTAAAATACACATCGATCACCAGAAAGCCGATCTTTTTACAAAAGCTTTTGATAAACCCAGATTTTTATATCTGCTATCGGCTAATGGTGTTTTTCAAAAGGATGAAGTCATTCCTTCATCTAAAACTAACAAATGATCATCGCTTTTATTAGTTAGCTTTATTTTGTTTTATTTTTCATTATTAAACATTTCTGTTATTTCTTTTATTTAAATCAAAACTCAAAAAGATTTTCTGTTTTAGGTTTTTAGGGGGAGAAAAGTAGGTTAATTAAAAAACCAAAAACATCTGAAAAATTTGAAAAATACAAAAACAATTAAAAATCTAAAAAAAAATGAGAAAGTCTTATTTGAGAAAGTAATGTGTTAATCTGTCATGTCTTAAAAGCTAAAGTGAATGCATAAATCGAAAACACATGAGAATTGTGAATTGATGTACTGATAGGCCGACTTTACAAAATGTATAGACAATTTGTGATAGCTTAGAAAGTCTGATTTGTGGGATCTGTTTTAGAAAATCAGCTAAGTAATAAATAGTTTTTGACTCAAATCAGGCATACACCTATTATCATATGATCTAATAAGGTTTCCAATGATTCATGAATTCAAGTCTGTACACGTGCCATACTGCTTTGTAAAGACCTAGCTGAAGCCGTCCATTCAGATGAGAATGATTGAATCACAAGAAAATAAAAATAAATCAAGCTGGCATTAAGCTTGGAAAATACAAAAATAAAATAAGTTCGATTCCATACACGTGTCATATTGCTTTGTAAAGACCTAGCTGAAGCCGTCCATTTGGATAGAACAAGTTAATCATGTGAACACAATTTTGTATACGTGCCATATTGCTTTGTAAAGACCTAGCTGAAGCCGTCCACGAGAATGTGATGAACATGAGAGACAAATCAAAAAGAAAAATACAAAAAGATAATAAAATTGGAACCTTATGGAATTTATGATTTTAGGTATTAAGTTACGCAGAGATGAGTTACAAACTGGTTTTGATCTTTATTGGTTAAATAAAATGGGTAACTCAGTCAGATAACATGAGTGATCATCAAATTCATTTAGAAGTAATGAAAAGTCACGCTTAAAGTGGACAAGTATATCAGTAATCATATCACAAGACAAATGTGTTTGAAGTGTGTAGGATCAGTTGTTCTCATTTGATCAGTATTAGGTTATAGCAGCGGAATTCAGAGATGAATTAGCATAAGAATTAGCAAGAACACTTGAATATTAATGAAACAGTAAAGAACAATTTGTTATAGAGAGAGAATTCTGCAAATGGAATGATTTCACTTAATGCACTAACTTCGCTTCCAATACACTATGTCAACTGTCCTTATATAGAAACAATGACGTCTGATGATGTCACATGATGTAGACACCTAACAGACATAAAACAACAACTGAAATAAACAAAACTACTGAGGATGTTCATAAAGTCTGAAGGCATCCTCTTACAAAGTTTGACTAACTAAAACTACTGAAAGCAAACTATAACATCTGATGAGTAAACTACTCATCAGACTTTTACAACTAATGAAAGTAAAATACTGAAGACAAAAACAAACATCACAACATCTGAAGACTTACACTTCAGCTGTTGTGAATAACTTCAGATCTTGTAACTCTTCAAGTAGCCTTCAGCTGTTGTGTTCTTCTTCAGTTGTTGTGTGTATATGAGACTTAAAGGTTTTTCTGATCAGGCTCATTGGTTCTTTTGGTCCAAAAAACTCCCCCTGAACCAATGCAGCCAAAACCTTTAATTATTAACTGTCTCACTTATTATTGGTTTCCCAGGCATAAAGATCGTCTTTTTCTTCGAGATCAGCTTCAAAATGACCAAATAAGTACAAGCCTAGCAGACAGCAGCTTCTGAAAATCTGAATGGCAAAGGATGAAAGGGAACTCCATTGGGGAAATGGACTATGAGCATTGACCCCTCTCATTGAAGCTACTGATCATAAATGAGTCTGAAAGACTCCCTGACATATGCTTCCAAAAGAACAACTTTATCTTCAGGTGTAAGCAGCTCTGGCTCTCCTTCAAAGAATGATTCAGGCCCATAGTATTCAGATAAATACCTGGCCTTTGTCCCATCATATAGTTCCACCCTTGTAATTTCTCTGTAGACAAATTCATCAGGATGTCTGCCTTCCAAGAACAATGGCAGCTCATTCTGTTTTACTCCTTCCAATTTTCTATACACTAGACCTTTCTTAATCATTTTATTCTCTAAGAACTTAGGAGCTTTCAATCCAGCATTATACACACTCTTAAAGTCTCCTATTATCTCCCAAGAATCCAGCACAGAACCCAGCATTATATCAGCACTAATCACCTTTTTGATTTTTCTTGTATATGCAGATGGTACATCTCTTTTGTGAATTCTGTCTTTCACCCTTGGGTCAGGCCACATTCTGATTTGTTCTTTTCGATACTGATAAGTGAACCTTAGTGCATACAACCTCTGTGCTTCTTTCTTCATTGCTATTATTGTTGAGGTCTGAGGGTACTCCTTATCAACCAATCTCAGAATATTCTCATCATGCTTCTTTTGACTCTCTTCTTCCTCAAGTTTGATTTTTACAGCTTGTCTCTGAGATTCTGGAGTGATCTTGGGATATTGACCAATGACCATGGCCTTTTCTGGCACATATTCAGTTGGCATCATGAATGAACTTTTCTGAGCCATTTGTGTAGGACCAGCATTTGAAGACTCAGGCTTTTTCAATTTTGAATTCAGTACAGTAGATATAGGTAGCCTGTCCTCTTCATTTTCATTTTCTTCTTGAATCCTCAACATCCTCCTTTTCTTGGGAGGAATATCATCAGCAATGGTTTGATGTGATTGGGTAGACGGTTTGACTTGTGGAATCAGTTTTTGTATCTCAGATACTTCAGATTCTTTGGCATTATCAGCCTTTTCCACCCCAATCATAGGATCTTGATCTTCCTCTGCCTGATCTTCCTCTGCCTGATCTACATCTATTCCAATCTCTCTTTCAGATTGTTTTTCAAGTTCAGAATCTTTCTCAACCTCTTTCTCATTTACATCCTCTTCTTCAACAGTCTTATCAACATCAATAGGATTTGACTTCTTCTTCTGCCTCTTATAAATAACCTGTATAGTTGGAGACTTTTCAGAAGCAGACTTTTCATAAGCATTCTCCTCCTCCTCACTTCTTAATCTCTTTCTCTCAACTTCGGAATCTTTCACTAACTCCCCCTTTTTGGCTGCAGTGGATGAAGGGGTTTGACGGCTAGAAAATTTTGCAGCAACAGCATCATCAATCATTTTCTAAAGTTGTGTTTGGGATGGAAGCCTCTCATCAAGAGCTTGGGTAATGATAGTTTTTAGAAGTGGAGTGATGAGAGGTAGGGCTGTGAGAAAAGCAGCAACTAATGCCTCTGGGGGGCTTGAACCAAAAGAATTAGTGCCTGAAGTAGAGGCTGGAGGTTTATTTGGTTGTTGAGTAGTGGAGGAAGTGTTTTGGTGACCTTCAAGAGTTGAAGGTGCGATCTGTGGGTTTGGAAGGGCAGATGGACTTTTTTCCTTGGACATCTTGGTGAGCAGCTCATTGAGTTTGCAGACCTCAGCCTCAAGAAACATGTTCTGTTTAAGAACATCTGATAAGGTCCTTTGGTCATCATTAGCCTTGGCCAAATCAGCTGACCTCCTGATCATATCAGGATTAACCTGAGTTGAGTGTGGCTCAACATGTTCAGGTGCCCCTTTGTCTTGGTACTGGGGACTTCCAACCTCAGGGATAAACCCTTCATCAGTTGTTGCCTCTGGCAGGGTCTTAGAGATGTTACGACTATCAATCATTCCAAATGATGGAGATGATGAAGGGGCATCCCTGTCAGAATTCAGAATCTCTCTGTCCACACTTGGAGCCCTGAAAGTGTAGTCAAAATCCTGTGGGTTATCAGAAACACTATGATCCTCCCCCTTAATGTTGGAGATAATCCCAGTGGTAATATGTGTCTGGGTAGGGATTGGAGTGTTGAGCTGATCCAGGATTTGTTCAATAACAAATGTGGGGCTGTGTTGAGTGGTTTCAGTAGTAGTAGGCTTTGAAGCAGATTTCACCCTGGGAGAATGGTGCTGTGCAATAGAAACCTTTTCAAATGAAAGAGGCTCTAGATGTGTGTCTTCCCCTTCAAGAGTTGCACCAAGTTCCTGTTGAGAGGAACCTTGGGCGGTATCAGCTGGTGGAGTCTGGTGCACCACTGGCTGACTACGGCCAGTGGGCATAGTATGCCTTGGTGAGGCAGGTTCAGACTCAGGGGACTCATCTCCCTGAGCAACCTTTTTGGGCTTTTTGGAAAGTGACTTGGTGGGGACTTTGGATTTGGATTGGGATTTTGAGACTGTGGGTTCCCTCTTCTTGGGTTTTAGCTTTCGGGCAGCCTCTTTGAGTGTGAGGTTAGTGTTGTGCCGGGAATATACCTCTAGCAAAACTGCTGGAGCAGCGATTCCCTGACCAACAAGGCCTTCTTGTTTTAATTGTTTTTCAATGATGGCCATTATAAAACGTGGGTAAAGAAGCCATCTTGTGGGAACAGGTTTATCAGCATGTTCAGTTAATTCTGAAAATAAAATTTGTGAAAAATTAAGTTTTTGGGATTCCAGAATAGAGAAAAGTACCTGCTGCCACCTGGAGGACATCTGGTCCCATGAAGATGATTTTGGAGCCAAACAAATGTTGATCATATGGAAGATGAGACGTTCAGGGTCGTTGAAATGCTTCTTATAGAGAGCGGAGTCACTCAAGTCACCCTGATATTCGGGACGGGTAAAACAGAGATCGGTGAGATTCTTTGGGAATGTAGTGACCAGATTAGCATCATCCAGATTGAGAACCTCCCTTAGTTCTGCTGGACTCACATGAACATTGTGTCCATTCACTGTAGATCGGAGTGAGATTACTCCGGTTCCGACATTTATAAGTTCCACATTAGTCCAGAATTGATGAAGAGATTCAACATGGAGTGTAGGATTGATAAGAAAAGCTGTTTGAAATTGGGATGCGTTCATAAGATCGACTGCTTCATCAAATTTTGACCAGAAAGAGGATTTCGTGAGATAGGCGACTGAGTTGTGACGAGGTTTGAGGTTCATGGTCGCCATTGAAGCAGAGACTTGAGAGGGAAGGTAGGTTTTGAAAAAGAGGGAAAGTTCTGATGAAGTGGTAATGAAACAACTGAAGAAGGTTTGGTTTTAATAGAAGACTGAAGGATTGGAATTTTAGTCTTCAGATGTTACAGAGGGAAAACAACATTGGTTGAAACATCTGAAGAGTAAATTTACTCATCAGGTGTTGTCGACAGTACTTGTTCATCAGCTGTTTCAATTTTAACCAGTTGCTCATCAGATGTTGTGAAGATTGATCATCAGAACTTTTGAACAAAAGTTGTTCATCAGGACTTGATAATTATTATTATTATTTTTTTTATTTTTTATTTATTTTTTTTTGGCATATTTAAATATTTTTGTATTTTGAAAATTTTATCAGGTGTTTGGAATTTTATTAGTTTGAAATCCATTTTATTCTAGTTGCAGCATACCAAGCCTTAGTACTAAATTTTGAAAAGTTGAAGTCTCTAAGGGCTTAGTAAATATATCTGCAAGTTCATCAGCACTAGGAACAAACTTTGGATCAATCAGACCTTTTTCAAAACAATCCCTAATAAAATGATGTCTGATTTCAATATGTTTGGTCCTAGAGTGCTGAACTGGATTCTTTACAATACAAAGAGCTGAGGCACTATCCATTAACAATGGTTCTTAGACTCTTTGATGCCATAATCCAAAAGTTGGTTCTGAAGCCAGAGAATTTGGGAAGTACAGCTTGCAGCAGCAATGTACTCGGCTTCAGCTTTGGATGTAGCCACAGATGTTTGTTTCTTACTCTGCCAAGAAACCAAACAGTTTCCTAGAAACTGACAACCACCAGAAGTGGATTTTCTGGTGAGTTTGCATCCAGCATAATCACTATCAGAGAAAGCAACCAGCTTGCAGGAATGCCCAGTTGAATACCAAATTCCCAGTGATTGAGTGCCCTGCAAATATCTAAAAATCCTTTTAACAGCAATCAAATGAGATTCTTTAGGTGCAGCCTGAAATCTAGCACAAACACATGTAGCAAACATAATGTCTGGTCTAGATGCTGTGAGATACATCAAGGAACCAATCATACATATATAAAGTGTTTCATCAACTGATTTACCTTTCAAGTCTGCATCAAGTTGTGTGGTGCTGCTCATGAGGTTAGAACAGTGTTTACAGTTTTGCAGATCAAATTTCTTTAACAAATCTTTTGTATATTTTGATTGGTGAATGAAAATGCCATCAGGACTTTGTTTAATTTGAAGACCCAAGAAAAACTATAATTCCCCCATGGCACTCATTTCAAAATTCTTTGTCATTAGCTCAGTAAAAGCATCACACAACTTGGGATCAGAGGAAGCAAAAATTATGTCATCAACATAAATTTGAACAAGGAGCTTATGATGTCCTACTTTCTTTATGAACAAAGTTTTATCTATGGAGCCTCTAGTAAAGTTATTTTGAAGGAGAAAAGTGGATAGAGTATCATACCAGGCTCTAGGTGCTTATTTCAACCCATAAAGAGCTTTATCAAGCTTGTACACCCAATCAGGATGTTGATTATCCTCAAAACCTGGTGGTTGACACACATACACTTCCTCTTTTATTTTACCATATAGAAAAGCACTTTTGACATCCATTTGAAAAACTTTTAGTTTGTGTAAGGCAGCATATGCTAAAAACAACCTAATTGCTTCCAGTCTGGCTACAGGGGCAAAAGTCTCATCATAATCAATACCTTCTTCCTGAGAGAACCCCTGTACAACCAGTCTTGCCTTGTTCTTAATTATTTGACCATTTTCATCAGTTTTATTCCTAAACACCCATTTAGTGCCTATTGCACACTTACCTTGGGGTAAAGGAACCAACTCCCAGACTTGCTGTTTCTTGAACTGCAACAGCTCCAACTGCATAGCCTCCACCCAGCCATTGTCTCTGAGTGCAATGTGATAGTTCTTTGGCTCTTGCTGACTGACAAATAAAGCATAGAGACAGAAATTTGACAATTGGCTTCTTGTTGAAACACCAGCAGAAATGGCACCCATAACTTGAGATAATGGATGATCCTTCAGTTCATGATAAGGAATAAGATCAGTGCAAGTGTTGGATGGAGACTCAGTGGTTGTAGATGTTGATGAAGAAGCTGGAAACAAGTCAGTAGGAATGTCAAAAGATGTAGAGGAGACCAGAATCTCATCAGCATTTGTAGTGGGAGGAACCACTGAAGCAGGAGTAGCATTAGTTTTAGCAGACCTTGGCAGAGTATCACTAAACCTGAACATGTGAGTACTAACATCATCATCATCATCAGTACTACCTTGTGAGTTTCCCATAGCAGCTGTTGATGCATTATCTGCCAGAATAACAGACTCAGCTGGAGGTTGATATGGAACATATTGCAGTATATCCAAATCAAACATCTCTACAGGGTTTTGTGGGATGGGATCTTTTGGTGATTCATTGAACTTTACATGGAGAGTTTCTTCAACAATCTTGGTTCTACAATTAAACACTCTGTAAGCTTTGCAAGTTGAAGAATATCCCACAAAATACCCTGCATCCACTTTGCAGTCAAATCTTTGAAGTTGATCTTTGGTGTTGAGTATATAACAAGGACAACCAAAGGCTCTGAAGAAAGAAATCAAAGGAGCCATATGATGAAGAACTTCATAAGGAGTCTTCAACAGCCTTTGATTCACCAACACCCTATTCTGCACATAGCAAGCTGTATTGATAGCTTCTGCCCAGAAAGTCAGTGGCAAACCAGAATCAGCAATCATTGACCTGGCAGCTTCAATTAAAGTCCTGTGTTTCCTTTCGACCACTCCATTCTGTTCAGGAGTTCTAGGTATGCTATACTGCCTCTTGATTCCCTTTGAAAGACAGAACTCATCCAGAATGTGGTTTCTTAACTCTGTTCCATTATCACTTCTCACACACTTGACAGGAAGGGAATATTGATTCTCAGCATACACCACAAAGTTAATTATATACTTAGCAGCCTCATCCTTTGAGTGCAAGAAGAAGGTCCAGACAAACCTTGAGTAATCATCAACAATTACTAAGAAATACTTCTTCTTTGCTAAACTCATGATCCTCACTGGGCCAAACAGATCCATGTGTAACATTTGCAAGCAAGGAGTTGATTTTGGATCTTCAATTGGAGGAAAAGATACCTTGTGTTGTTTCCCTTTCAAGCAGGCAGCACAGTTTTCATCACACTTAAAATCCTTCACAGGAAGACCTCTAACCAAACCATGTTGCACCAGTTGATTCATGTTTTTGAGATTCACATGACCCACCCTTCTGTGCCACAGATTTGATTCTTTGGGAGAGGCCTTAGAGAATAGGCATGGATGACCCTTAACATTAATTTTCTTTGAAAGATCCAAAGCATAAACCCTTCCCACACGGTTAGCTTTAAGAAGGGTATACTCATCCAAGACCTTGCCAATCAGAGGCAACACCTCAGAAGACAGTATTCTGCAGTCTTCCTTGGTGAAGAGAGAAATGTGACCCTTATCACACATCTGACTGACACTAAGTAAGTTATACTTGAGATTCTCTACATGGTTCACATCATCAAACCTTAACTCACCATTTGACACATATCCTTTTCATATTATGTAACCCTTTGCATCATTTCCAAATGAAACAAATCCCTTCCTTCGTGTAAAATAGTCATTAAGAAGAGATCTGCTCCCAGTCATATGCATGGACCCTCCACTGTCAACATACCAGATGCTATTTTGGCATGCTGAAGGACCCTGTATACATGAACACACTTAGTTAGACTTTTGGACCCAAACCAGTTTGGTTTTGGGTCTGTTATCACATGAAGAAACAAAAGTAACAGTTTCATTTGAAGCAACACTTGAATCATTCTTTTCAAAAGATTTAACCTTGGTTTTTGACCTTGGTTTCTTCTTATGAAATGAAGCAACAGATGCATCTACTAGGTTGGCTCTTCCTAGCAAATGTTGTACCATCATAACTAGTTGATGCTGGTTTTGAGTCAAAGTTTTGATTTCCTCAGAAACATCAATACTTGACTTCAAATTTTTGTGCTTCATTTCCTTAACTTCTTTGGGTGATGAAGAAGGTTTCAAGTGCTTTTTCTTTGAATCTGGAAAAACCCCTTGACCTTTCTTGGATTTACTTGAAGCATTTCCCTGTGAGGGTTTTCCAGATTTTGAAACTACTGATGATTCTGGTACAAACTTGGAACTAAATTCATTTTTCATCTTGATTATGTTCTTGTTTTTGTGAGTAATTTTATTAAATTTAGAGCCTCTTCTGTACCAGCATTCATCAGAAGAATGATTGGACAACCTACAAACTTCACAAGGCACTCTCTTTTGTTTCTCCTTGTGAGTAACTACAAGTACTGAAGACTTAGATACTGAATTTGTCTTCTTTAGTACTTGTTTAACATCAGTCTTTGTAGACATTTGTGATTCACCTTCTTCAGTACTTTTCAACCCTTTCCTTTTAACTTCAGTTTTTGTGATTTTCAGAGGTTGTAAAGTACCGAAGCATATCTCATCAGTAGTTGTATAATTGTCAACCTTTTTTACAACTTCTGATGAGACACTTTGGCTTATCAGAAGCCGTGCATATTTCTCTCCAGTGCCATGCTCATCTGACTCAATCAGTTTTAAATTTAATTCATTTGAGACTTTTTCATCAGGATCAATCTCAATTAAAACACTATCCTGACATGTTTCACCCTGGATGACATTTGTACATCCAATTGAATAAGAATATGTTTCAATATCCACAGTTTCAGACTCAGATTTGCATGCACTTGACTCACTTTCAGATGATTCTTCAGCATCAGACTTTTCTGAAGATTTGGTGGATTGGTATACACTGTCCCCTTCAGACTCACAGTCAAGATTTTTTGGTGTATAATCAGCTGGAGGGGCAGTGTGATTGTATCCAATACCAAACTTCACATTTGATGCTGTTTGTTTGTTTAACAACATCTCAAACCCCTTGCAAGACTCAACCCATTTTTCACACTCTACTTGGGTTGCTGCAAGTGTTTGTTTCAGATCATTGTGTTTTATAAGCATGACTTCCACCCTAGCCTTTTCATCAGACAACTGACACTTGAGTTTATAAATTTCAGACTCTTTTTCATTCAAAACTTTCTCAAATTCAGTTTTATTCTTAGTCACAACCTTTTCTAAATCCAACTTCGCATTGATTAATTCAACATTTATTTCTCTGATGGAAGCAAATGCTGAAATACATGATTCTGAACACAACTTAGCTTTTGATTCAGATGATACATGTGCAGTTGAAGACGTGAAGCATGAGTTTTCATTTGAATCTATAGCCATTAGAGCAAGGTTCCCAAATAAGTTATCTCCACCATGTGAAACAGCTCCAGTAAACAGCTGTTCATTGAAGTCAGATAGATCATCAGGTAAGCTACTCCAGTCAGCTACACCTGTGGTGAAAAAGCTCTGTTGTTGTGGTTGTGTTTGTTGATTTGAGTTAGTTTGGTTGGCTTTAGGAAGGGCAGGAGGTTGTTGAGTTGTGAGTACTTGATTTTGTGTGGATTGAGGCATATAAAAACAGGGATATGGATAAGAAATGGGACCTTGTGGCATAAAATGAGCTGGATAGAACTGTTGTTGACTCGAACCAGAAGAGTGTTGCCCTTTGTTTTGTGAATTATTACTTGGGAAAGTCACAAAGGGTGCAGAGGAACCAGATCCGGAGGATTTACATTCTCTTGCAAAATGCCCAAGCCTGTGACACTTGTGACATCTCAACTTCCCTTTGTCAAAACCAACTTTGGTTTTGCCAGTCAGTCCAGGGAATTTTCTTCCAGTTCTTTTGTAAAATTTTTTAGATCTGATGTTTATTAAGGCCATCTGACTTAATATATCCATTTCTTCTAGATCATCATCTGGGATTCCCTTTAAATCATCCATCACAAAGCACCAATTCTCTCCTGAGTTTCCTGCATTGCCATCAATTCCAACAAAAGCATGTTCAACACCATTAGTAGAGAAATCAATATGCTCATCATAAGAACACTCAGATGCAGCATACTCTGACTCTTGACCCATCAAGGCAGTATTGCCAGGAATGAAATCATCAGTGAGCTTGCCAGATGAAGACAGCTTTCTCTTCTGTTCTACTTCTCTCTCAAAATTAAGAGTTTCCCATGGAGTTGGGTGAGAGATAGATTCTCTAGATTTGCATTAGAGCGTAAGACAATAGTATAAGTGTCCCATCTCTCAGGCAGTGATCTGAGGAATCTGTTGTTCATCTGACTATTGGTATACTCCTGCTTAACCATTTTTAATTCAGAAATCAGACAGGAGAACCGCTCAAATTGTTGAGTCAATGACTCACCCTTTCTATGAGAAAAAGTCTCATATTGTTGGGCGAGGATTTCTCTAGTGTTTGCTAGAACCTCATCAGTTCCACCGAATTGTTCTTTCAGTGCAACCCAGAGATCATGAGCAGTGTCATTGTAACACCCCGACCGACGGCGGAATCATCGGGATGCCACGAGGGATGTGTAGATTGTTCAAAAGCTCATGGGCATCTAAATCATATCATCATATATCATTTAATCAACCACAATAATTACACAAAAATCATGTTCATCATGAATCAAATACATCAAATACACAAAAGATTTAGTTAAACTAACTAAACTCTAATCGCCAGAAATTTAGTTAATTAACTAAGTCCAAGAATCCTATATGATGATGATGTCCAAAATAGAAGAGATCATCCTCTTCATCCTACTTGTCTCCATCACCTGAAACATGTAAGAAAATCAAGTGTCAACTACAAAAGTAGTTGGTGAGTAATCATAAGTTTTTATATTAAAAATGTTTTAGAAAAATGCGTTTGAAAGTTTATGCTTAAAATGGTTTTATAAAATGCTTTGTTTAAAACGGGTATAAAACTTATGATCTTCTTGAGAAAATCCATATGAATACCTGTATGAGATAATCCAACACACATCCATCAATTCAACAGCCAAACACATACACAATCACATAACCACATAACCAAATCAATCATAGCCAATCACAAATAATCATAATCAAATATAGACAATCAATCCACAACAAATCAACCAAACTCAAATAAATCATATTCTCAATCAATGTTCGTGACTATACATGATTCCTTATGTATTTAACATAAGTTAGATACATGAATCATGGAGTGGTCGCTAACCACGTGACAATACATGAAGTCAAAGCAATTAACCGGAGTCA
The DNA here is from genome assembly GCA_009363875.1 of Mikania micrantha. Classification (NCBI taxonomy): domain Eukaryota; kingdom Viridiplantae; phylum Streptophyta; class Magnoliopsida; order Asterales; family Asteraceae; genus Mikania; species Mikania micrantha. Next base: position 33,987,698 of record CM018694.1, on the reverse strand, counting down.
AGAGCAATACTTCATGGATGTGGAAATCATCCACGTGACAATACATGAAGTCAAAACAATTAACCGAAGTTAAGAGTAATGATTCACGGATGTGGAACTCATGCACGTGACAATACATGTAATCTTTGTTATTGACCTAAGTCAATAACAATGTTCACACGGATATAAGATAATAAAAGAAAATCCATAATAATCAATAAATTTTAAGTTGTAATTATCATATTGATAAACAGGTATAAACCTTATGTTATCAAAATAATAATTAATCTGGTATACATGTTTCACCTCCGAGTTTTAAAACAAAACAGTTTAAAGAAAGGGAGGTTATGAGAACTCACCTGAAGTCCTTAGATTTTGGGTTCTCGTATAATGCGCGCTCGCGTAGATAAACTCAAGACCAACTCAATTACCTGTAATGATCGTGTTTTCAGGGTTATAAGTATAGGCTTTTTATTTAAATAAATTTTCCCTACATGTTCCCTTTCATTCTTAATCGCGTCATTAACTCACCTTATTTCTTCAAAGTTGAAGTAGTTATTCAATATGTTATAGTAATCCTCCTTAGAACGTAATTTAAATCTTGATAGTTTTAAATCATTCTTTGACGATAACTAATAGTGATGAGGTATATGTGTGTTCCCATAGATGTGGGTATTCCAAAGTAATCACCTATGTCATATACCTATCCATACATACACGTATACTTCACCAATTTTCCATTATAACTATACTTATATTTACTTTCAAGGACATTACTCCTACTTAAGTATATATATCAATACCCACCTTTTGCATGCCCTTATAATTTAATTGACACTATAGATTTATATTAATAACTTTAAATGTGAGTTTAAGAAATAATAATTGAGTTATCCTTGTAGAACTACTCAATGTTTATGAATCCGTAACATGGATATTATAGTTTTAGAGAGAGAAAAGGTGGTGGCTTATTAACATAATTCATGCATGTATAGTTATCCAAGTGTGTGTGTAAGTATGCTCTTGCTTCCCATTAACCTCAACCTAATCAAATTAATGAAGCTTAGTTCGATCCCCCTCTAGAGCAGCGAACCCTCAAGCCCATCCATGACAGGTTCGGCCCAAACAAGGTTAGGGTTCGGCTTCAGTGAAAAATGGGAGGGTTCGGCCAGGTCTACGGCCAAGGGTTCGCCCTGGTCCAGGAACAATGGTTCGCTGCTCATGCAGCTCAGGGTTCGCTAGGGTTCGTGGCCAGCTAGATGGTTCGTGAGTCCCTCAAGGGTTCGTTGGCATAATGGTTGCAAGAAAGAAGGGCTCGTGGCGGCTGTATGGTTCGCTGGTCCCCAATAGGGTTCGGTTCACATAGGATCGACCAGGGTTCGTCCCCAATGGGTTCGTTGCAGGCTGTAAGAGGAAGGCTCGGCTGAAACTAGGGTTCGCCACCCTAGTTCCCGCCCAACAGGGTTCGTGAGGCCCTTAGGGTTCGGCCCCCACCTGCTGTGTCGCCGGAGCACTGTTCATCATCATCCTAGCCGCATCTTAGTGGTCTACGGTCGTCCCTAGCTTACTTCGACTCAACAACAACTCGGTTAATACATTGCCACTAAAGATTATTATACTACATGATGGCTAAACTCGATTAGGGTTTTCAACCAAAAACCGAAAAGAAAACCGGGTCTCTTACCTTTAAATCGTGTGCAAATGATAGCTTTCTTGGTGTCTTCGTGTTCCTCTTGTTCTCACGAACGCGTAGCCACCGAAAGTTCGAAAATCCGTCAAGAAACGAGCTCGGTAGGCTAGAGAGAAGGTAGAGAGAAAAGTGTGTGGGTGTTTTTAGAAAGAGAAAGAGAGTTGGGAGAAATGAGGGGAAATGGTGGAGTCTTCCACCATTTAATCCCATCCCGTTCCCGCGCGTTCGGTCTCGTCTTTATCGCATCAATAAAAATATAGTTCGGTTTTACTCGTTGAACGTATGTAAACATAAATTGTTTAAATAATAGGGTTTCATTGATTTAATTGATTTATTTATAAAATCCTTGTCTCGTAAGGTGATCTAGTTAATACACGCGAGATGTAACAATACTTAAATGATTAAATCATTTTAAATAAATTAATTTTGTTTAATTAAATAAGTTTTAAATAAATTATGTCATAAATCTCTTTCGTTACATTCGTGTTAAATAATTATTTGATAAATTAACTCATTTCCGTTTAGGTTGTGATTCCTAATAAACGTTTTAAGTTTTCGTTTATTAATTTTATATCGTGAGATATTATTTAATTATCTCGTCGAAACGCGTTACTCGCGTACGTATTCGTAAAGATCGTCACCTTTGCGAATCCGATGCTCGTAACGTATTTCGATTTGATTTACTATTTATGGAATATCGTTTCAGTATATTATTCTTAATAATTATATTCGTGTGAATCGTCACCCACGCGAATACATTATTAAGTTAATATTTCTGAATTAATATTCTCGTTTAAATGATATCCGTAACCTCACCATCGCGTATTTATTATTCTCATCATTATTAAATTTAATATCATCATTTCCCAAACCAAAACCCACTAAACCCTAGTCACTGACACATCCATGATAGACCGAAATATGCATATATATAGGGCATATGTAAGGGTCAGTCGCAACTGCCCTAGCCACCGTCCCACCGCTATTTCGATAAACCATGACCATGGGTCCTTGACTACGTTTAGTAACCAGACTCAAACAAACTCCCAATTCCATCTCAATCCGTTCTCAGACCAATAATCCATCATTATCAGTAATAAGTGACCGCGATAAACACTACGGGTCTGTTTAGTTGAATTACAACTAAACTTCCCGTGGTTTACGAGTATAATAAATTATAATCATGTATACCAGTAACAGTGATAATATCAGTAATGTCAATCAATAATTTCATAATCATTCATAATAATTAAATCTCCAGTCGTAACAGTACAATCGTACGGATGTACGGACGTACGGACAACTGAAAGTACAGTGATGTTACAGTCTCCCCTAGTTAAAGGAATTTCGTCCCGAAATTCAACTTGGAGTGACCGTAGTAAATAAATGTGGGTACTTAAGCTTCATCTGATCTTCCCGCTCCCATGTGAATTCTGGACCCCGCTTCGATTCCCAACGTACTTTGACAATTGGAATTCTGCTGCGTTTGAGCTGCTTAATCTCGCGATCCATTATCTCCACTGGTTTTTCAACAAAGTGCATGGTATCATCGATGCGGATGTCATCGAGTGGTACCTGAAGATCCTGATCAGCTAAGCACTTTCTTAGATTGGACACGTGAAACGTCGGGTGCACATTACTAAGTTCAGGAGGAAGTTCTAACTTGTAGGCAACCTTCCCGATCCGTTCAAGGATCTTAAAAGGGCCAACATAACGTGGAGCAAGCTTCCCCTTCTTTCCGAATCGAACAACGCCCTTCCAAGGCGACACTTTAAGTAATACCATATCTCCCACTTCAAACTCCAAAGGTTTTCTTCTTTTATCCGCGTAGCTCTTCTGTCGACTGCGAGCAGCTAACAGATTGTCACGGATCTGGCGGATCTTGTCAGTCGTTTCCTGAATAATCTCTGGACCAGTAATCTGCGAATCGCCGACTTCGGTCCAACAAATGGGTGACCGACATTTCCTGCCATAAAGAGCTTCAAACGGTGCCATACCAATGCTCGCGTGATAACTGTTGTTATACGAGAATTCAACCAATGGTAGATGGCTATCCCAATTGCCACCGAAATCGATGACACAAGCTCTCAACATGTCTTCCAATGTCTGAATCGTTCGCTCCGTTTGACCATCCGTTTGAGGATGATAAGCAGTGCTAAGATCCAGTCTTGTTCCAAAAGCTTCATGTAGTGATTCCCAAAATCGCGCCGTGAAACGAGCATCACGGTCCGATATTATGCTTAAGGGAATACCATGTCGACTAACGATCTCATCAATGTAAATACGAGCTAACTTCCGCACAGGGTAAGTTTCGCGTATCGGTAAGAAATGAGCCGACTTTGTCAATCTATCAACTATTATCCATATGCTATCTTTACCGTTCGCGGTCCGTGGGAGTTTTGTAATGAAATCCATAGAGATATTCTCCCACTTCCACATCGGTATTTCAGGTTGTATTAACAATCCAGAAGGTCGCTGGTGTTCCGCCTTGACCTTAGCACAGTTAAGGCACTTTGACACATACTCAGCAATATCCTTCTTCATTCCAGGCCACCAGTACAAGCCCCTAAGGTCTTGATACATCTTATCAGAGCCCGGATGGATTGAGTAACGAGATTTATGAGCTTCATTCATAATCACCATCCTGAGATCACCCCTGTTCGGTGTCCACAACCGATTCAAATAATACATCAAACCATCATCCTTAGTTTCCAATAAAATTTCAGCCCCGCAGGACATCTCATTTTTCAAGTCATCTTGAGCTAATGAGTGTTGTTGGGCCGTGAGAACATCATTTCGGTGATTATTGTGCACTCGGACACTATGGATTTGAACTTGACTCTTGCGACTAAGCGCGTCTGCTACTACATTCGCCTTACCAGGATGGTAGCGAATTTCACAGTCATAATCATTCAACAGTTCAACCCATCTCCGTTGTCTCATATTGAGCTCTTTCTGATTCAGAATATGTTGCAAACTCTTATGATCAGTAAAGACTACACATTTTGTGCCATAAAGATAATGTCTCCATATCTTCAAAGCAAACACGACTGCACCTAGTTCCAAGTCGTGTGTAGTGTAGTTCTTCTCATGAATCTTCAATTGTCTTGATGCATAGGCCACAACCTTTCCCCGTTGCATGAGAACACAACCGAGACCTAGGTTGGATGCATCACAATAGACTACAAAATCATCATTTCCATCAGGCAGTGTCAAGACAGGAGCATCACAAAGTTTCTGCTTCAAAGTCTGAAATGCCTCTTCTTGCTTTGGTCCCCACTCATATGGCCTATTTTTCTGAGTCAAAGCAGTGAGAGGGACAGCAATCCTGGAGAAGTTCGATATGAACCGCCGATAATAACCAGCAAGTCCAAGAAACGATCGAATCTCCGTCGGTGTCTTCGGTGTACTCCAATTCTTCACAGCATCAATCTTTGCAGGATCCACGTGAACACCATTTGCATTGACTATGTGTCCCAAGAACTGAACTTCCTTAAGCCAAAATTCACATTTAGAGAATTTGGCATACAGTCGCTCCTCTCTTAGGATCTCCAAAACCAACTTAAGGTGTTTCTCGTGTTCTTCCTTTGTCTTTGAGTAAATCAGGATATCATCAATGAATACGATCACAAATTTATCTAAGTATGGCCTGCAAACACGGTTCATGAGGTCCATGAAAACCGCAGGTGCATTGGTAAGACCGAAAGGCATTACCAGAAATTCATAGTGGCCATATCTTGTTCTAAAAGCTGTCTTGGGAATATCATCATCATGTATGCGAAGCTGATGATACCCAGACCTCAGATCGATCTTTGAAAACCATGCCGAGCCTTGAAGCTGATCGAAGAGATCATCGATACGCGGCAGTGGATATCGATTCTTGATTGTAAGTTTGTTCAATTCGCGGTAATCGATGCACATTCGGAATGACCCGTCCTTCTTCTTGACAAACAGGACCGGTGCACCCCATGGCGAATGGCTCGGGCGAATAAATCCTTTATCGGTAAGTTCTTGCAGCTGACTCGCCAATTCTTGCAACTCCGATGGCGCAAGTCTGTAGGGAGCTTTGGCGACTGGGTTCGCACCAGGTACTAAGTCGATTCGAAACTCAACTTGACGTTCTGGTGGAAGACCCGGTAACTCGTCTGGAAAAACTTCTGGAAAATCTCGTATCACTGGAACATCTTCAATTCTCTTTTCTTTCTCTTTCTTCTCCACAATGTGTGCTAAGAAGGCTATACATTTCTTCCTAAGGTACTTATGTGCTTTAGTGCATGTCATCAGCTTAAGACCTTTGCTAGCAGTTTCTCCAAATATTCTCAAGGTTTCACCCGAAGGTAATGGAATACGAATATATTTCTCATGACAAACAATCTCCGCTCTGTGGGTGGCTAACCAATCCATGCCTATGATAACATCGAAGCTACCAAGATGCATAGGTATGAGATCAATTGGGAAAACGTGATCATTTAAGTTCACCGTACATCCAACGATAATAGTGTCAATATCAATAGTGTTTCCGTCAGCCACTTCCACGTTAAACGGTTTATCTAAATATGTACGTGTTCTACCAAGCAAGCATTCAAAATCATATGAAACGAAACTCCTATCGGCACCAGAATCAAATAAGACGGATGCATAAGAGTTGTTGATCAGAAATGTACCGTTGACGACGTCCTGGTTGGCTTGAGCAGCTGGAGCATTCAGTTGAAAAGCCCGGCCTCTTGCCACCCTTTGATTATTCCCGGTCAACTTTGGGCATTGATTCCTGAAGTGACCCACTTCACCACACTCATAACAGGCTCTTGCCTGTGCTTGAGGTACCTGGCGAACGGGTACAGCTGGTATAGGTTGTGCATGAGGAGCTGGCAGTGCAAGCGGTGCATGTTGCAACCTTTGTGCTTGCGGTGCACTCCGACAAACATTAGCAAAGTGACCAAATTTGCCACAGTTGTTGCAGACGCGACAAGGCAAATTTAGTGCGTGATGATAACGGCAGGTATGACACTGAGGAGTGTTCCCAGTGAAATTCCTGGAAGTTGAATTGTTTGATGATTGCTGCGCAGACTTTGCAGCAGGTACAGTGACCATGAAGTTCCGATTCTTTCTCTTCTTGTTGCTGCTTTTGGACGAGCTAGCAGCTTCAGACTTGACTTCAGTTTTGACTTCCTTTGCAGTAGTCTTGGTGTCAGTCTTTTTATATCCTTTCCGAGTAAGCGTTCCATTCCTCACGTGATTATCAGTAAGAGTTGCAGATAATCGGATTGCAGCCTCAAGTGTTTTGGGATTGCTCCCATAGACTGTATCCTGAATCTGCACCGGCAGCCCGCCGATATACTTCTCAATCGCCCTCTCCAAGGGTGTCACCATATGAGGCACCAGTAGACTATACTCATGGAACTGAGTATTATAGATGACGTTCTCCCCGCTATCCTGCTTGAGTTCCCAGAACTCAGTCTCCAGTTTCCTCATTTCGCTTCGAGGACAGAATTCAGTGGTCATCAAGTTCTTGACCTCAGTCCACGTCAATGCGAGTGCAGCATCCACTCCCCTAGTTCGCTTTTCCCCATTCCACCAAGTCAATGCTCTCTTTTGGAAAACACTGGTGGCATAGCGAACTTTCAGATTCTCAGGGCATTCGCTGTTGATGAAGGTGTTCTCCATACTCTCAAACCACTGCAGCAGACCAGTGGCTGATTCAGCACCCGTAAATTTCAGGGGATTGCAGGAATTGAAGTGTTTGAACGTGCAAGTTGTCTGGTTTGCACCACCTCGGTTCTGGTTGATATTCTGGTTGGCCTGAGTCAACTGATTCACCAACCCAGTGATAAGGTTAGCTAACTCTTGCATGCCAGGGTTGGCATTACCGTTAGCATCCTCAGCGTTTGTGTCATCTCCGTTGTGACGGCGAGGCGGCATGTTTCTGAGAAATTAGAAACATGTTACTACCGTTTACAACGTAAGTCATACAAACAATGGTCAATTGAGTTTATTTTAAACAGTTAGGATTACATATAGGAACTATATTTCTCTCCCATCAGTCATTAAACTCAAAAAGGTTTATAATTTCCTATTATTATTCTAAGTGTCCTAGTTGGTCATAACTAGTGTTAACTAACTATTTCCTAGATCCTATACATTCTTCACTCTATACTAACACTGACAACCTCCCAATGCAATGCAACAAGCTTATATATAGGGCATATGCAGAGGTAGATCGCAATCTCCCCTACACCGTCCCACCACCGTTCCATTGCACCACGATTATGCCCTTGCTAGTGTGTAGAGTGTGTCATGTACTTCATCATAAATCTCACTTCACACACCTTATCCTTAGTAGGATAATTTTGAGTGAAGTGATCTCTAGTTCCCTTGGACAATTAGGTTTACCTAATGTCTAAGTTCACCTGACATGTAGGCTTGCCTATTTCTAAGTTCACCTAATGTCTAAGTTCACCTGACATTAAGTTTCCCCCAACTGTCTAAGTTCACTAAAATCCATATCAATTCCAATGTCAATAATCATCATTAAGGGTTAATATCATCACGAAGTGCTCTTATTGTCACTAAGTGTTCATATCTTCCCTATAGTTTATTCTTGTCATGTAACATTTGTGCATATAGTCATGTAGTTGTAAACAGTGTTAGTACAGTGTCTGTTCAGTTTCAGTTCAATCAGTGTGTTTCAGTATGTTCATAATGTGTGCTTGTGTGTTACAGGATCTTAGTAGTCAGAAAACAAGTATGTATTATTATTTACAGTCGATTTCACTAAGCAAGAACAGTAACTTGTTATATCGAAACAGTGGTGGGCAGCGAGAGTGAGCCCTATACATATACTGCGTTCGGTGTAACAGGTTAGTGTTAGTGCGTAGTGTCGAGACGAATACTATGACATTTTATAAATTCAACCAAGATCGTAATCTGTAAGCGAGACTGAGTATAGTTATGGGTGACGATCCATAATAGTACGAATGTTGAACTTATAATTACGATTAAACATCTTTAAATATTTTAATACGATCGGAAAACGTACGCGATTGCGGGTATACACGTAAATTGTGAATGTTTAACGATCCGACAACACACGAAGAGTAAAAATAATTATATTAATTATTTTATATTTTTACAATTTTGAAACTCATCATTTAAATGAGTTTAGCATTTATTTTTATTTAAAACCGCGTAAATTACGCGTTACGTTCCGGAAACGCGAACCGAGCGACCGAAACGGACCCGAATACCACACGGGCTATAAAAGCCTTGAATGAGGTCATTTATCTCATTTATTCCACCTACACCACTTTCTCTCTCTACAATTTCCGGCTACCTATCTCTCTCTCTAGAAACCGAGCATTAAACGCGCGTAACTCGCTTATTTCTCAACGGATCTCGACGTTCTTGGTGTCCACGCGAAGCTCTCGACAAACTCTACACGAAAGTACAAGAAAACCACGGATTTGTCCAGCCAAAAACAAGGTATTGATGTTTGAATGGTGTTGAGATTAGGGTTTTCGGCCATGGATTCGTTTAAAACCGGTCCATAGCCGAATCCAGGCAACCACACCCAATTTCGAGACTGTAGAAACATTCCCAGATGCTGGTCTGACTTAGATCGAAGCTTGGATGAAGGTGTTCAACGATGGTGATGAGGATGGTAACAGGTTCGGCGGCCAAACCTTTTCCTCTAGCCGGCCGAACCCTATGGAGGAATCACGAACCTGTATGGTTCGTTGACATGCAGCTCAAACCTTAGGAGGATATCACGAACCTGTGCCTAATCATCCAGCCCATCACGAACCCTTCCAAGCCATCAACGAACCCTGTATGGTCTCACGAATCTTAGCCGAACCCCATGCAAGCTGAAACCTCTACCTTGGCCGAACCTATTAGGACTCGGCCGAACTCTAATCCTAAACGAACCTTGTATGGTTCGTTGCATGCACAGCTGAATCTTAGGGAGTCCCCCACGAGCATTCACGAACCATTATGATGCCACGAACTTTTCTGATCAGTCGCGAACCATAGCAAACCCTAGGGGGTGGCCGAACCCATTCTGGGTAACGAACCTTTGGACTTTCAGCTTTAGCAGCCGAACCATCAACTAAGCTACGAACCTTCATTGTTGTTGCGAGTCTCTATGCAAAGGCTAACCCAGACGAACCTCATTGTGGATGATCAATTGCCGAACCCTCATGATCGACTCACGAACCCTAATTGTCGAATCTTTGGCCGAACCCTAGGAGAACCGAACCTTCGACCATGGCAGCCATAGGCTCGCTGCCATGGTGTGTTAACCACGGTTGTGTTGACCCAAATTCAAAACTATCCGGCCCAATTCAATCCCATTTGGTCCAAGCCTTTGTCGAATCGGCCCAACTTAGTTTCAATCGGCCCAAAGATTTAACAAAGCCCAATTTAGTACATCGACACATTAAGAGCTCTAAATTGGCCCATGGCTTTTGCTAAGTCTCATGGTTACATGGACTAAGGCCAATTGTGTGGGCTCGACTTATAATACTTGTGAATTGATCATGAATTGGTTAAGTTATAACTTAATAACAATCATGAAGATAAATTCACAATCACAAGGCTTGAAATCAATTGAACATCTTTTCACAACAAATGGTAATCAATGGCTATCAAACTCAAGAACATTTATCATTTTATGCATATGAATTATGCATCAAAGAACATTTCATAAGTTTCTTGTACCCATGATCAATCAAGAGATTCAAATCATAACATTCAAGTTTTCACAATAATCATTTTCAAGAGAACACAAGTCAATCAATGAATCAAGTTATACAATTATAAATCCTATATCTTATGTATGATTACAATGTTATAGGAAACAATTAGAAGTCCTGTTTGCTACTTGCTAACTGTTTAGTTCAGAGTCTACTGCAGACAGGTGAGAACTTTAGCCCTCTTTTACTGTTTTATAACTGTTTTTGGGTGGAACACGTGATCAAAACCGCTATTTCAATCTTGTTTCATTGCACAGTGTATGTGCATTCATAAACATTACAGGTTTATCCTATGAATCCAAGTGATTCTTCAACTGTTTAAGGAAATTGTCAACTGTTTTAAAGGAATTATTTACTATTAAACCCTTATTACTAAAAAGGATTTTAAAAATGTTTTCTTGAAAGGTTTATTAACAGTTTTACTCAAATGATCTTTTAAAGGATAAACATTTTAAACAAATGATTTCATCAACCTTTCTTTTGCTATAAACCTTGTTGTTATACAAGGTCATCACATCATGATATTCAAAACAAGTGGTTCACAACATGGTATTCAAATTCAATGGTTCAAAACATGGTATTCAAACTCATTGGTTCAAAACATGGTATTCAAGTCAAGTTGTTCACATCATGGTATTCAAATCAAGAGACTCATTTCATGTTACATAAACAAAGGATTCAACTCGTGGAGTTAAATCCAGGTTTTCAATAAGACATTAACACATCCGGTTAAAGTAAGATTCAGAAAACATGGTGTCATTTGTTGTAAACAAACTTATAAACCCATCAAGTATCATATTCATTAGCGTTAGTACCGGGTGATCACAACAAGGGAAAGCGGACACATACATTGGGGCAGGCCGATTGCTGCAGTTAGTTTTTAAATCTGTTTTATAAACTAACTGCAGATTTCGGTTACATATGGTTTATTCAAAACTGTTGACATATTATCTAACTCCAAACGTGGTTTGGGACTTGATATTAGATGTTGACTCATGTGCAAACAGTGATTGGACTGTTTACACTCATTTTCTTACTTGATGTTAGTTTGGGTTGCAGCTCATCCGTGTGAATCTTATGATGCTTTAACTTACCTATGTCTTATATCATATAACTCATGTTTACAAATGTTTAAACCTATTGTTCTCACCAACTACGTCTGTAGTTGACAGTTACTTTTCACGTGTTTCAGGAAATCAGGTTTAAGACAATCTCAGGGACAACTAAGGAGACCATTCTAAGATAGAACAAGATGAAGAAACATGCTAGGATGGATTAGAAACACATTAAATCCTAAATGTTTAATTGTCTTGTTTGGAGTCTTATTTTGTAACTATATTTTGGGTCTGTAGTTGTCTTTCTTTTGGTAGATAGATTGTCTGTAACTAAACAATTGTCTAAACATTATGCAACTTAGTAATCCATTGTGGTTGTTCTTATTCAATACTTGTGCATGATTCAACTGATCATACGTCACCGCGCCGTGGATTCCGCACGCGGCGCAGGGGTGTGACAGGTTGGTATCAGAGCCAAGGTTGTAGAGAACTAGGAAAAACCCAATGTTTAATGACCTAGACTATAACCTAAGCTACCCAATAGGACTAAGTGCTATAGGCTTGAGGATACTTAGGATCTAAGTAACTTAAGTGAGCATTAAGTCTACATCAAGCTTGAAAGATCTTAGGACATTTTACTAAGATTAGACATCGAGTCAAAGAATTTGAATCGGACTTCTATAATTTTAGAAACCGAATTAAATTCTCACACATATGCATTAAGGATTTCAGAGGCAAGGATCTGTATTCTTAGTATCCTTGATCTGGAATTCTCACACAGAGATCATTATAGAAATTCAAAGGCAAAGATCTGTAGTTTCAGTATCTTTGATATGAATTTCTTGTCATATTCATTATGGGATTTAGAGGCAAAGATTGTTATCTTTGATCTAAAGTCCTTGTCACATTCAGTATAGGAATTCAAAGGTCAAGATCTATTAATTTAGATTCTTGATTTGAAATCCTTGTCATATTCACTATAGGAATTCAAAGGTCAAGATCTATTGATATTAGAATCTTGATTTGAAATCCTTGTCATTGTTATCATTGTTATCATTATCAGGTGTTCATTATCATAGGAACTTTATAACTTAGAATCTGTGTAACAGTATTCTTTAGTTGAAGTTCTCACAAGAGATCATTATACTCGATACTGTAGGTATTGAGAACCTAGGTTAATTAACCTAGGACACATATACAGAAACCTAAGGTTTTAATTTCAAAGTAAATTAAGAACCATGGTTTACATAATCATAATCATAGTCACAGAACAAGAGAAATCATGAAACAATCATAATCAATCAACAGTTGGAATCTTAGCCCCAAATATAGACGACGGATTAACGATGATGTGTTGAGGTAAGTGGTGGGTCGGTGAGAGCTTACCCTATATATAAGCTTATTTCAGTATGTTAGGGGGAATCCGGCGTTTGTATTTGGAGTGAGGATTCGGGATCAACTAGACACATGGATCATTAGTCAAACACATGGGATACAAACATTTGGGAAACAATCATTGGTGAATCAAATCATATTGGAATTCAAACTTGGATGAACCAGACATTATGGTGAATCACTCAAGTTGTGAACATTCCTTCAATGTAAACCTTAAGTGAAATTCTTAAGTGATTACATCATTGGTACTTACTAACATAGATTAACGGGAAAGTGTAGAGCACACGTATGATTTAGCTCTACATGTTAACGATTGTTAGAAAGTGCACGCATAACATAATCATAGTTCAATCATGGAATCAATCATAGTTCAAGTTGATCAAAGATCATGGGATTCTTAATCAATGGAACACACTTGGAAATCAGTACAAACATAATGCCAAATGCTAGCAAGGGCACGATCGTGGTGTACCGAAACGGTGGTGGGCAGCGAGAGTGAGCCCTATATATAAGCTATTTTCGGTATATCGGGAAAGTGTCAGTGTGTAGGTTTGGTGGAGAGATCATGAGACATCGTACATATTCACATGATAAGTATACAAATAAGTTGATAACTTATACGTGTACTGGATCATATTACAATTGAATGATAATACTAGTAGTATGGATATATTACTGACTTTATCATGAAAATTCAATTGTATCCATTCTCATTACTGACCAGCTTGTGGCTTCTATTCGTAGAATGCCTCCTCGACGAGACCCAAATGCTGGTGGTTCGACAAGCGGTAATGATGATGAAATTAACAAGATCGCTCGAGCTATCGCTGTTCACATGAGGGATGTGATCCCGGGTATGGTCACTGATATTACCCAGAATCTTCGGGGAAGTACCGGTGATTCTGCACACAACTCCAATGCCACTAACGTTGGAACTGCTAACTTTACTTTTAAGCAGTTCAACGATGCTAAACCTCCCAAGTATTCTGGTACTGAGGGAGCAACCGGTCTACTGCAGTGGCTGGAAAGCATCGAAGACATTCTCGACTTCACTGGATGTCCTGAAAATCTGAAGGTCAAGATGGCCTCAAGTGCTTTTCATAAGGGAGCGCTCACCTGGTGGAACTCTGAGAAGAACACCAGGGGACGTGAGGTCGCTCTAGCCTTACCATGGAATGGATTCAAGAACTTACTGGTGGAAAAGTTTTGTCCACGTCACGAGCTGAAGAAACTGGAGGTAGAGATGTGGAATCTGGTGCAGGATAGTGGCGAAAATGCCAAGTATACAACTCGTTTTCATGAGTTGTGCATTTTGGTACCACATTTGGTTACTCCTCTATCCCGCAGGATAGAGAAATACATCGAAGGCTTGCCTCTAGTGGTTAGAGGAACTGTTATGGGGAACAACCCCACTACCTTGGAAGCCGCGATTCAACTCGGTGCTACTCTGACCGAGGAATATGTTAAATCGGGAGTGCTCACCCGAAAGGGATTTAAAAGAGCACAGATTGAGGAAGGCAAGAAGCCTGAACAGCACCATCCCAAGAAGAAGAAACAGAAGACAATCAAGAACTTTGCAGCGTTGACTGCGGCTGCACCTACTCATGCTACTCCCCTCACTGCTATGCCACAACCTGCTAATGTCAGAAAGCAGTACACTGGCTCATTTCCACTCTGCACCAAATGCCAGTACCATCATCTACCCACTATTCCATGCAGAAAGTGTCTCAAGTGTGGGCGTATGGGACACTTGGCGGCTACATGCCGATCTGCTCATCTTGCTGCTGCAACGACTGCTGCCACAACTTCTGCTGCTACAGGTGGAAGAGTTTGTTACAATTGTGGGGCAGAGGGACACTTCAGAAATCAGTGTCCGAAACTCAACAACAATACTGCTGTTGCTCGTGCTTTCGTTATTGGAACTGCTGAAGCACGTGAAGAGCCGGCAGTCATCACGGGTACATTTCTTATCAATAATCACTATGTTCCTATCATATTTGATACTGGTGCTGATAAAAGCTTTATCTCTGCTCATACTGCTTCTGTTCTTAATATGCAACTATCCACACTTACTGCTCCCTATACTGTAGAAGTAGCGAATGGTAAAACCATAGTTGTAGATTCCATCATTAATGCTTGTGAGCTAAGATTAAATGACCATCTTTTCCCTATCGATCTCATTCCTATGACTCTCGGAAGCTTCGAAGTTGTAGTAGGAATGGATTGGCTATCTAAGAATAATGCTGAAATCGTATGCTCGGAGAAACTTATTCGAATTCCCCTACCGTCCGGCGAAACGATGATAGTCTACGGTGAGAAACCCTGCCGCGAATTGAAGATTGTATCGTGCATCAAGGCGAGTAAGTATCTGAAGAAGAAATATTATGCATTCTTAGCTCATGTGGTGGAAAAGAAACCTGACAAGAAAGCAGTTGGAGACGTACCGGTTATCAGAGACTACCCAGACGTATTTCCAGAAGACTTGCCTGGACTACCACCAGTCCGGCAAGTGGAATTTAGAATTGATCTCGTCCCTGGAGCAAATCCGGTGGCGAAATCACCGTATCGATTAGCACCGTCTGAGATGCAAGAACTGTCTAGTCAGCTTCAAGAACTTTTAGACAAGGGTTTCATAAGACCGAGTTTCTCTCCATGGGGAGCTCCGGTTCTATTTGTCAAAAAGAAAGACGGTTCATTTCGCATGTGCATAGATTATCGTGAGTTGAACAAGTTGACAATCAAGAATAGATATCCTCTACCTAGGATCGATGATCTATTTGATCAATTACAGGGAGCAACTTGCTTCTCTAAGATTGATTTACGATCCGGGTATCATCAATTAAGAGTAAATAATGAGGATATACCAAAGACTGCATTTAGGACTCGATATGGACACTATGAGTTTGTGGTTATGCCATTTGGGCTGACCAATGCACCCGCAGTGTTCATGGACTTGATGAATCGAGTCTGCCGACCTTACTTGGATCAGTTTGTTATCGTCTTTATTGATGATATACTGATTTATTCCAAGTCAGAACGAGAACATGAGGATCATTTGAAGAAAGTCTTGGAACTACTAAGAAAGGAACAACTTTATGCTAAATTCTCAAAGTGTGAATTTTGGCTAAAGGAGGTTCACTTCTTGGGACATGTCATAAACAAAGATGGAATTCATGTAGATCCAGCCAAGATTGAGGCGATTAAGAACTGGACTACTCCATCTACTCCAACAGAGATTCGTTCATTTCTGGGTTTGGCAGGTTATTACAGAAGATTCATTGCAAACTTCTCTAAGATAGCCTTGCCACTTACCACATTGACTCAGAAAAGTCAAGCTTTCATATGGGGACAGAAACAAGAAGATGCATTTCAACTTCTTAAACAGAAGTTATGCAATTCCCCTATCCTTAGTCTTCCAGAAGGCAGTGATGATTTCATTGTCTACTGTGATGCTTCAAACCTTGGTCTCGGTTGTGTACTTATGCAACGGGACAAGGTCATTGCTTATGCTTCAAGACAACTTAAGGTTCACGAGAAGAATTACACTACTCATGACCTTGAGTTAGGGGCTGTGGTCTTTGCATTGAAGATTTGGAGACACTACCTGTATGGTACTAAATGTGTTATCTATACAGACCACAAGAGCCTTCAACACATTCTCAATCAGAAAGAACTCAACATGAGACAACGACGTTGGGTTGAGCTTCTAACTGATTACGACTGTGAGATTCGTTACCATCCGGGTAAAGCCAATGTGGTGGCGGATGCTCTTAGTCGCAAGGAACCAGTCAAACCGATTCGTGTAAGAGCCATGGAGATCAACACACAGCCAAACTTGAAAGACTTGATTCGTATTGCACAACAACAAGTAGTAACAGATAATCAACTCAAAACAGACTTGGATTGTGGTATTGAGAAGAAACTAGAACCTCGAGCTGATGGGTTGTTATATCTCAACGGCCGCATTTGGATTCCAAAGTCTGAAGAATTGCGCACACTCATCTGTGATGAGGCTCATAAGTCGCGATACTCAGTTCATCCTGGAGCCGACAAGATGTATCAGGACTTGAGGACATCTTACTGGTGGCCGGGAATGAAGAAAGACATAGCACTGTACGTGGGAAAATGTCTTACGTGTTCAAAGGTCAAAGCAGAACATCAAAAGCCTTCGGGACTTCTGCAACAACCTGAAATTCCTCAATGGAAATGGGAGCAAATTTCCATGGATTTCATAACAAAGTTGCCGAGAACTCCGAGAGGTTTCGATTCGATTTGGGTGATCGTTGATCGACTCACCAAATCTGCTCATTTTCTCCCAATCCGAGAGGATTACAAGATGGAGAAGTTATCCACATTGTACATCAACGAAATCATTGCACGTCATGGTACTCCAACATCAATCATATCCGATCGTGATAGTCGCTTTACTTCTCGCTTTTGGCAATCATTGCAAAAGGCTTTGGGAACGCGTGTTAATCTTAGCACGGCGTATCATCCCCAAACCGACGGCCAAAGTGAGAGGACTATCCAAACACTTGAGGACATGCTTCGTTCTTGTGTCATTGACTTCGGTGGAAGTTGGGACACTCATCTACCACTCATTGAGTTTTCATATAACAATAGCTACCATACAAGCATTCAATGTGCACCATTCGAAGCTCTATATGGTAGAAAGTGCCGATCACCGGTCTGTTGGACCGAGATTGGTGACTCACAGGTCGTAGGACCAGAACTCATTCAGGAAACATCAGACAAGATCACAATCATTCAGTCACGGCTTAAGGCCGCACGGGATCGGCAGAAGAGTTATGCTGATCGACGTCGGAAATCACTTGAGTTTCAAGTCGGTGACCGAGTCTTACTCAAAGTTTCTCCCTGGAAAGGCGTTGTCCGATTCGGGAAGAAAGGGAAACTTGCACCAAGGTACGTTGGACCTTTTGAGATCCTGGAACGGATTGGTCCCGTAGCCTACAAACTCAAACTTCCAGTGGAGCTAAGCAATGTTCATGATACTTTTCATGTATCAAATCTTAAGAAATGCTTAGCGGATCATGATGTTCAGATTCCACTGGAAGACATACAGATTCAGAACAACATGCAATTCATAGAACGTCCGGTTGAAATCATGGATCATGGGGTCAAGAAACTTAAACGCAGCCGTATCCCGATTGTGAAAGTGCGATGGGAGGGCAAACGCGGTGCTGAGTTCACCTGGGAACGTGAAGACCAGATGAAGCTTAAGTACCCTCATCTTTTTACAGTATCTTCGGCTAGTTAATTTCGGGACGAAATTCCCTTAACTAGGGGAGACTGTAACATTTGTGCAATAGTCATGTAGTTGTAAACAGTGTTAGTACAGTGTCTGTTCAGTTTCAGTTCAATCAGTGTGTTTCAGTATGTTCATAATGTGTGCTTGTGTGTTACAGGATCTTAGTAGTCAGAAAACAAGTATGTATTATTATTTACAGTCGATTTCACTAAGCAAGAACAGTAACTTGTTATATCGAAACAGTGGTGGGCAGCGAGAGTGAGCCCTATACATATACTGCGTTCGGTGTAACAGGTTAGTGTTAGTGCGTAGTGTCGAGACGAATACTATGACATTTTATAAATTCAACCAAGATCGTAATCTGTAAGCGAGACTGAGTATAGTTATGGGTGACGATCCATAATAGTACGAATGTTGAACTTATAATTACGATTAAACATCTTTAAATATTTTAATACGATCGGAAAACGTACGCGATTGCGGGTATACACGTAAATTGTGAATGTTTAACGATCCGACAACACACGAAGAGTAAAAATAATTATATTAATTATTTTATATTTTTACAATTTTGAAACTCATCATTTAAATGAGTTTAGCATTTATTTTTATTTAAAACCGCGTAAATTACGCGTTACGTTCCGGAAACGCGAACCGAGCGACCGAAACGGACCCGAATACCACACGGGCTATAAAAGCCTTGAATGAGGTCATTTATCTCATTTATTCCACCTACACCACTTTCTCTCTCTACAATTTCCGGCTACCTATCTCTCTCTCTAGAAACCGAGCATTAAACGCGCGTAACTCGCTTATTTCTCAACGGATCTCGACGTTCTTGGTGTCCACGCGAAGCTCTCGACAAACTCTACACGAAAGTACAAGAAAACCACGGATTTGTCCAGCCAAAAACAAGGTATTGATGTTTGAATGGTGTTGAGATTAGGGTTTTCGGCCATGGATTCGTTTAAAACCGGTCCATAGCCGAATCCAGGCAACCACACCCAATTTCGAGACTGTAGAAACATTCCCAGATGCTGGTCTGACTTAGATCGAAGCTTGGATGAAGGTGTTCAACGATGGTGATGAGGATGGTAACAGGTTCGGCGGCCAAACCTTTTCCTCTAGCCGGCCGAACCCTATGGAGGAATCACGAACCTGTATGGTTCGTTGACATGCAGCTCAAACCTTAGGAGGATATCACGAACCTGTGCCTAATCATCCAGCCCATCACGAACCCTTCCAAGCCATCAACGAACCCTGTATGGTCTCACGAATCTTAGCCGAACCCCATGCAAGCTGAAACCTCTACCTTGGCCGAACCTATTAGGACTCGGCCGAACTCTAATCCTAAACGAACCTTGTATGGTTCGTTGCATGCACAGCTGAATCTTAGGGAGTCCCCCACGAGCATTCACGAACCATTATGATGCCACGAACTTTTCTGATCAGTCGCGAACCATAGCAAACCCTAGGGGGTGGCCGAACCCATTCTGGGTAACGAACCTTTGGACTTTCAGCTTTAGCAGCCGAACCATCAACTAAGCTACGAACCTTCATTGTTGCTGCGAGTCTCTATGCAAAGGCTAACCCAGACGAACCTCATTGTGGATGATCAATTGCCGAACCCTCATGATCGACTCACGAACCCTAATTGTCGAATCTTTGGCCGAACCCTAGGAGAACCGAACCTTCGACCATGGCAGCCATAGGCTCGCTGCCATGGTGTGTTAACCACGGTTGTGTTGACCCAAATTCAAAACTATCCGGCCCAATTCAATCCCATTTGGTCCAAGCCTTTGTCGAATCGGCCCAACTTAGTTTCAATCGGCCCAAAGATTTAACAAAGCCCAATTTAGTACATCGACACATTAAGAGCTCTAAATTGGCCCATGGCTTTTGCTAAGTCTCATGGTTACATGGACTAAGGCCAATTGTGTGGGCTCGACTTATAATACTTGTGAATTGATCATGAATTGGTTAAGTTATAACTTAATAACAATCATGAAGATAAATTCACAATCACAAGGCTTGAAATCAATTGAACATCTTTTCACAACAAATGGTAATCAATGGCTATCAAACTCAAGAACATTTATCATTTTATGCATATGAATTATGCATCAAAGAACATTTCATAAGTTTCTTGTACCCATGATCAATCAAGAGATTCAAATCATAACATTCAAGTTTTCACAATAATCATTTTCAAGAGAACACAAGTCAATCAATGAATCAAGTTATACAATTATAAATCCTATATCTTATGTATGATTACAATGTTATAGGAAACAATTAGAAGTCCTGTTTGCTACTTGCTAACTGTTTAGTTCAGAGTCTACTGCAGACAGGTGAGAACTTTAGCCCTCTTTTACTGTTTTATAACTGTTTTGGGGTGGAACACGTGATCAAAACCGCTATTTCAATCTTGTTTCATTGCACAGTGTATGTGCATTCATAAACATTACAGGTTTATCCTATGAATCCAAGTGATTCTTCAACTGTTTAAGGAAATTGTCAACTGTTTTAAAGGAATTATTTACTATTAAACCCTTATTACTAAAAAGGATTTTAAAAATGTTTTCTTGAAAGGTTTATTAACAGTTTTACTCAAATGATCTTTTAAAGGATAAACATTTTAAACAAATGATTTCATCAACCTTTCTTTTGCTATAAACCTTGTTGTTATACAAGGTCATCACATCATGATATTCAAAACAAGTGGTTCACAACATGGTATTCAAATTCAATGGTTCAAAACATGGTATTCAAACTCATTGGTTCAAAACATGGTATTCAAGTCAAGTTGTTCACATCATGGTATTCAAATCAAGAGACTCATTTCATGTTACATAAACAAAGGATTCAACTCGTGGAGTTAAATCCAGGTTTTCAATAAGACATTAACACATCCGGTTAAAGTAAGATTCAGAAAACATGGTGTCATTTGTTGTAAACAAACTTATAAACCCATCAAGTATCATATTCATTAGCGTTAGTACCGGGTGATCACAACAAGGGAAAGCGGACACATACATTGGGGCAGGCCGATTGCTGCAGTTAGTTTTTAAATCTGTTTTATAAACTAACTGCAGATTTCGGTTACATATGGTTTATTCAAAACTGTTGACATATTATCTAACTCCAAACGTGGTTTGGGACTTGATATTAGATGTTGACTCATGTGCAAACAGTGATTGGACTGTTTACACTCATTTTCTTACTTGATGTTAGTTTGGGTTGCAGCTCATCCGTGTGAATCTTATGATGCTTTAACTTACCTATGTCTTATATCATATAACTCATGTTTACAAATGTTTAAACCTATTGTTCTCACCAACTACGTCTGTAGTTGACAGTTACTTTTCACGTGTTTCAGGAAATCAGGTTTAAGACAATCTCAGGGACAACTAAGGAGACCATTCTAAGATAGAACAAGATGAAGAAACATGCTAGGATGGATTAGAAACACATTAAATCCTAAATGTTTAATTGTCTTGTTTGGAGTCTTATTTTGTAACTATATTTTGGGTCTGTAGTTGTCTTTCTTTTGGTAGATAGATTGTCTGTAACTAAACAATTGTCTAAACATTATGCAACTTAGTAATCCATTGTGGTTGTTCTTATTCAATACTTGTGCATGATTCAACTGATCATACGTCACCGCGCCGTGGATTCCGCACGCGGCGCAGGGGTGTGACATGTCAAGTGTCCATACCATCACTAAGTGTTAGTATCATCACTATGCGTTTATATTATCATCAAGTGTCTATATCATCACCCAAGTCCATATTCCATCACTAATCGCTCATATCGTTCATTAATCCTATGCACCCTACGTGTCCAATCCGTATGTTTTTATAAGGGAATTTATAAGTGTTTATCAAGTGTGATCATCCAAAGTGTCAATCCAAACCAACCTTAACCAACAGACCATCAACATCCATCTCACAAAAATTCCTAGTAATATCCTAAGTTCCTGACACTGACAGACCCCCAATATACTACAAATGGTATATGTATAGGGCATATGTAGGGGTCAGTCGCAACTGCCCCAGCCACCGTCCCACCACCTTTGTAGTATACCACGAGTGTGTCCTTGTCTGGAGTTTATAGATCAAACAGATAATTTTCCTAAAACAGAGAATTCCTAAGCAGTTAATTTCCTAAGCAGATAATTTCCCAAACGGGTAGTTCCCACATTCTTCAATACTGACATCCACCAATGTACCGTAAATGGTATATATATAGGGCATATGTAAGGGTCAGTCGCAACTGCCCTAGCCAACGTCCCACCACCTTTACGATACACCACGTGCATGTCCTTATCGAATCATTAGGGCACACGTAAGCAAGAAATCAATAAGCAGCATATATATCAGATGTATAACAGGAGTTCCATTAACATGTAATAAACACATAAGCATGAAATCCTGAATATACTAACTAGTGTATGAATTTATTCATACTAGGGTATCCTACGGTTATAGACTAGGTCAACCATTTCTAGTAACCTAATTCACTATAACCCAGGCTCTGATACCAATCTGTAACACCCCGACCGACGGCGGAATCATCGGGATGCCACGAGGGATGTGTAGATTGTTCAAAAGCTCATGGGCATCTAAATCATATCATCATATATCATTTAATCAACCACAATAATTACACAAAAATCATGTTCATCATGAATCAAATACATCAAATACACAAAAGATTTAGTTAAACTAACTAAACTCTAATCGCCAGAAATTTAGTTAATTAACTAAGTCCAAGAATCCTATATGATGATGATGTCCAAAATAGAAGAGATCATCCTCTTCATCCTACTTGTCTCCATCACCTGAAACATGTAAGAAAATCAAGTGTCAACTACAAAAGTAGTTGGTGAGTAATCATAAGTTTTTATATTTAAAAATGTTTTAGAAAAATGCGTTTGAAAGTTTATGCTTAAAATGGTTTTATAAAATGCTTTGTTTAAAACGGGTATAAAACTTATGATCTTCTTGAGAAAATCCATATGAATACCTGTATGAGATAATCCAACACACATCCATCAATTCAACAGCCAAACACATACACAATCACATAACCACATAACCAAATCAATCATAGCCAATCACAAATAATCATAATCAAATATAGACAATCAATCCACAACAAATCAACCAAACTCAAATAAATCATATTCTCAATCAATGTTCGTGACTATACATGATTCCTTATGTATTTAACATAAGTTAGATACATGAATCATGGAGTGGTCGCTAACCACGTGACAATACATGAAGTCAAAGCAATTAACCGGAGTCAAGAGCAATACTTCACGGATGTGGAAATCATCCACGTGACAATACATGAAGTCAAAACAATTAACCGAAGTTAAGAGTAATGATTCACGGATGTGGAACTCATCCACGTGACAATACATGTAATCTTTGTTATTGACCTAAGTCAATAACAATGTTCACACGGATATAAGATAATAAAAGAAAATCCATAATAATCAATAAATTTTAAGTTGTAATTATCATATTGATAAACAGGTATAAACCTTATGTTATCAAAATAATAATTAATCTGGTATACATGTTTCACCTCCGAGTTTTAAAACAAAACAGTTTAAAGAAAGGGAGGTTATGAGAACTCACCTGAAGTCCTTAGATTTTGGGTTCTCGTATAATGCGCGCTCGCGTAGATAAACTCAAGACCAACTCAATTACCTGTAATGATCGTGTTTTCAGGGTTATAAGTATAGGCTTTTTATTTAAATAAATTTTCCCTACATGTTCCCTTTCATTCTTAATCGCGTCATTAACTCACCTTATTTCTTCTAAGTTGAAGTAGTTATTCAATATGTTATAGTAATCCTCCTTAGAACGTAATTTAAATCTTGATAGTTTTAAATCATTCTTTGACGATAACTAATAGTGATGAGGTATATGTGTGTTCCCATAGATGTGGGTATTCCAAAGTAATCACCTATGTCATATACCTATCCATACATACACGTATACTTCACCAATTTTCCATTATAACTATACTTATATTTACTTTCAAGGACATTACTCCTACTTAAGTATATATATCAATACCCACCTTTTGCATCCCTTATAATTTAATTGACACTATAGATTTATATTAATAACTTTAAATGTGAGTTTAAGAAATAATAATTGAGTTATCCTTGTAGAACTACTCAATGTTTATGAATCCGTAACATGGATATTATAGTTTTAGAGAGAGAAAAGGTGGTGGCTTATTAACATAATTCATGCATGTATAGTTATCCAAGTGTGTGTGTAAGTATGCTCTTGCTTCCCATTAACCTCAACCTAATCAAATTAATGAAGCTTAGTTCGATCCCCCTCTAGAGCAGCGAACCCTCAAGCCCATCCATGACAGGTTCGGCCCAAACAAGGTTAGGGTTTGGCTTCAGTGAAAAATGGGAGGGTTCGGCCAGGTCTACGGCCAAGGGTTCGCCCTGGTCCAGGAACAATGGTTCGCTGCTCATGCAGCTCAGGGTTCGCTAGGGTTCGTGGCCAGCTAGATGGTTCGTGAGTCCCTCAAGGGTTCGTTGGCATAATGGTTGCAAGAAAGAAGGGCTCGTGGCGGCTGTATGGTTCGCTGGTCCCCAATAGGGTTCGGTTCACATAGGATCGACCAGGGTTCGTCCCCAATGGGTTCGTTGCAGGCTGTAAGAGGAAGGCTCGGCTGAAACTAGGGTTCGCCACCCTAGTTCCCGCCCAACAGGGTTCGTGAGGCCCTTAGGGTTCGGCCCCCACCTGCTGTGTCGCCGGAGCACTGTTCATCATCATCCTAGCCGCATCTTAGTGGTCTACGGTCGTCCCTAGCTTACTTCGACTCAACAACAACTCGGTTAATACATTGCCACTAAAGATTATTATACTACATGATGGCTAAACTCGATTAGGGTTTTCAACCAAAAACCGAAAAGAAAACCGGGTCTCTTACCTTTAAATCGTGTGCAAATGATAGCTTTCTTGGTGTCTTCGTGTTCCTCTTGTTCTCACGAACGCGTAGCCACCGAAAGTTCGAAAATCCGTCAAGAAACGAGCTCGGTAGGCTAGAGAGAAGGTAGAGAGAAAAGTGTGTGGGTGTTTTTAGAAAGAGAAAGAGAGTTGGGAGAAATGAGGGGAAATGGTGGAGTCTTCCACCATTTAATCCCATCCCGTTCCCGCGCGTTCGGTCTCGTCTTTATCGCATCAATAAAAATATAGTTCGGTTTTACTCGTTGAACGTATGTAAACATAAATTGTTTAAATAATAGGGTTTCATTGATTTAATTGATTTATTTATAAAATCCTTGTCTCGTAAGGTGATCTAGTTAATACACGCGAGATGTAACAATACTTAAATGATTAAATCATTTTAAATAAATTAATTTTGTTTAATTAAATAAGTTTTAAATAAATTATGTCATAAATCTCTTTCGTTACATTCGTGTTAAATAATTATTTGATAAATTAACTCATTTCCGTTTAGGTTGTGATTCCTAATAAACGTTTTAAGTTTTCGTTTATTAATTTTATATCGTGAGATATTATTTAATTATCTCGTCGAAACGCGTTACTCGCGTACGTATTCGTAAAGATCGTCACCTTTGCGAATCCGATGCTCGTAACGTATTTCGATTTGATTTATTATTTATGGAATATCGTTTCAGTATATTATTCTTAATAATTATATTCGTGTGAATCGTCACCCACGCGAATACATTATTAAGTTAATATTTCTGAATTAATATTCTCGTTTAAATGATATCCGTAACCTCACCATCGCGTATTTATTATTCTCATCATTATTAAATTTAATATCATCATTTCCCAAACCAAAACCCACTAAACCCTAGTCACTGACACATCCATGATAGACCGAAATATGCATATATATAGGGCATATGTAAGGGTCAGTCGCAACTGCCCTAGCCACCGTCCCACCGCTATTTCGATAAACCATGACCATGGGTCCTTGACTACGTTTAGTAACCAGACTCAAACAAACTCCCAATTCCATCTCAATCCGTTCTCAGACCAATAATCCATCATTATCAGTAATAAGTGACCGCGATAAACACTACGGGTCTGTTTAGTTGAATTACAACTAAACTTCCCGTGGTTTACGAGTATAATAAATTATAATCATGTATACCAGTAACAGTGATAATATCAGTAATGTCAATCAATAATTTCATAATCATTCATAATAATTAAATCTCCAGTCGTAACAGTACAATCGTACGGATGTACGGACGTACGGACAACTGAAAGTACAGTGATGTTACAGTCATGATGCATCAAACCTGAATATATCTCATTCGGCAAAGCCATGGCCAGAATACCATGAGCTTTTGCATCAATTTCAAACAATTTTATATCCTCATCCGAATACATATCTGATGGTTTCGGAATCATTGTTTTAGTTTCAGGATCAGTGATCATGGGTTTATACGGACCATGCACCACAGATTTCCAACATCCTGCACTGTTAATTGACAGGTGATGTAGCATTCTACGTTGCCAAGTGTTGTACTCACTCCGAACCAGCATCGGAGGCTTGGTTGCGGAGCCTGTGTTGTGCGGATCATTGTTTGGAGTCGACATATTCTCAGATTCAATCAATTTCAACTAAAGTCAAATGACTTAATCACAAACTCACCAAATTAATTCAAACGAATCTATGTTGAAAAACCAATCAGCGGAAGTTATCAGAAAACTTCAATCTATAACAAGTTCTTACTAATCAGCTAATTCGATCAAACAGAGAACTGAAATGAGCAGTTTCAGAGATCAATTGTTTAATCGATCAATGATTAACCTGCTCTGATACCAATTGTAGGATCAGTTGTTCTCATTTGATCAGTATTAGGTTATAGCAGCGGAATTCAGAGATGAATTAGCATAAGAATTAGCAAGAACACTTGAATATTAATGAAACAGTAAAGAACAATTTGTTATAGAGAGAGAATTCTGCAAATGGAATGATTTCACTTAATGCGCTAACTTCGCTTCCAATACACTATGTCAACTGTCCTTATATAGAAACAGTGACGTCTGATGATGTCACATGATGTAGACACCTAACAGACATAAAACAACAACTGAAATAAACAAAACTACTGAGGATGTTCATAAAGTCTGAAGGCATCATTTTACAAAGTCTGACTAACTAAAACTACTGAAAGCAAACTACAACATCTGATGA
This sequence comes from Mikania micrantha, assembly GCA_009363875.1. NCBI lineage: Eukaryota > Viridiplantae > Streptophyta > Magnoliopsida > Asterales > Asteraceae > Mikania > Mikania micrantha. Next base: position 33,960,335 of record CM018694.1, on the reverse strand, counting down.
GTAAACTACTCATCAGACTTTTACAACTAATGAAAGTAAAATAATGAAGACAAAGACAAACATCACAACATCTGAAGACTAACACTTCAGCTGTTGTGAATAACTTCAGATCTTGTAACTCTTCAAGTAGCCTTCAGCTGTTGTGTTCTTCTTCAGTTGTTGTGTGTATATGAGACTTAAAGGTTTTTCTGATCAGGCTCATTGGTTCTTTTGGTCCAACAAAGTGAAACATTCTTTGTTGTTAATTGTTAGTTGTACAGTCGTATTTTGTTTCAGAAAATTACAAAAAGATTTTATATTTTTAAATTTATTTTAGATGACCATTTGTGTGTTCGGATGTTCAATCATCTCTGAATCAATAACCAACCAGACTTATCTTCATAATGGCATCTGTTTAACTGATCATAATGTTAAATTTTGAAATCAAGTTGTGTTTGGGAGTGACAAGTTTCATTCGTACGAATGTATCAGGAGAATGGCTCATTCGACCTAATGACATCATTACAGCGAATGAGTCTTTCGGCCGAATCAACCTGAGCCAAAGTAACTCAGTCGGCTGTCTCATTCGCTGAATGAAATTTCTTTTGGGGGTTCTTTCGGCCGAATGAATTTAGGGCGAAGCTGCTCATTCGTTTGAGTCATTCGCCGAATGAAAGTCCCTATTTAAATGGTTCTTTCGGCCGAACCACTTCATTCTCCAAAAGTCATTCTCTCGCCCAATTGTGTGACTCTTTCGGCCGAAACACACACTTTCTGCTACTCTTTGATTTTTCTTGGATCAAATCACTTCTTTTGCTGATATTTCTTCTTGTGATCATCACAGGTACTTGTGGATCCAAGATGAAAAACTTTTGTCCACAGATTCGTTGTAAACAGAACCGGATTTAGGGTTTTAGGTTTCTTAAATGTCGCCTCAAAATAAACGAATAAATTGGACCTTAAATCACCAAAGTCTAGTTCTAATAACCTTAATCGGTCAATTCTGAATGTATTGGTACAATTTTTGTGGACTGATTTGGGATTTTGAATACTTGGAATTTGAATGACCTTTGGCCGAACGAATAAAGCCCATTCGGCAGTTAAAGGCCGACCGAATGAACTCAGCAATCGAATGGAGTCATACGGCAGAATGAACCTTATTCAGTCTCTACTCTCATTCGCTAGTCATACGGTTGACCAGCCTCATTCGCTGATTTCTCGGTTGACTTTCCTCTTTCGGTCAACATACTCATTCGGCCAAAGCTCATTCGGTCAGATCAGTCTCATTAGTACAAGTTGAATAATTGTAAAATTTTCTGATTTGTTTCAACTGATTAATTGAACTGTACTAACACGTTTATTTCTTTGTATTTCAGTATGGCTGAATATAAGGCAGTGACCAAGAACAACATATGTGCGCACTTGGACTTGTCTACCAAGAATGCCGTGCATTTCAGAGACATAATTACATTTCTTAGGCGTTCCAGGGGCAAGGTGCAGAGTCATGATGTTGTTATTTCTGCTGAACATATCAGGGGGATATGTGGTTTTCAGGATACACCAGACCAGGCCATTCTACTTGATCACTATCTAGTTGATGGATGCTTTATGCGATGCAAGTACGACAGTGATCTGGGAGTTGGGATACTCAACAAGGCATTTTTGTCTCCACAGTTCAAGTACCTTGCACATGTTCTTATCCACTGCTTGGGTTCGAGGAGAGGTGGATTTGACGATCTACGAGAGACTATTAAGTGTGTGTTTGTAGCTTTGGTGCTGAACCTGCCCTTCAACTTTTCTGAGATGGTGTTTACACATTTGAAGGAGAATGTGATGCTCAGAGGCGACAAGAAGTTTCTCATGTACCCCCGATTCCTCTTGCAAATCTTTGATGCTCAGATGCCCAACCTACCAAAGAACAACACAGATGTCATCCGATTAGAGCACATGAATGATATCCCTCTCAACAGAGTGATGCCATACATTGGGAAGGAGGGGAAGCCTCCGATTCGTACTCTATTTGGTCATCTTCAGAGACCTGATTATGTTGCTCCTGGTGGTCGGAAGTGGAGGCATGACGACTCGGATTCTGATATAGAGGACATTGTTGTGCTAGGAGATGATGTTGATGATGATGGAGATGATGGTGCTGGTGATGTAGGTGGTGGTGATGCTGGAGTTAGTGTTAGTGTGACAGGTGTTAGTGATGCTGGTGTGAGTACAGATGGTGTTAGTTCCAGTGGTGGTGTTGATGTGGGTGTGGGTAGTTCTGGAGCTGGTAATGATGATGTGGATGTAGATGCACTATTAGATTTGGATTTCATGGCTACTACTCAGGCCACTGCATCTACACCACTAGAGATGACAGGCACCACTTCAGCAGAAGATAAAGATGATTCAGAGGAATCAGGTGATGATGGTGGTGAGGCTGAAGGTGAAGAAGGCCCTGAGAGCTCAGATTCTGAGGATACTCCTGGTGAGTTTGAGAGTGTTTGGGTAGGAGGAAGACTGGTGAAGAAAAGGAAGAGACAAAGTGAAGCAGATCTTGAGGAGATTCATGATCCGTCTTTCATTTCCGAGTTTTATTTGTCTCCTCCTCACGTACTTCTATTGCTTCATCCACTGTAGTTGTGATTGTCGCTGCTATTGCTACTCAGGCCACATCATCTCCCTCCGGCAAGAGGAGAAGGACTTGGTTTGTCCTTCAGATGAGGTCAGAACTGTCAACTGCTGCTGCATCTACTGTTACATCAGCGGCAGCAGTTACAGTTTTCTCACTAACCTGGTCATGGGCTGTTCTTACACGCACTACTGTTGCCCCTCTGACATCCTATGGTGTTCGTGCTCCCATCTACACTATTGCTTCTGCTGGTCCCTCCGTTACACGAGCCGATACGGTTATACCTACTGTTTCAGTGACTGAGCAACTCAGTACACTAAACAGTTTGTTACTTAGATTGACGGAGAAGAACCATCAATAGGAGGAGGCTATTGCCTAACTCACGCTGAGGGTCAGCGAGCAAGATGCTCTACTTCTTCAGGCTGCTGACCAGCGTGCAGATTTGCGGGCTAGATCAGCTCAACAGGAGGAGCATCTGCTCAAGTACATTGATGAGCATAACCAGCTGGCCTTGACTGCAGCTGGTTTCAGTGACCGGATCCTGACTCTTGAAGCAGAGAATGCCAGACTCACAGAGCAGGTTGAGAGTCTTAGGGAGGGTACTCCCAGGATAGAGGGTACTGAGGCTCACTCCGATAATTCAGACGAAGACAAAGATGAAGAAGAAGATGAAGAAGAAGATGATGAGTCTGATGAGGAGAAAGTCGATTATGAAGATTCAGACAAAGATGATGGTTCTGATGATTCTGATGAGTCTGATGATGGTTCAGGGAGTGGGTCTGCGAGTTCATCAGGTGCAACAGCTAAAGAGTCCCCTCCCACGAAAATCCGATCCAAGACAAGGCACGACAAAGGTACTAAGGCTCCTCCTCCACCTCTTCCTGCTCAGACAGATGATCCAAAAGCTACTGAGGAAGTAGAACTTGTGCCTTTGAGATGTCGACTTGATGAGACACTGACTTTGAATTTAGACGCTCAAGGCATTATACAACACTCAGCCAGCTACGATAAGGAGGAGGGAGAGATTATTCACTGCTTAACCAAGGATCAAATAGCAGAGCTGTTCAGGTTGAATCCTGACGAGGTTGTGATTGATGACACCTCAGCTCCTGTTTCTGATATGCCTTCTCCATATATTTTTATGATGTGGATGAGGTTATTTTGGAGGACATCACTGAAGAGGAAACTACAAAGTATACTTCAGTTGAGGGTGAACTACCAACTTTTACTGACCTTTTTGGACAAGCCACTGAAGAGGAACTGAACAGAAATGTTGAAGAAAAGGTCAGCGGTGGTGAGTCTTCTGCAGAAGACATTCAACAGAGAAAGGAGGAATCGAAGGCATATTGGGAGACATTGAAGAAGGAAAGAGCTGTGAAGATGCCAGAAACACACACCAAAGTCTATAGAACCAAAGGCTACAAGGCTGGAGGTCAAATCATTAGCTGGGCATACTTCCATGATCTCCAGTGCTATGCTGTCAAGAGAGAAGGGGATTCAGTATTTCAAGCATCCACATGATTTCAAGATGTTTCCTGGATTCGAAGTCAATCACCTTGCACGCTTGAAGATGCTATATAGTGAAGACTCAGGGATGTCTGCTTGGTTCTCGAGATAGATACAGTATGAATATAGGAATAGATGGGTGAATTTTAGGCCTCAGCAACCTGAAAGATATTACTTACATGAGATTGATGGAGATACCCGCAAGCATAAAGTCATCCTGAAGTGGCTGCCTCCGAAAGTCATGAGAAAGATTCCTTTGAGGAAGATGAGACAGGACTTCTCGGACAGCTTCAAATGGTTGTATTATGATGGACGAACTTGAGAAGCTGTGGTGGTTTTGTGCAAGGACAAGAAGTGGGATTCCATACGGATAATCGATCCGATGTGGCTGACGAATCTGTCACTCAACGATGTCAACACTTTATGCAGATGTCAGATTTTCTTCGATGTTGCTGATACGGAACAAGCACTATAGTACATGAGAGTCATCTGGATTTGCAGAGTGTTTAAGATTCATGTCGGCTCTGACTGGAAAGCTATATCTGACAAGTATTTAAAGAAAGATGCTGCAAGCTGAGGAACTAGGTCCAAGGGGGAGTATGTTGGTGCACAAAATGGCCCTAGTTCATTTTTGTATGATCTTTTGATGTATAAAGTTTATGTCATTAATGAAATCAGTATTTTTATCTTGTTCTTAATGTTAATTTTAGTTTATATATGTTTGATTATGTTTAACTTTGATTTGAAATGTCTTATAGACCCATTCGGGCAAATGACTCTAAGAATGAAGTCATTCTGCCGAATGAACGCTTACAGAATGTCTAGGGCGATCGAATGAGTTACCCGCATGACTCCTTCGCTGGTCCAAGCTCATTCGGATGAGCCATTCGTCGAATGAGTTGTTTCGGCTACTCATTCGGCCGAATGAGTGCAGTCTATAAATACTAGTTCAAACTGTAACACCCCGACCGATGGTGGAAACGTCGGGATGCCACGAGGGATGTGTAGATTGTTCATAAGCTCGTGAGCATCTAAATAAATCATCACATATCAATTAATTCCACCAAAGTAATTACACAAAAATCATTTTAATCATGATTTAGTTACATCAATTTACACAAAAGATTAGCTAAATTAACTAAACACTTGTCTTCAGTAATCCAGTTAATTTGAGCTAAGTCCAAGATCCTAAGTGATGATGTCCAAAATGTGAGACCATCCTTCTCAACCTACTTTTCTTCATTCCCTAAAACATGTAGAAAATAAAGTGTCAACTACGAAGTAGTTGGTGAGTAATCATAAGTTTTTATGTTTTCAAAAATGTTTACGAATGTTTATAAAAGTTTATAGTTTTCAAGAAAAATACACATGTGCACATGTGAAAATAATCCAACTCTGCCCTAACAAAACAACCACAACAACCAAACAATCCAAGTAATCACAGATAATCATTCAAGTATAGTTAATCAAACTCAAACAAACACAATCAAATCAATAATCAACATTCACCATAATCATCTCAATATAAGTTACTGCGGAGGACCTCAGTCAACTTAATCAACGGCGGAATCATCGAGGAGGACCGTAGTCAACTCAACCAACGATATTCTTAATAATCATAAGTGTTAATATATTGCACTGCGGAGGACCGTAGTCAACTCAACCAACAATGGAATTACCACGGAGGACCTTAGTCAACTCAATCAACAACAATTTAATCGTCGCGGAGGACCGAAGTCAACTCAATCAACAACAACTCACGGAGTTGTGATAACCCATGTCAATCCACAATCAATAATAATTCAATAATATGAATATCATATTGATAATCCAGGTGCCACCCATGTGTTATTGTTGATGCATGTTTATTGTCCCTAGTTCAGTTTTGTAACTCTTATCATGTAATTGTTCAAAGTATTAATGGAAGTTGTCTTTATATCCAATTCATCATGTTTATTTCTATTGATTATTGTCTATTAATGTTTATCTAGTTGTTTGATTTGATTATAAACTGTTTGAGTATGAAGTTTACTCATTCGGCCGAATGACTCTAGAATGAAGTCATTCGGCGAATGAAGGTTATAGCGAATGTCTGAGTTCAGAATGAGTCATTCGCCGAATGACTCATTCGAATGACTGCTCATTCGAGCTTAGTCATTCGCCGAATGAGCTGCTTCGGCCACTCATTCGGCCGAATGACTACAGCCTATATATAGATGTTTAAATCATTTCAAACCTAACTTTCCAGAGCCCTCCTTCTTCCCTAGCACTCCAGTGTCAAAACCCTTGAAGATTTGAGCGGTTCTTGATCATCCAAGTTCGATTCTCAACCCGTGGTGTTCGATCGTTGCTTCCAAGTCGTTTCTACAGCCTCGGATCACCACGGTTTCTGTTGGTTTCGATTGGAAAACCCTGGAATAGGATTCCGCACTATCCCAGAGGTTGTCGAGTAGTTTTTCATTGGATTCGGATTGTTTCCGAGCTCCAAATCGGTCCAACAAAGTGGTATCAGAGCTTTGGCTCTTGATTCTACTCGATTTCCACTCAAAATCAACAGATCTGAGATTCCCAAAACCCTGATTTTCGTAACTTCCAAAAACCCTATTTTTCTTGCTTCCCAAGTCACTATTTCATTGAAATATCAAGTGTTTTTGTGGTTTGTTTGATCTAATTCCTTCCCAATTGGTTTATTATCATGTCTTGAAGTTCTGTGCAAAATTTGGTGGTTAGATCTGGTCAAAATCGCAAGATATCACGATTTTCGTTGTCAAAAACCCCAGATCGCCGAATGACTCTGGCGGCCGAATAAGATTTGCCGAATAGCCCCTCATTCGCCGAATAGTTCTCATTCGGCGAATAGCTCCTTCGCCATTCACATTCGCCGAATAAGCCTCATTCTCAATACTCATTCGGCGAAAGACCTCATTCGATCTGCCATTCGCCGAATAGGTCATTCGACTCACTCATTCGTCTGTTGTCATACTCAGCTTGTCATTCGCCAGTTTCTACTCATTCGGCCCCCGACATTCGCCAGAATAGCAGTCATTCGCCAGTTACTTCTGAATTTTTTTCTAAGTGTTGAATTTTACTACTTCTGATCAAATGGAGGATCTAGCACTCATGGCTAACCAAAACCATCGCATTCAGACTCTCTTGTTGACAGAGAATGAAACCGGGAACTCAAACAAAGCTCCTAAGTTGTTGACTTTGGATGACTATCCTCACTGGAAGTATAGATTTGAGATTCACATCAATGGAGTGGATACAAATCTATGGATGATGATAGAGGGAGGATATTTGAGGCCTTTAAATGAGGATGGAACTCCTATGCTGGTTACACGGATGACCGAGCCTCAAAGGAAACTGTATGACTATGAGAAGAAAGCTTATGCTATCTTGTCACAGTCCATTGCTACGGATATCTTTCATCAATTCAGACAGTTTACATCTTCAAAATACCTCTGGGATGCTTTGCAACAAAGATATGAAGGGAATGATGCATTGAAGAGCATTAAGTCTAAAGCTTTGAGGAAGGAGTTCAACAGCTTTATGTATGTGGGTAATGAGTCCCTTGATGAGTTGATTGCAAGGTTCTATCACCTGTTGAGTGAGTTGTTCAACCACGAGGTTAAAACTACAACTCAAGAGAAGATTCAGTGCTTGGCAGATGCACTACCTCCAAAGTGGGAGTCCTTTTTGATGGTCCTTAAGCAAAATCAGATGATGGCTCATATGGACATCAATGATTTTATTCAGAAGTTGAAGGAACATGAGATAGAGAACAAGTGGAAGGCCAAAAGAGTTGTGCAAGTTCAAGATCCTTCTCTATACTACTCCACCCCCACAGTTGATAAGTCTACAACTCATGCTCCTCTGAAAACTGCCTTTGTGTCTAAAGCTTCTGAAGCCCCATCTGCAGCTCAGATGCACTTTAGCCCATCTTCTTCATCGAGCTCACAACAAGAGCATCATCAGCCTACTGCAAGTCTGAAGACAGAGAACTTTGATAAAGTCACAGTTGAGATTGCTAAAGAGCACATGGGTCTTCTGTCAACATTGGTTAGTTCATATGATGGATTGGTTGCTGGTCAGATCGGCAATCCATATTTGACCAATGATGACTACTCTCAAATTGATCCTGATGATATGGAAAGAATTGACATCATGTGGGCATTAGCTAGTGCAGTTAGAAGAGCTAAGGAGTTTGTGAAGAGGACCGGGAAAGACATCAATCTAAACAAGGAGTCAAAGTTTGGATTTGATATGGCTTCTGTTACATGCTACAACTGTGGTGAGAAGGGTCATTTTGCCAGACAATGCAAGCAGCCAAAGAAAGCTGGAAACAAGAATCCATTTCAGCATCAAAAGTCAGCACCTGCTAATTCTGAAAGGCGATTAGTTCCTATTGATTCTCCTTCACCAACTGGATCTTCATCTTCTGGTAGTAAAGCTTTGATGGTTCAACAAGATGAAGGAGTAAACTGGGATTTCAGATTTAATGCTGATAAGGAAGATCAAGAGAAAGCATGTGTGGCAGAGATTCAGAATTCTGATGATATTGATGAAGAAAGCAGTCAGGAAGATTTGTTGGTGATTGATGACAAGACATCAAGTTCAGAATCAGAAAATTTGACGGATTCTGACACTCAAGAATCTGATGGAGAAGCTGATGCAATTTGCCTTGATGGCAAACTCTTCTGCTTCTACAGATTCTTCTGAGCAGGTATACACTGATTGTTCATCTTCTCAATCTGATTGTTTCAATTGTGTTGACCTTAAGAGTAAGGTGCTTGCTTATCAGAAGCATAACAGTGATTTGCTGACTGGTCTCGACCTGTGCATTGAAGCAAACAAAGTTTTAAAATCTAATGAAAAGGATTTTCAAAATAAAATTGATCTTTTAAATCGACAATTGCATGAGGCCGAGATCGCTGTTCTGAACAAGCAAGATGCTATAAATTCTTATCTCAATACCATAAATGAGATCAAGAAGAAGTTAGCAATCGTTGAATGTGATTATGAGACTTTAGGTCAGAAGCTCAAGAGCTATGAGAGCTCTTCTTATATCATTGAGCATATGATCAGTAGGGGTACTGATCAGGGGAAGGAACATGTTAACTATCAAAAGTGTCCTCCACCAATCCTAAATGCCTTTGTCAATACTCCAAATGACAAAGATGTGAAGGATTTTCAAGTTACTACTCCGTTAGTAGTTGATCCAATTAGTCTGACTGAAAATCAGAGTTCATCTCAGACTAAGAATTCAAGGGTGGATGGAATTGTGGAAGATTGGGTTTCTGATTCCGAGGATGAATCAAAGTATTCATCAAAGCAGAGCACTCCTCGGAATCAACCTTCTAGTGTCATGAAAGGTGACCCAATCTCCAAATCAAAGATTTACAAAGAATTATGCTTTGTTAAAGCTTCACAGGGGTCTGAAGCTAATTGTGCTACCAAATCAGCTCAGTTTGGTAACAAAGGAAGGACGGGTTTGGGTTTTGAATCAGATTGTCAGAATCAAATGTTTTTAAATCAACTAAAAAATCATTTTCTGATTTAAAACATTTTCATAAAAAAGGTGATAAAGTCTGTTTTGAGTGTGGTGAATCAGGACATATTGTGAGGTTTTGCCCTCAATTGACCAGACCTAAGGTTGTCTCTTTCAAAAACTTAAAATCTGCTTTACCAAAACCGGTAAAATCTGTGCCTAAGTCTTTTCAGCCAAAATCAACACCACAAACTCAATTTAAGAGTTCAGACAAGGGAAAGGGAAAGTTGGAAACTTTGGTTGTTCCAAATGGGGTTAAAATTAACCAATCAAAATCATCATCCATTTATCTGAAAACCTCTTTTGATAAAAATGCAATTTGGAAAGTTAAATCATCTGAGGTGTCTGTTCCACAAATTTCAGATAAACCTATTCCTAAGGGAAAATGGATCGATGTTTGGATCCGAGACTCAATGGGTCAACCCAAGACCGTAAAGGCTTGGGTTCCCAATGTAAACTGATAGTCTCTTTATTGTGTAGGTTGCCCCAAAAGCTGGAGTAAACAGCAATTGGATCGTTGATAGTGGGGCTTCCAGACACATGACTGGTGATATTTCTTTGCTCACCAATGTGAACGCAGTTCGAGGTGGCTATGTAGCTTTTGCTGGAGACAAGGGTGGTTTTATTACAGGAGAGGGAATCTTGACAAATGGACAGGTTTCGTTCGATAATGTCAGATATGTCAAACAGTTGGAAAACAACCTCCTGTCAGTCTCTCAGATTTGTGACAAAGAGTACAAGGTTCTGTTTGATGACTCAAAGTGTTATATTCTCAAGCAAGGTGTGCAGATACCTGAAGATTGGATTTTAATGTCTGCTCCAAGAAAACAAGACTTGTATGTTCTCAATATGGCTACAGCTTCAACTACATCCTCCACAGCTTCATGTTTTATGACAAAGGCAACTGAGAAAGATTCAATCCTTTGGCATAAGAGGATGGGCCATTTGAGTTTACGCAAGATGAATCATCTGGTGCACAACAGTTTGGTTGAGGGAGTTAGCTTGAAAAATTTTAAGCTGTCTGATATCTGTGTTTCATGCAAGAAAGGAAAGCAGTCTAAGCAGTCTCATAAGCTGAAAAAGTATCATTCAATCAATGTTCCTCTTGAGCTTCTTCACATGGATTTGTTTGGTCCAGTGAATCGGAAGAGTATAGCTGGAGATCAATACTGTCTTGTTATCACTGATGAATACTCCAGATACTCTTGGGTCTTCTTTTTGAAGGAGAAATCAGAAACGTTTGATTGCATTCAAGTTTTGGTTACCAAACTTGAATCGCTCTATAAGCTCAAGATTCGTCAGTTTCGAACTGATAATGGAACTGAGTTCAAAAATTACAACATGGAGAATTTTTGTAATGCAAGAGGCATTGTGCAACAGTTTAGTGCTCCATATGTTCCACAGATGAATGGCGTTGCTGAACGCAAGAATAGGACATTGATTGAGGCTGCTAGAACTATGCTTGCTGATTCTTCTCTACCGGTTCAATTCTGGAATGAAGCTGTTGCCAATGCTTGTTACACATTGAACCGGGTCCTAATTGTGAAGAGACATGGGAAGACTTGCTTTGAACTGCTCCATAACCGAAAGCCAAATCTTAAGTATCTAGAACCATTTGGTGCTCCATGCACTATGCTTAAGAAACATGAGCAGGGCAAGTTTAATGAAAAGGTGGAAGAAGGGTACTTTCTTGGGTATAGCACTCCAAATAAACGAGTTTACAACATTGCAACTCATAATGTGGAGGAGTGGTACCACGTGGATGTTCAAAAGTATACAATGCCCCCACCTGGAAAAGGGCCAGATTGGATGTTTGACTATTCCAGTCTTTTTGACTCATTCAATATGCCCCCCATGTACTCAGATGAAGATGTAGCTGTTCAGATGCTGTATGATGTACAGAATGCCCCCGATGCTACTTTTCAACCTACATCTACATCTGGTCCCTCTACACAGATAAATGATGACAGCTCAGACACAGATGACAATCCCCCAGCTGCTCCTGAACCAGTTGTTGATAATCTTGTCCCTGATCTTGAGGACTTGAATTTGAATAACTTAGATCCTGAGGTTGAGGTTCCTGCTCATCCTGTTGGAAGAATTAATCGAATTCATCCTCAAGACAACATTATTGGGAGTCCTTTAGATGGAGTAAAGACTCGAAGTCAGATTTCTTCAGGTGGTCTTGCAGACATTCTTGATTTTGCAGATGTAAGCTTTTGTGCTCATTCCTGCTTTATATCTCAAGTGGAACCGCGTACCGTCACTGAAGCCCTCAAAGAAGAATCATGGGTAGACGCCATGCAAGAGGAACTGTTGCAGTTCAAGAAGTTAGGGGTCTGGCAACTAGTTGATAAACCCAAAGGTGCAAAAGTCATTGGCACTAGATGGGTTCTTCGTTGCAAAAAGGATGATCACGGGATAATCGTGAGAAACAAGGCTCGTCTGGTGGTTCAAGGATTCAGACAGATAGAGGGATTGGATTATAATGAGGTGTTTGCTCCGGTCGCTCGACTAGAAGCCATTCGTATCTTTCTGGCTTATGCATCCTTCAAAAGGTTCAAGGTTTATCAAATGGATGTAAAGAGCGCGTTCCTTCACGGGGTTATCAGTGAAACAGTGTATGTCAATCAACCTCCCGGATTTGAAGATCCATTGCATCGTGATAAAGTCTACAAGCTAGACAAAGCGTTGTATGGATTGCATCAGGCTCCGAGAGCGTGGTACGAGACACTTTCCACTCACCTTCTGAACAACGGGTTCAGAAGAGGTGTCATTGACTGCACTTTATTCATCCGTGAGAAGGACAGTGAATTACTCTTGGTACAAGTGTATGTGGATGATATAATTTTTGGATCCACAAATGATAATCTGTGCAAGGAATTTGAGACAGTTATGAAAGAAAAATTTGAAATGAGTTCGATGGGAGAGATGAAGTTTTTCTTGGGTTTACAGGTGGATCAGTCTGAGGCAGGGATTTTTATTCATCAAACCAAATACGTTGGTGACATTCTGAGCCGGTTCAGTATGTCTGATGCGAAGCCTGCTGGTACCCCACTGGCGATTAATCACGGGATTACTCCAGATGAAAAGGGGGAGTTAATTGATGCCACTCTGTACCGGGGAATGATCGGATCTCTCATGTATCTCACTGCCTCTCGGCCAGATATCATGTTTGCCACTTGCTTGTGTGCACGTTATCAATCCAAACCAAGAGTATCTCACCTGATTGCTGTCAAAAGGATTATGCGTTATCTGAAGGGTACACCGGAACTTGGCTTATGGTACCCTAATGATGATAACTTTGAGCTTACTGCATATAGTGATTCAGATTATGGTGGATGCAAAAGAGATTTCAAGTCAACATCTGCGGGATGTCAGTTCTTTGGAAACCGATTGGTCACCTGGCAGTGCAAGAAGCAGACGTCGGTGTCTACTTCAACCTGTGAAGCTGAATATATTGCTGCTGCTAGTTGCTGTTCACAAATCATCTGGATTCAACAGCAACTCAGGGACTATGGGTTACATTTTTCTAACACTCCTATTTATGTTGATAACACTGCCGCCATTGCTGTCACTAAAAATCCAGTTCAGCACTCCAAAACCAAACACATCGACATAAAATATCACTTCATACGTGATTGTTTTGAAAAGAAATTAATCGATGTGGTTAAGATTCACACCGATCACCAAAAAGCCGATCTTTTTACTAAAGCTTTTGATAAACCCAGATTTTTATATCTGTTATCGGCTAATGGTGTTTTCCAAAAGGATGAAGTTCAATCCTCATCTGAGTCTAACAAATGATCATCATTTTACTTAGATAGTTTTGTTTATTTTATTTCAGTATTTTCATTTTCTCCTGTATAGTTATTTTTTATTACTAAAAACACAAAAGATTTTCTATTTTTAGGTTTTTAGGGGGGGATATAGAAAATCTGAAAAACCAAAAACAATAGAAAATCTGAAAAACCAAAAACAATAGAAATTTGAAAATCCAAAAACAATAGAAAATTTGAAAAACCAAAAATAATAGAAAAATTAAAAATGAAACAGACCTGTTTAATGATATAGCATATTGATTTCATTATGTCATAGAAGCAAAATTGAATGCATGAACTAAAATCACAAGGAAATGATGATGGGATGTACTGATAGGCTGACTATACAAAATAAATAAACAACTTATGAGAACTTAGAAAGTTTGATTTGTGGGATCCAATGTTTTTTAAGGCTTTTGAGTGAGAAATGGTTCTTGACTCAAATCAAGCATACACCTGTCATCATGGAATCAAATGAGGTTTCATTCAAAGAAAAATAAATGCAAGCTGGTATTAAGCTTGAGGAAAATCAAAGACAAGCTGGTATTAAGCTTAGTCAAGAAAAACTAGAAACAAGCTGGTATTAAGCTTGAAGAAAACCTAATGCAAGCTGGTATTAAGCTTGAGAAAAACTTAAATTAATAAAGTTCGATTCCATACATGTGCCATATTGCTGGGACGAACCTAGCTGAAGCCATCCATTTGGATAGAACAAGAAAAACACAAAAAGATAATAAATGATTGAATCTCATTGAATTCATGATGACTGGTATTAAGATATGCTGAAATGAGTTTTGAACTTATTTTGATCTTGATTGATGAAATGAATTGGGGAACTCAATCAGAAAATATGAGTAATCATTTAGTTTGTTTAAGAGTTGTGTATCGTTCAGTTTAAATTTGGACAAATATATCAGTAATCGTATCAAAATGAAATTGTGATTGAAGTGAAGCATTCATTGAAGGTTATATGATGTGATCAGAGATATGTGTTATCTTATTAACGGGCTTTTCACAAAAATATGTGCTTACTTGCTTTTAATTTGTGTTTGTACAGTTGTTTGGTTGCTTCAGAAAAATACAAAAATATTTTCTATTTTAAAAATTTGTTTTAGATGATCATTTGTAGATTCGGATGTCTGTCATCTCTGAATCCTGAACCAACTAGACATATCTTCATAAATAGTTAAAAGTTTGGTGCTCAAAATGTCAAATTCTTGAAATTTTGGAGTTTTGGAGAAGTTCATCCCTCATTCGTACGAATGAGAGGCAGAATGGACACATTCGGCCGAATGAGACTGAGTCATTCGACCGAATAAGCTACTCAGAATGAACTTCATTCGACGAATGAAGAGTGTCGAATGTCTCATTCGACATTCTCATTCGGCGAATGAACCTCACCAAATGACTCAGTCGGCACTTTCATTCGGAGAATGAGACTGAAGTCACATGACCTTTCGTCTAGCTCATTCGGCGAATGAGTACACAGTATATAACTGTGTTTCGACGAATGAGGGTCATTCGACCACTTTTTCTTTCGTGACATCAGTAAACCTCTCATTCGGCGAAACACATACTTAGACTTTTTATTCGATTTCTCGTGACTTTGATAGATCCTGCTTCTGATAATCAACTTATACTTATTCTCAGGTATATGGAGATCAAGTTTCAGCCGATTTCATCCACGAAATCATGTCAAACAGATTAGCATTTAGGGTTTTTAGGGTTTTTGAATTCGCCCAACAAATAAACTGTTAAGATGGACCTTAAACTCAAAATGTCAAGTATTAAAAATGCTAATCGGTCGATTCTGAGTGTTGTTTACCAGATTTTTTGGATTGATTTGAGATTTTGGATAAAGGGATTTTGAACTCAGTTCATATGCCGAATGTCGTCATTCGACGAATGACTCATTCGGCGAATGAACCTCATTCGACGAATTGGATCATTCGGCCAATGACAAGTCATACTCAAGTCTCATTCGACGAATGAGAGTCATTCGACGAATGAACCTCATTCGACTGTTAACACATTCGGCGAATGGACTCATTCGGCATATCAGAAAACAGTCAATCTGATTTTTGTTAAACTTCAATGTTTGATTGATTATCTTGTACTGACATGTGTATTTCTTGTATTGTGCAGTATGGCAGGATACAAATCAGTTCCGAAGCACAACATCTGTGCCCATCTTGACTTGACTACCCCGAACGCGAAGCACTACGCAGATATTATCACATTCTTGAGGCGTTCCAGGATCTTCACTGCCATATCGACAGTTCATGTGCCCTACTTATCACATCAGCAGGATTTCTGGTCATCTGCTGATATCGATTGTGAGGCCGAGCCTACAGTCATAAGGGGCAAGGTCAGGGGTCATGATGTGGTGGTCTCTGCTGAGCATATACGGAGGGTCTGTGGTTTTCAAGACTCTCCGGATCATCCTGCTCTACTTGACAGATTCTTAGTCGTGGATGCTTTCTCCGATGCAAGTACGAGGGAGATATTGGAGCCGGGATTCTGAACAAGGCGTTCATGTCGCCGCAGTTCAAGTACTTGGCTCATGTACTTGTTCACTGCCTTGGCTCGAGGAGAGGGGGCTTTGATGACATGCGCGAAACCATTCAGTGCGCATTTGCTGCCTTGGTGCTCAACAAACCATTCAACTTCTCCGAGATGGATTTATACACATGAAGGAGAATGTGGGGCTTAAGGGTGACAAGAAGTTCCTGATGTACCCTAGGTTTCTACAGCAGATTATTGATGCCCAGATTCCAGATCTTCCAAAGCTTAATGCTGACATCATTAGATTGGAGCACATGAATGACATAACTCTCAACAGAGTTTTGTCATACAGAGGGAAGGAGAGGAAGCCCACCACTAGATCCCTATTTGGTCACCTCTCTCGACCCGATTACAGGGCTCCTGCTGGAAGAAGATGGAGACATGATGACTCCGATTCAGATGTGGAGGACATTGTGGTTCCAGCTGGAGATGATGATAGTGATGGTGATGATGGTGAGGGTGGTGCAGGCCCGAGTGGTGCTGGTGTTGATGTGAGCACAGTGGATTTGAGCACTGCTGCTATAGTGAGTTCAGGGGCTGGGGAGAGGACTTCAGTACACATAACCACTGCTGCTTCAGTGAGCATGGTTGATGTTGCTGTTTCTGGTGCAGGTGGTGATGTTGATGTGTCGACAGCACAGGAGGAGGATTTGGACATCGACTCACTGATGGATTTGGACTTCTTGACTACTACTACATCCTCAGTGACTGTTCCTCTCGATGTTTCAGTTCCACATTCCTCGGGTGATGGTGATGAGTCTGATGACTCTAGTGAAGGTGATGAAGATAGTTCTGATTCTGAAAAGACTCATGATGATGAGTTTGAGAAAGTGGATGAGGGTGGAAGAATGGAGATGAGGAAGAGAAAGAGGACAGATGATGATTTGGAGGATATTACTGATACGTTATTTATTCCGGAGTTTGACTTTTCTCCCCCTCCAAGGTCATCTGCTCCTGCTTCCACAGCAGTGATTGTTTCTGCTGGTCAGCCCACCTCTTCCAGAGCTGGAAGGGGAAAGAGATCTCGATTCTCTTTCCAAAGAAGGTCAGAACTGACATCAGCTGCTACAACTACTGTCACATCAGTAGCAGCTGTGTCAGTTTCTTCACTGACACGGACAAGGGCTATTCCTACTCAGGCTACTACTGCCCCTCTGTCCACTCCTTTTATTCGTGAGCCAGTTTATGTTGCTGCTTCTTCTGGCCCTTCTACAGTCCGAGCTGATGTGCACATACCTACTGTGTCAGTTGTGGATCAGCTTAGCACACTGAACAGTATGGTCCTCAGACTGATGGAGAGGAGCATGGAGCAAGAAAGGAAGGCTAAAGAGCAAGAGCTGATTATAGCTCAACTCACAAGGAGGGTTGAAGAGCAGGATACTCTGCTTCTTCAAGCATCAGACCAGAGGGCTGATTTGAGAGCCAGGTCAGCTCAACAGGAGGAACAGCTCCTAAAGTATATCGATGAGCACAACCAGCTGGCTTTGACAGCCTCTGGTTTCAATGATAGGATTCTTCAGCTCGAGGCTGAGAATGCTCGCCTCGCTGGACTTGTCGAGGGTCCAAAGGAGGGCACTCCTAGACTTGAGGGGGTTGAGGATCGTTCCGATGATTCAGACAAGCAGATTGTCGAGGAAGATGAAGAAGAGTCTGATGAGGAACAAGTGGATTACGAGGATTCTGAGAAAGATGAAGAATCAGATGAAGATGATGAAGATGATGATGAGGGTAAAGATGGATCAGGGAGTGGGTCTGGAGAATCATCTGGCACTGATGATGATGATGACAACAATGATGATAAAGCTCCTCCCACTTCCGAGATCAGGTCTAAGAAGGCCAATGACAAGAAAGCTCAGGCTCCTCCTCCTTCGTCTCCATCAAAGACTGCAGAGCCAGAAGCTACTGAGGAAGTCCAAGCTGTGCCTTTGAGACGTCAACTTGACAAGACACTTACCATGATCTTAGACGCTCAAGGCATCATACAGCACTCAGTGAGCTACGACAAGGAGGAGGGTGAGATCATACATTGTTTATCTAAGGAGCAGATAGCCGAGCTGTTCAGGTTGAATCCTGACGAGGTGGTCACTGATGACACCTCTGTACCCAGTACTGAAGAGCCCGAACCAGAACTTTTTGATGATGTAGATGAGGTCATTCTGGAAGAC
The DNA here is from genome assembly GCA_009363875.1 of Mikania micrantha. Taxonomy (NCBI): domain Eukaryota; kingdom Viridiplantae; phylum Streptophyta; class Magnoliopsida; order Asterales; family Asteraceae; genus Mikania; species Mikania micrantha. Next base: position 33,942,131 of record CM018694.1, on the reverse strand, counting down.
ATCACCGATGAAGAATACCCAAAGTATACATCGGCTGAAGACGAGCTGCCTACATTCACTGAGCCATTTGATCAGGAAACAGAGGATCTCTTGGTCAGATATCTTGAAGAACAAGTAGAGGCAAGCAAGGCTGAAGCTGATGATCTAAAGAAAAGAAAAGAGGAATGGGCTGCATACTGGGAGGTATTGAAGAAACAAAGCACAGAGAAGATGCCAGCCACGCACAAGAAAGTTTACAGGACCAAAGGCTATAAAGCTGGAGGCCAGATACTTAGCTGGGCATACTTCCATGATCTTGGGTGCTATGCAGTGAAGAGGGAGAAAGGGATCGACTACTTCAAACACCCACATGATTTCAAGACGTTGCCTGGATTCGAAGTCAATCAGCTAGCACGTCTGAACATGCTATACAGTGGTGACTCTGGGATGTCTGCTTGGTTTTCTCGACAGATCAAGTACGAATACCGGAAGAGATGGGTGAACTTTCAGCCACAGCAACCAGAGAGGTACTACTTGCCAGAGATAGATGGGGATACCCGGAAGCATAAAGTGATCCTGAAGTGGCTTCCCCCTAAAGTCTTGAAGAAGATTCCCCTGCGGAAGATGCGACAAGACTTTATGGATGGCTTCCGATGGTGGTATTATGATGGGCGCACAGGTGAGGCTGTGATAGTTTTGTGCAAAGACAAACAGTGGGAGACTGTTAGGATTTTTGATCCTATGTGGCTGACTAACTTGTCTCACAAGGATGTTCAAGCTTTGTTCAGAAACCAGATTTTCTTCGACGTTCCAGACATGGTGCAAGCTTTGCAATTTATGAGAGTGATCCGTCTCTGCAGCATTTTCAAGATCCACGCTGGAGCAGACTGGAAAGCTATTTCAGAAAAGTATTTCAAGAAAGACACTTCCAAGAGTTGAACTAGGTCCAAGGGGGAGTTTGTTGATGCATGTTTATTGTCCCTAGTTCAGTTTTGTAACTCTTATCATGTAATTGTTCAAAGTATTAATGGAAGTTGTCTTTATATCCAATTCATCATGTTTATTTCTATTGATTATTGTCTATTAATGTTTATCTAGTTGTTTGATTTGATTATAAACTGTTTGAGTATGAAGTTTACTCATTCGGCCGAATGACTCTAGAATGAAGTCATTCGGCGAATGAAGGTTATAGCGAATGTCTGAGTTCAGAATGAGTCATTCGCCGAATGACTCATTCGAATGACTGCTCATTCGAGCTTAGTCATTCGCCGAATGAGCTGCTTCGGCCACTCATTCGGCCGAATGACTACAGCCTATATATAGATGTTCAAATCATTTCAAACCTAACTTTCCAGAGCCCTCCTTCTTCCCTAGCACTCCAGTGTCAAAACCCTTGAAGATTTGAGCGGTTCTTGATCATCCAAGTTCGATTCTCAACCCGTGGTGTTCGATCGTTGCTTCCAAGTCGTTTCTACAGCCTCGGATCACCACGGTTTCTGTTGGTTTCGATTGGAAAACCCTGGAATAGGATTCCGCACTATCCCAGAGGTTGTCGAGTAGTTTTTCATTGGATTCGGATTGTTTCCGAGCTCCAAATCGGTCCAACAGTTATCAAAATGATGTTAATCTGGTATACATGTTCCACCTTCGAGTTTAAAAGCAAAATGATTTAGAAGAAGGTTATGAGAACTCACCTGAATTCCTTTGATTCAGTGTTTTTGTAGAATGCGCGCTCACGTGTGTGAAATCAAAGATACTTAAATAACCTGTATTTATTGTGTGTTTCATATTCATAAGTATCCATGTTTGATCATAATTAAGTTCTTCATATTTGTTTGTCCTTTAGTTATTAGGTGTGCGAGTTACTTAGGTTTATTACCTAAGTTGTAATGTTACGCATCAAGACTTCCTAATTTCATCATAAAAGGATAGATTTAGAACTTGTTAGTTTTAATTATCCAATGATGATAATTAATTGTGAACCCTTATGTGTACTCCCCATAGATATGTATATCTGAAGGTGATAACCCAAATCATACACTTATCTATACATACATGCATATTTAATTATATTGACCACCATAGTCTAAGTTTGTAACATTTAGTTTAAGAAATCATACTTAGATTACTCATATAAAAATGTTCAATGTATACAATCTCATAATTTAAATCTTATGTTTATTAAGAAAAGGTGGTGGTTCTTAAAGCTTTCATGCATGCATGGTATACACCATCCTCATGTTCTTTTGTTTACCCTTAATCTTGGTTCGAAATCTTAGGTTTGACAATCCAAATGGTTCGGTCATAGACTCAGGTTCACTGCCCATGGATGGGTTAAACAGCCATGAGGTTCGGTGTCCATATGGTTCGGCCCTCATAAGGTTTGGCGGTTCGAAGGTTCGCACCACCCCAAGGTTCGGCGGCCTAGGGTTCATGGTCACGGGTTCGCAGCTCCTTAGGGTTTGCTGATGAGTCTAGGTTCGTAGCCCTTCTTAGGTTTGTGGCCTCCCTGGTTCGTGGCACGTTCGGTGGATGGGAGGTTCGCCGGTCATGGGTTCTAGGTTTGAATCAACTAGGGTTCGCCGCTGGTAGGGTTCGACCATCATGAGGTTCGGCCATCCTTTTGCCCAGCTCGAGAGAGGTTCGTCCATTCGACCCTTCACGAACCAGCAGCTATAACTGTTCATCATCATCAGCATCATTGAGCTTCTTTGTGTTACAGGTTCCTCCATGACTTACTCACCCTCATACAAGTTCGTTTTAGGGTTTTTATTGTATAAAATCGTTTAAAAGGGTGGTATAATAACCAGTTTCTATATGATAAAAACCAAAAAGTAAAGTGAACAATCTACTTTCAAATCACATTCAAATGCTCGAAATCTTCGTGGGTTCTTGTTCTCCTCGATCACACGAACGTTTTGGCTGCACCAAAATCTCTTGAAATGGTTGAGATTTGAGTGAGAAATTGTATAGAGAAGTTAGAGAGAGAGGAGGGTGACGAGTTAGTGGTTTTAGAGAGATAAAGGGTTTGTGAAAAATGAAGGAGAAAGAAGAGGTTCTTCTTTCTTATACGTCGTTTCGTCCCCACGCGCTCTGTCTTGTTTATTTCACGTTAAAACTTATTAAATGTTCGGTTTTCACGTAAAATATATTTTAAAACATAAAACGTATAGATTACGTTTTATAAAATAGTTTTAATTTATTTCCGTTAAATCAATTATTTAATAAAAATGATTTTATTCGAATTCGTCTATGGTTGTAATTCCTAATAAACGATTTTGAATTCTTTTTCTTAATTTAATATCGTTAGATATTATTTTGGAAATCTCGTTGAAACGCGTTACTCACGTACGTATTTGTAAAGATCGTCACATTTTCGAATCCGTCGTTCGTATCATATTTCGATTTGATTTACGATTTATGGAATACCATTTCAGTATATTATTCCTAATAATTTTATTCGTGTGAATCGTCACCCATGCGAATACATTATTAAGTCTAATATTTCGGAAATAATATTCGCGTTTAAATTTATATTCGTAACTTCAGCTGTAACATCACTGTATTTCGGGTTGTCCGTACATGTTTAATTGTACTATTATGACTTGATATGATAATTATTAATGATGATGAATTAGTGGATGTTATTACTTATATTGGTATACATATTGAGAACATATTATTATATGCATAAACTATGGGAAGTTTAGTTGAAACACAACTAAACAGAACCAAATAGTTTATCACAGTTCAATTCACATATTATGGATGGTTGAATTGGAATGGTAGTGGTTTCAGATTCTATAATCAAAGATAGGCAAGGATATAACCATGGTCTATCGAAGAGGTGGTGGGACGGTGGCTGAGGCAGTTGCGACTGACCTCTACATATGCCCTATACATAAGACATCTTCGGTTTATCTTGATTATATCAGTGTTGAGGCTTTGGTGAGGAGAATCCGAGGTTTTGGTTTGGGATAGAAAAGAGTTATGAGTTGGTAATTGTCTGGTTGCTAAACATAGTCAAAAACACATGGTCATGGTTTATCAAAATAGCGGTGGGACGGTGGCTGGGGAGGTTGCGACCTACCCCTACATATGCCCTATACATAAGCATTTTTCCGTCTATTATGGATGTGTTAGTGATATGGTTCAGTGGGATTTGGATTGGGAATTCAAAATATTAAAGATAATAAATAATGAAAGCGTTATTGGAAATGTTTACGCGATGGTGAGGTTACGAATATAACTTAAACACGAATATTAATTCAGAAATATGAACTTGGTAATGTATTCGCGTGGGTAACGATTCACACGAATATAATTATTAGGAATAATATTCTGAATAATGTTCCACGAATCGTAAATCGAATCGAAATACGATACGAGCGTCAGATTCGAAAAGGTGACGATCTTTACGAATACGTACGTGAGTAACGCGTTTTGACGAGATAACGAAGTAATATTTAACGATATTAAATTAATAAATGGAAATTAAAAACGTTTATTAGGAATCACAACCTAAACAAATCGTTTTATTAAATGAATAATTCAACGAACGTAAACGAATTCATTTTTCGAACCGACTTTAGTTGGAAATCATTTTTATGAAAACGAAATATGATTCTTTAAATGTTTTATGTTTTAAATATAATTTACGATAAAACCCGAACATCTAATTATTTTTATCGCGATATAAACGAGACCGAACACGCGGGGATAGACCGGGGTATAAAAACCCACCCTTCCTCTTCTTCCTCACTTTTGCAAGAATACTTTCTCTCTCTAAACTCAAATTAGTCACTCCTCTCTCTCACTAACTTCTCTCTACAATATTATCTTCATCTCTCAACCAATTGACAAGATCTTTGTGCCAAAACGATCATCTAAACGAGTAGAACAAGAACCCACGAAGATTCTGAACATTTGAACACGATTGGAAGGTAGATCGAGCATTTACTTTTTGGTTTTTCTTCATTAAACAACCAGTTAAACTCTTTAGTTTGTAAACACATCTTACCCCTCTAAAACATGAAAACTAGTTGATAGAAAGGTGTAGGACGGTTTGGTTTGAACCTACAACAGAGCTGGTGCAAGTAACAAGATGGGGGAATAGTGCTGGTCCGTGAGGGAGATTAGCCGAACCTAGGGTGGTGCGAACGTGGGATTCCAGCGAACCCATGCGCGACAAAACTCACTCCAGCCGACCCAAGAAACCTCAGCCGAACCTCTCTCCTGGACGAACCTAGCAGCAAGCCTAGCCACTAACGAAGAGTGCGGCGAACCTCTCTTCTGCCTACCGAACCTAGCCTGACCGATCCTATGGTTTCTACTTAACCTAAACGAACCCAGCTCACGAACCATAGCATGGCATGAACCTTAAGCAATAGCCGAACCTTACGGTGGTGAAGCTGGGGTGACCGAACCTAGGTGCAGCCGCGAACCTAGGCACCACAAACCTGTGTGCTGAGGTATTTAAGAAGGGCCAAACCTTTCGACACTTAAACCCTCTATTTGAGCAGCGAACCTAGGTCTAGGGATGGGTCAAGGGCTGTTGAGTTTGGAGTTATAAAACAAGGGCTAAGGTTAAACAAAGTTATGAGGGAATTATGTATACTCATAAATGCATGAATGGGCAAGAACCACCTTTTCTCTCTTTAAAAATGAGTTTTAAAAGTATAGGTTATATGCCTTGGAAATATTTTATATAATTTACCTAAGGGTGAATTCTTAAACATAAAAGCAAATTTTAGTAATTTAGAAAGTTAAGTTGAGTAACTCAATTGAACGTGCATGCATGTATATATAAGTGTATAATAAAGGTTATCACCTTGGAGTATACTTAGTTATAAAGATACATGTAAGATATCATAAATTGTTATCATTATTGAATAGTTAAGGCCAACAAGTAACATTATAACTTAGGTAAAATAAACTAAGTCAATGTAATACTTATGAGTCTAAAGAAATCATATACGGGCACTTAATAGAAAGAAAATGCATACTTATGACTATGAAACACACGATAATTACAGGTCATTGAGTTGCTTTGATTTTACGTACCTGAGCGCGCATCCTATCAAACACTGAATCTAAAGAATTCAAGTGAGTTCTCATAACCTCCTTTTAAACTATTTTGTTTTCAACTCGGAGGTGAAACATGTATACCAATTTAAAATATTATTTTGATAACACATGGGTGACACCTGGATTATCAATATGATATTCATATTAATGGATTATTATTGATTATGGATTGAGACAAATTATTACTTATCCGTGAGTCATTGTTTGTTGAGTTTACTTAGGTCCTCCGCGATGATTGAGTTACTGTTGGTGAGTTGACTACCGTCCTCCTCAGTGATTCCACTGTTGGTTGAGTTGACTGTGGTCCTCCGCAGTGCACGAAGACACTTATAGGAATATCGTTGGTTGAGTTGACTGCGGTCCTCCGCAGTAACTTATATTGATATGATTATGATGATTGATGCTTATTGAATTGATATGATTGGTTGAACATACGTGGATTATTATTTGTGATTATTGTGTATGTGATTACTTGGATTGTTTGAATGTTGTGTTTGTTGGATTTTGGCAGAGTTGGATTATTTCGCTGGTGCACATGTGGATTTTCTCGGGGAAATTATAAACTTTCATAAACCTATTTATAAACTTTCATAAACCTTTTATAAAACACGTTTGATACATAAAAACTTACGATAGTTCTCACCAACTACTTCGTATTTGGTTGGTTAATTGATATGTGATGATTTAATTAGATGCCCACGAGCTTATAAACAATCTACACATCCCTCGTGGCATCCCGAAGTTTCCGCCATCGGTCAGGGTGTTACAGATTGGTATCAGAGCCTGGGTTATAGGGAATTAGGGTACTAGAAATGGTAGACCTAGTCTGTAACCGTAGGATACCCTAGTATGAATTATTTCATACACTAGTTAGTATATTTAGGATTTCATGCTTATGTGTTTATTACACGTTAACTGAACTCCTGTTATACATCTGATTTACATATGTTACTTACTGATTATTTGCTTACTTGTGCCCTAATGATTCGATAAGGACATGCACGTGATGTATCGTAAAGGTGGTGGGACGGTGGCTGGGGCAGTTGCGACTGACCCCTACATATGCCCTATACATAACCATTTACTGTACATTAGGTGGATGTCAGTATCGAATAATAAGGGAAGTACCCATTTGGGAAATTAATTGTTTAGGAAATAAACTGCATAGGAATTTATTTGCTTTAGGAATTATTTGTTTGATCTTTGATCACCAGATAAGGACACACTCGTGGTATACTAGAAAGGTGGTGGGAAGGTGGCTGGGGCAGTTGCGATTGACCCCTACATATGCCCTATACATATACCATTTGTAGTATATTGGGGGTCTGTAAGTGTCAGGAACTTAGGATATTATTAGGAGATGCTGTGAAGTTGTTGTTGATGGAATGTTGGTTAAATTGAGTTGGATTGACATATTGGATAAACTCATTTGATGGATATATATATATATATACTCACTTATGAACACACTTATTGGACACGTGGGGTGAATAGGATCAACGAATGATGCGAACACTTAATGACGAAATCGATACTTAGTATTTATGTAGACACTTGGTGATAGTATGAACGCATAGTGAGAATACTAACACTTAGTTATGGTATGAGCACTTAGGGAGGATATGAACACTTAGTGACAATAAGAGCACTCAGTGATGATATGAACCCTCATTGATGAATATGGACATTGGGAGTTAGTATGGAATTATAGTGAACTTAGACACTAGGGGAAACTTAATGTCATGTGAACTTAGACATTAGGTGAACTTAGAAATAGGTAAACCTATATGTCGGGTGAACTTAGACATTAGGGGAACCTAAGTGTCCAAGGGAACTTGAGACCACTTCACTCAAAATTATCCTACTTAGGATAATGTTTGTGAAGTGAGATAATTGGAAGATATATAGCATACCCTAAATACTAACAAGGGCATAATCTTGGTGCAATGCAACGGTGGTGGGATGTCGGATGATGCGATTGCGGTCAAGTCTACGTATGCCCTATATCTAAGCATGTTGCACTGCATCGGGAGGTTGTCAGTGTTGGTATAGGGTGGGAAATGTTTCAAACTTAGGAATATTTAGTTAATAATAGATATGACCAACTAGGATGCTTTAGTATAATATTAGAAAATTACTACTTTGTTATGAGTTTAATGACAGATAGGAGAAAAATATAGTTCCTATATGTAATCCTAACTGTTGAAATAAACTCATTTGATTTATATGACTTACGTTGAAAACGGTAGTAACATGTTTCTATTATCCTCAGAAACATGCCGCCTCGCTGTCACAACGGAGATGATACGAATCACGATGATGCTAATGGTAATGCTAACACTGGCATACAAGGGTTAGCAACACTCATTACTGGATTGGTGAATCAACTGACTCAAGCCAATCAGACTCTCAATCAAAACAGAGGTGGTGCAAACCCGCCAGTTTGCATGTTCAAAAACTTCAACTCCTGTAATCCACTAAAGTTTACGGGTTCTGAGACAGCCACTGGTCTGCTGCAGTGGTTTGAGAGTATGGAAAACACCTTCATCAACAGTGACTGCCCAGAGAATCTGAAGGTGCGCTATGCCACCAGTGTTTCCAAAAGAGAGCACTAACTTGGTGGAATGGCGAAAAACGAACTAGGGGAGTTGATGCTGCCCTAACACTGACTTGGACTGAGGTCAAGAACTTGATGACCACTGAATTCTGTCCTCGCAGTGAGATAAGGAAACTTAAGACTCAGTTCTGGGAACTCAAACAGGATAGCAGGGATAATGTAATTTACAATACTCGCTTCCATGAGTATAGTCTACTGGTACCTCATCTAGTGACACCACTTGAGAGAGCAATAGAGAAGTACATAAGCGGTCTACCGATGCAGATTCAAGACACGGTCTATGGTAGCAACCCTCAGACACTAGAGGCTGCAATCCGCTTATCTGCAACCTTGACTGATAACCATGTGAAGGCTGGAACACTCACACGAAAGGGATTTAAGAAGACAGACACCAAAACAGATCCAAAAGAGGCTTCAACTGAAGTCAAGACTGAACAAGGATGCTCATCTAAAAGAAACAATCGGAAGAGAAAGGATAGAAATTTTGCTATGACTGCTCCTACAGCTAAGTCTGCTCAACAATCAACAAACAGCTCAACTGCCAAAAATTATGTTGGGGCTGTTCCTCTATGTAACACCTGCAGATATCATCACATGCCTAACTTTCCCTGCCGAGTCTGCAACAACTGTGGCAAGTATGGCCATTTTGCTAACGTTCGTCGGAGTGCACCGCAAGCACAAAGCATGCAACCTGCTCCGCTTGCACTGCCAGCTCCGCAAGCTCAGCTTATTCAAGTTGTACCCGTTTGCCAGGTACCTGTACAGGCAAGAGCCTGTTATGAGTGTGGTGAAGTGGCTCATTTCGGAAACCAGTGCCCGAGATTGACTGGAAATAATCAAAGGGTGGTGAGAGGAAGAGCTTTTCAGTTGAATGCTCCGGTAGCTCAAGCCAACGAGGATGTGGTCAATGGTACATTTCTGATCAACAACTCTTATGCATCTGTCTTATTTGATTCTGGTGCTGATAGGAGTTTTGTTTCATATGATTTCGAATCCATGCTTGGTAGAGCACGTACAAACTTATATAAACCGTTTAACGTGGAAGTGGCTGACAGAAACAATATTGGTATTCACACTGTTATTATTGGATGTACTCTGAACTTAAATGATCACGTTTTCCCAATAGATCTTATACCTATGCATCTTGGTAGCTTTGATGTTATCATAGGCATGGATTGGTTAGCCACCCACAAAACGAAAATCATTTTTCATGAGAAATACATTCGTATTCCCTTACCTTCGGGTGAAACCTTAAGAGTTTTTGGGGAAACTTCTAGTAAAGGTCTTAAGCTAATGTCGTGCCCTAAAGCACACAAGTACCTTAGGAAGAAATGTATAGCATTTTTAGCACACGATGTGGAGAAAAAGGAGAAAAGAAAGAACATTGAAAACGTTCCTGTAATCAGATATTTTCCTGAAGTATTTCCAGATGACTTGCCGGGTCTTCCACCAGAATGTCAAGTAGAGTTTCGAATTGACTTAGTACCTGGTGCGAACCCAGACGCCAAAGCTCCTTACAGACTTGTGCCTTCGGAGTTACAAGAACTGGCAAGCCAACTACAAGAACTGACTGATATGGGATTCATTCCCCCGAGCCATTCGCCATGGGGTGCACCGGTCCTTTTTGTCAAGAAGAAGGACGGGTCATTCCGAATGTGCATCGACTTTCGCGAGTTGAACAAGCTGACCATTAAGAATCGATATCCTCTGCCGTGCATCGACGATCTTTTAGATCAACTACAAGGCTCGGCATGGTTCTCGAAGATCAATCTTAGGTCTGAGTATCATCAGCTTCGCGTACATGATGATGATATTCCCAAGACGGCTCTCAGAACAAGATATGGCCATTATGAGTTTCTGGTAATGCCCTTCGGCCTTACCAATGCACCATCGGTTTTCATGGACCTCATGAACCGTGTTTGCAGGCCATACTTGGATAAATTTGTAATTGTATTCATTGATGATATTCTTATATACTCAATGAGCAAAGAAGAAAACGAGCAACACCTTAAGTTGGTTTTGGAGATCTTGAGAGATGAATGACTGTATGCCAAATTCTCCAAGTGTGAATTCTGGCTTAAAGAAGTTCAATTCTTGGGACACATAGTCAATGAAAAGGGTGTTCACATGGATCCTGCAATGATTGATGCGGAGAAGAATTGGAGTACACCAAAGACACCAATGGAGATTCGATCGTTTCTCGGACTTGCTGGTTACTATCGGCGGTTTATTTCGAATTTCTCCAGGGTTGCTGTCCCTCTCACTTCTTTAACTCAAAAGGACAAACCTTATTAGTGGGGACCCAAGCAAGAAGAGGCATTTCAGACATTGAAGCAGAAACTTTGTGATGCTCCTGTTTTGACATTGCCTGATGGAAATTATGATTTTGTGGTTTACTGTGATGCATCCAACCTAGGTCTCTGTTGCGTTCTCATGCAATGGGGAAAGGTTTTGGCATATGCATCAAGACAGTTGAATATTCACGAGAAGAACTACACTACACATGACTTGGAACTTGGCGCCGTTGTGTTTGCTTTGAAGATATGGAGACATTACTGATCATAAGAGTTTGCAGCACATTCTGAATCAAAAGGAACTTAACATGAGACAGCGGAGATGGGTTGAACTGCTGAATGATTATGACTGTGAAATTCGCTACCATCCTGGCAAAGCGAACGTAGTAGCAGATGCGCTTAGTCCCAAGAGTCATGTTCAAATCCATGGTGTCCGGGTGCACACTAATCTCCATAATGATGTTCTCACAGCCCAACAACACTCAGTGGCTCAAGATAGCCTAAAAAATGAGATGTCTTGCAGGGCCGAGTTACTATTGGAAACTAACGATGACGGTTTGATGTATTATTTGAATCGGTTGTGGATACCGAACAGGGATGATCTTAGGATGAAGATTCTGGATGAAGCTCATAAGTCACGTTACTCAATCCATCCGGGAGCTGACAAAATGTATCAAGACCTTAGAGTCTTATACTGGTGGCCTGGAATGAAGAAGGATATTGCTGAGTGTGTATCCAAGTGCCTTAACTATGCTAAAGTCAAGGCAGAACATCAGCGGCCTTCGGGATTGTTTGTACAACCAGAAATACCCATGTGGAAGTGGGAGAATATATCCATAGATTTTATTACCAAACTCCCACGGACCACAAGTGGTAAGGATAGTATTTGGGTGATAATTGATAGATTAACCAAGTCGGCTCATTTCTTACCGATACGCGAGACGTACCGTGTGCGGAAATTAGCTCGTATCTACGTTGATGAGATCGTTACTCGACATGGAATTCCCTTGAGCATAATATCGGATCGTGATGCTCGTTTCACGGCACGATTTTGGGAATCACTTCATGAAGCTTTTGGAACAAGATTGGATCTTAGAACTGCTTATCATCCTCAAACGGATGGACAGACGGAGCGAACGATTCAGACACTTGAAGATATGTTGAGAGCTTGTGTCATCGATTTTGGTGGCAATTGGGATAGCCATTTACCATTAGTCGAGTTCTCGTATAACAACAGTTATCACGCGAGCATTGGTATGGCGCCGTTCGGTGCTCTTTATGGTTGAAAATGTCGGTCACCTATTTTTTGGACCGAGGTCAGCGAATCACAGATCACTGGTCCCGAGATTATTCAAGAAACGATTGACAAGATCTGCCAAATCCGTGACAATCTGTGAGCTGCACACAGTCGACAGAAAAGCTACGCGGATAAACGACGAAAACCTTTAGAGTTTGAAGTTAATGATATGGTATTACTCAAAGTATCACCTTGGAAAGGAGTGGTATGATTTGGGAAGAAGGGTAACCTTGCTCCACGTTATGTTGGCCCTTTTAAGATTCTCGAACGGGTCGGGAAGGTTGCCTACAAGTTAGAACTCCCTTCTGAACTTAGCAACGTACACCCGACGATTCACGTGTCCAATCTAAGAAAGTGCTTAGCTGATCAAGATCTTCAGGTACCACTCTATGACATTCGCGTCGATGATACCATGCACTTCGTTGAAAAACAAGTCGAGATAATGGACCGTGCGGTTAAAAAGCTCAAACGTAGTAGAATTCCAATTGTCAATGTACGATGGGAGTCGAAGCGTGGTCCAGAATTCACCTGGGAACGGGAAGATCAGATGAAGCTTAAGTACCCACATTTATTTACTACGGTCACTCCAAGTTGAATTTCGGGAAGAAATGCCCTTAACTAGGGGAGACTGTAACATCACTGTATTTCGGGTTGTCCGTACATGTTTAATTGTACTATTACGACCTGATATGATAATTATTAATGATGATGAATTAGTGGATGTTATTACTTATATTGGTATACATATTGAGAACATATTATTATATTCATAAACCATGGGAAGTTTAGTTGAAACACAACTAAACAGAACCAGAGAGTTTATCACAGTTGAATTCACATATTATGGATGGTTGAATTGGAATGGTAGTGGTTTCGGATTCTATAATCAAAGATACGAAAGGATATAATCATGGTCTATCGAAAAGGTGGTGGGACGGTGGCTGAGGCAGTTGCGACTGACCTGTACATATGCCCTATACATAAGCCATCTTCGGTTTATCATGATTATATCAGTGTTCAGGCTTTGGTGAGGAGAATCCGAGGTTTTAGTTTGGGATAGAAAAGAGTTATGAGTTGGTTATTGTCTGGTTGCTAAACATAGTCAAGAACACATGGTCATGGTTTATCGAAATAGCGGTGGGACGGTGGCTGGGGAGGTTGCGACCTACCCCTACATATGCCCTATACATAAGCATATTTCGGTCTATTATGGATCTGTCAGTGATATGGTTTAGTGGGATTTGGATTGGAAATTCAAAATATTAAAGATAATAAATAATGATAGCGTTATTGGAAATGTTTACGCGATGGTGAGGTTACGAATATAACTTAAACGCGAATATTAATTCAGAAATATTAACTCGGTAATGTATTCGCGTGGGTGACGATTCACACGAATATAATTATTAGGAATAATATTCTGAAATAATGTTCCACAAATCGTAAATCGAATCGAAATAGGATACGAGCGTCGGATTCGAAAAGGTGACGATCTTTACGAATACGTACGTGAGTAACACGTTTCGACGAGATAACGAAGTAATATTTAACGATATTAAATTAATAAATGGAAATTAAAAATGTTTATTAGGAATCAGAACCTAAAACAAATCGTTTTATTAAATGAATAATTCAACAAACGTAAACGAATTCATTTTTCGAACCGACTTTAATTGATAATCATTTTTATGAAAACGAAATGTGATTGTTTAAATGTTTTATGTTTTAAATATAATTTACGATAAAACCCGAACATCTAATTATTTTTATCGGGATACAAACGAGACCGAGCACGTGGGGATAGACTGGGGTATAAAACCCACCCTTCCTCTTCTTCCTCACTTTTGCAAGAATACTTTCTCTCTCTAAACTCAAATTCGTCACTCCTCTCTCTCACTAACTTCTCTCTACAATATCATCTTCATCTATCAACCAATTGACAAGATCTTGGTGCCAAAACGATCATCTAAACGGTAGAACAAGAACCCACGAAGATTCTGAACATTTGAACACGATTGGAAGGTAGATCGAGCATTTATTTTTCGGTTTTTGTTCTTTAAATAACAAGTTCAACTCTTTCGTTTGTAAACACATCTTACCCCTCTAAAACTTGAAAACCAGTTGATAGAAAGGTGTAGGATGGTTGGGTTTGTACCTACAACAGATCTGGTGCAAGGAAGAAGATGTGGGAATAGCGCTGGTCCGTGAGAGAGATTAGCCGAACCTAGGGTGGTGGAACGTGGGATTCTAGGGAACACATGCGCGACAAAACTCACTCCAGCCGAACCTTGAAACCTCAGCCGAACCTAGAAACCTCAGCCGAACCTCTCTCCTGGATGAACCTAGCAGCTAGTCTGGCCACTAACCAGGAGTGCAGCGAACCTCTCTTCTGCCAACCGAACCTAGCCTGGCCGAACCTCGTTTGAGCTGGAATGAGAGAGAGCCAAACCTATGGCTTCTACTTAACCTAAACGAACCCAGCTCACAAACCCTAGGATGATACAAACCTTAAGCAATAGCCGAACCTTACGGTGGTGAAGCTGGGATGACCGAACCTAGGTGCAGCCGCGAACCTAGGCACCACGAACCTGTGTGCTGAGGGATTTAAGAATGGCCGAACCTTTCGACACTTAAACCCTCTATTTGAGCAGCGAACCTAGGTCTAGGGATGGGTCAAGGGCTGTTGAGTTTGGAGTTATAAAACAAGGGCTAAGGTTAAACAAAGGTATGAGGGAATTATGTGTACTCATACATGCATGAATGGGCAAGAACCACCTTTTCTCTCTCTAAAAATGAGTTTTAAAAGAATAGGTTATATGCCTTGGAAATATTTTATATAATTTACCTAAGGGTGAATTCTTAAACATAAAAGCAAATTTTAATTACTTAGAAAGTTAAGGTGAGTAACTCAATTGAACGTGCATGCATGTATATATAAGTGTATAATAAAGGTTACCACCTTGGAGTATACTTAGTTATAAAGATACATGTAAGATATCATAAATTGTTATCATTATTGAATAGTTAAGGCCAACAAGTAACATTATAACTTAGGTAAAATAAACTAGGTCAATGTAATACTTATGATTCTAAAGAAATCATATACGGGCACTTAATTGAAATAAAATGCATACCTATGACTATGAAACACACGATAATTACAGGTCATTGAGTTGCTTTGATTTTACATACGTGAGCGCGCATCCTATCAAACACTGACTCTAAAGAATTCAGGTGAGTTCTCATAACCTCCTTTTAAACTATTTTGTTTTCAACTCGGAGGTGAAACATGTATACCAATTTAAAATATTATTTTGATAACAAATGGGTGACACCTGGATTATCAATATGATATTCATATTAATGGATTATTATTGATTATGGATTGAGACAAATTATTACCTATCCGTCAGTCATTGTTTGTTGAGTTGACTTAGGTCCTCCGCGATGATTGAGTTACTGTTGGTGAGTTGACTAACGTCCTCCTCAGTGATTCCACTCTTGGTTTAGTTGATTGCGGTCCTTCGCAGTGCACGAAGACACTTATAGGAATATCGTTAGTTGAGTTGAATGCGGTCCTCTGCGATGATTCCACCGTTGATTGAGTTGACTGAGGTCCTCCGCGGTAACTTATATTGATATGATTATGATGATTGATGCTTATTGAATTGATGTGATTGGTTGAACATATGTGGATAATTATTTGTGATTATTGTGTATGTGATTACTTGGATTGTTTGAATGTTGTGTTTCTTGGATTTTGGCAGAGTTGGATTATTTCGCACGTGCACATGTGGATTTTCTCGGGGAAATTATAAACTTTCATAAACCTATTTATAAACTTTCATAAACCTTTTATAAAACACTTTTGATACATAAAAACATACTATTTCTCACCAACTACTTCGTATTTGACACTTGATTTTCTACATGTTTTAGGAAATGAAGAGAAGTAAGTAGAGAAGGGTAGCTCTACATCTTTTGGACATCATCACTTAGGTTATTGGACTTAGCTAAAATAACTGAAATTCTGAAGACTATAGTTTAGTTAGTTTAGCTAAATCTTTTGTGTAATCGTTGTAACAAATTCATGATAGACATGATTTTTGTGCAATTAATTTGGTTGGTTGATTGATATGTGTTGATTTAATTATATGCCCACGAGCTTATGAACAATCTACACATCCCTCATGGCATCCCGACGTTTCCGCCATCGGTCGGGGTGTTACATCACCATCGCTTGATTATTTTCAATAATACTTTCATTATTTTATTACTTTGAATATTATAATTTCCCAATCCAAATCCCACTAAATTATATCACTGACACATCCATGATAGACCGAAATAAGCTTATGTATAGGGCATATGTAGGAGTAGGTCGCAACCTATCCAGCCACCGTCCCACCACCATTTCGATAAACCATGACCATGTGTCCTTGACTATATTTAGTAACCAACCAATAACCAACTCATAACCTTTGTAATTCCAAACCAAAACCTCGGATTCTCCTCACCAAATCCTCAACACTGATATAATCATGATAAACCGAAGATGGTTTATGTATAGGGCATACTTAGAAGTCAGTCGCAACTGCTTCAGCCGCCATCCCACCACCTCTTCGATAGACCATGATTATATCCTTGCCTAACTTTTGTAGGATTCGATCTGCCCAAGATACATATTAAATTGATGTGGCTAGTGTGATATGATCCAAGTCGGGTCATACCCAATAACAAGCTAGACAAACACCTTGCAAAATTTATTTATTGATTTGATCAATTAAATAAATTACAACACTTAATACATTTAGAAAGTGGTTTTCTAAATAGATGCACTTGAGAAATTAATAAATAACATGGGTTTATTTATTTTGAGAGATTACTAAATATTGTTATTTAAGAGGTTATATAACATTATTTAGGTTCATGTAATGTGACATATATTTGTTACATGTCACAAATTAATTAAATGGTTTGATTAATTAAGATTAAACAAAATAGGTGGGATATTTTAAGTTGATTTTTCAACACCAATATTTAGGTTCAGCTTTTTTTTGGCTGCAAAAGCCTTACCCACTTGATTTAAGTTGATCTTTTACATGTGCAAGCAACATACATGCAAGATACACTCTCTCTCTCACTAGAAAAGTTGAAAGCCTTTTCTCTCTTTTCTTGCTCTCATTCTCACGAAAATAACAGCAGCTTAGTGTGACAATTGCAGGTAAACATTACGTCATCAATAACACGAGCACGTTTGGTCGTTCTAGGAATCTGTGTTAAATTGATGAATTTTAATCATTACAGGTTTAAAGTATGCGAGAAATTGGGAACATGGGAGAAAACCGTGCGTGAAACCGAGTTACGGATTGTCCGGAATCGCGAAACGAAGAAAAATCTTGAAATTGGACTCATCGCGGTACGTGGAGGTGGGCTTGGAGGTTCTCCGCGGTACGCGATGCACGATAGAAATCTGAGATCTCCGGATTTCTTCGCGATACGCGACGACAGGTAGGCCACTCGTCGCGGTACGCGACGAGTAGGTCGGTTCAGAATGCAACTTGTTTAAATCGCAGAATCATGCAGAACCTTCATAATTCTTCTTCCTTCGACCAAAAACCTCCTGCAACTCCAGAGCTCGATCGTATAATCACCAAAACTCATATTTGACACCACCAGAACGTTCAGCTCGAACCGGTGAACGTGTATACGCGTCCTGATCGTGATTTTGTCCGTAGAATCGTCTGATTTGGGTAACTATCCTTTTTAACCTTCTGACTTGATCTTCATTGATTAGATCGTGTTTTTGAACGTAATGATATAGTTAGGATTGTTGATTATTGCTTAGATGATAGCTAGGAATGATTTTTGACGGATAACTTGTCTTGTTAACGGGTAAATGCCTGTTTTGATCCGTTATAATGCCCGGTTTTCACCAAACCATAACAATACTTCTAATGGTTTAAACCATTAGATTATGACAATGTAAGTGATTATTTTGGTTAATCTTTGAAATGCAAGGTTAATCCCAAGTGTTTCAAACTAATCACAGTTATTACCCTACCAATTGGAATAACTGTCTGATTTTATGATAACAGTCGGATTAATATGTTAAACACGATTGTTTAACCTATTCAAATGTCATATTGTTATGTTTTGTGATACATGGATAATTAGTGACAAGAATTAATCATTCCTAAGCCGAGATTTCATCTAGGGACTATTTAAGTAATATAATCAACAGCATTACCTAACTAATTAGTCGGAGATTATTCCGGCTAATCCAATGAGTCATCAACTTAACACAAGGTACCTAAACGGGTATAGGTACCTACATTATAGTACATTGTATGATATTAGACTAAATAATTAATTAAACATCTAATGTTAGTTCGATGACTTTTCATTACAATGTCGGTGACATTGAACGTTCAAACAGATCTAATCAGCAAGTTAAAACACAAATAATTAATTATAAATAAACTAATGCAGATTAGCATTTTTAGCCACCGTTCGTGTGATTTTATCTTTTCATAAACTTCAGGTGAGTTTCATACAACCCCTTTTCTTTTACTGTTTTCTTGACATCGGGGTGACTATTATGAAATCTTTATCAAACGTGTGATATGTTTAGTAACAATTGCAATACCGGCTTGCATGTGGGTGTCATGGGATTATGACTATTTTCTGTGTACAACAAAAGTCCTCAAAACCAACTGTATCTGGTTAACCCATGTGGGGCCGAATGTGTGGACAAAGATAGTACTATCGGGCTGACAACCCCATTCATGGATAGATAGCGTCTACCCTTGTGTGAATGCTTGTCACCATTCCTGGTATCGACTTGATGTAGTGAGACATTGAGTTAGAGGCACGGAGTTTAACTTCGGTTATTTTCTAGACTGGACTGTCAGAAAGGATCTGGATACGGGTCACATGATTATTCACTTATGTTAATGTGTATCATTGACTTTACTATCATATCATATTGTATCGAGTCTTATTTATGAACTCACCAGTTTTATACTGATATTTTAAACTTTAAATCTTTTACAGGTAATCAGTACCAACGGTGAGGAAACAACTGTGCACGCACCATGTAATTAGGACTTGGGATGTAATAGAAGGAACTTAAGTTGTGAACGGATATTCAGGACATGTAATAAATAATTGTCGTGATTTGTAATTAGTGCTTTTCTTAACTATGTGTGTTATGATACCGGATCAAGTAAGTCACCCCTCACCTTCGAGACTTCGCCGCTATGCTTCCGCTACCCTTATAAATGACCTCGTCTGGTGACGCGGAGGTGGGGGTGTGACAGGGTGGTATCAGAGCCACAGGTTATAGAATTTAGGCGGACTTAGAAACCTAGATTATAACCATAGGCTCGAATAGTTACACTGAGAGCACCAAACATAGTTAACAAATATAAACACTCAAATAAATGTTGTTGTTATTTATTTATTTTACGTTACTAATACGAACTTGTGTGTCGATACAGCAATGTCAGACTCAGAAAGTGATTCATTTGGCACGGAAACAAGTTCAGGATCAACACAGACAGTGCCGTCATCTCAAATGTCCCACCAGACTTTACCATCAATACCACCTACACCACCTATACCTCAGCATCTGTTAGATGCTGACTCACCAGCTATTGGGAGGGCACAAAGCCCTACACCACCACAGCAAGTACCAGTGTTTACAGGGTTTGGAGGAAGGCGGGGACGAGTCCGCATCTCGACAGGTCCTATTCCGAGAGGACCACTAGCACCTCGGGATGTACCTCATTCCATACATGAGGAAGGCGAGTCATCTCAGCAGGCTGAGATGAGAGTTCAGCTGCAACGGGTTACATTGGATCTTCAGTTATCGCGTGTTTCATTGCTGGAAACACGTGACACTCTGTGGGAAACTCTCACGGCCTATGAGAGTTTAGCTGAACATGTTGCTGTCCTGGAGGCAGGTGCCAGGGCATGGAGGGAGGTGATTGAGGGTAGACTTCAGTGGACTTTAGGTGGTATGTGTAGGAGTGGGGTAGAGAGAGTTAGGGGATGGATGGTAGGGTTAGGCAATATGAGGATGGAGCTACGATTGTTGGACGTAGCAATAGTGATGGCAGCGGTGGCCATCATTATCACATGTTTACTGTATTTACTACGGTAAAGGAATTGAATAGGCTGGACTGTACTACTCCGAGGAAGTTTTGACTTGTAAAATAGGCCTCGGACGGTTAGGTTGTAATAGTGGGTACAACTGCATTAGGATATTTTCTTGTATATGTACTAATCCTAATGTACAACTGTGACAGTTATAATAAAAGTTTTCTTTTAACATTGTATGTGCAACATTGTGTCTTTACATTATAGCCGGTGCTAACTTTTCAAGTCATATAAAAAGAAAACTTGTGCGAAAACATAACAATATCGGTGTTACATTGCGGTGAAGTAATGTAATACTAGTACATAACAAGACTCGTGGAGTCATAACGATATCGGTGTTACATTGCGGTGAAGTAATGTAATACTAGTACATAACAAGACTCGTGGAGTCATAACAATATCGGTGTTACATTGCGGTGAAGTAATGTAATACTAGTACGTAACAAAATTTGTGATAAGGTCATATCAATATCGGTGTTACATTATAGTAAAATAATGTAATACTAGTACATAACAAACACGTGTAGAAATATATTAATATCGGTACTACATTATAGTGAAATAATGTAATACTAGTACATATCAGTGTAGTAACATGTCTAAATCGGTGTCATTTTGGTAGACTATAAAATGATACTAGTATACGCTTGGTAAGACAAACAGACGTACTAGTATAACTGCAACTATGAACATGACTTAGTGGTGTACAATATAACTGTGAAAAACTCAAAGTAGTTATACAACATTTGTCTTTATTACGACTATGGATTCTTGTTTTGACTTTACTTTATCTGTGTGTGATCAGACTATGGCCCCTAGAAGAGGTCGTTCTGCTAAAAATCCTCAAACTCAAGAATCCATTCAGGATCCACCTGTGAATGGACCTAGTCTAAATGAAGCGGACGTTGCTCGTATAGCAGGTGACCAATTATCCGCTGTTCTTACGGGCATGTTGGCCCAATATCAAACAAATCGTGCTCCTGGCTCGGGTAGAGTCCATACGGAGCATAATGCTACAGGCGGACATGTTGAAACCCGCCATACGACTAGTACCAACACAATCAATCCGGATCCTCCACAACGAGGATGCACTTATAAGTACTTCGCTTCTTGCAATCCCCCTACTTTTACGGGGAAGGAAGGAGCGTCAGGACTTTTGAAATGGATTGAGAGCATGGAGACTAAGCTCAAGATCAGCCAGTGTTTGGCTGAACACAAAGTGTCTTATGCAGCTTGTTCACTGACAGACTCAGCATTGACCTGGTGGAATACCCAGGCAAAAACCTTGACCACGGCTGTTGTGGATGCTATGACTTGGGACGAGTTTAAAACTTTGATTCTGTCAGAATATTGTCCCATCACTGAAATCCAAAAGCTCCAAGAGGAATTTTGGAACCATTCTATGATCGGTGCTGATTGTTTTAAATATACCGATCGATTTCACGAATTAACATGTCTGCTGCCAAACATGTTTCCAACTGAGCAGGCTTTGATAGAAAAATATATCAAAGGTCTGGTACCTCAAATCAAGGGAATGGTCACGGCAGCTGAACCACGTACTTTGAAACATGCTATCACCTTAACCACCAGGCTTACCGATGTTGCAGTAAGAAGTGGTACATTGACAGTGAAAGGTGAGTCAAGCAGCAGTCTGGCAACCACTACCCCCAGCACTGTTAAAGGGGTGAAACGAAAATGGGTTGGGAAAGGCAAACCAGGAGCTCCGGTGGAACCCAGCCGGAATGTGCAAATGGCAAAGGGATACATTGCCACAACTTTGGAGAGAAAAGCCTATGTAGGGCAAGCACCTAAATGTCCTAAGTGCCCATTTCATCATGTGGGACCCTGCCCTGTTTGTAACAATTGTAACAAGGTCGGGCATTTCTCCAAATATTGCAATCTCCCTGTTCGCCGATCAAACCAAGGAACTCAACAACAACAACCACAACAAATCAACCGGTCGTGTTTCAGATGTGGAAGCCCGGATCACTTCATGAAAAACTGCCCTACCAACAACACCAATCAGGGCAATGAAGCAAGAGGAAGAGCCTTCCAGATAGGGGCGGAAGAGGCTCGACGTGATAACAACACCGTTACCGGTACGTTTCTTCTTAACAATCACTATGTATCTGTTCTTTTTGACACCGGAGCGGACAAAAGTTTTGTTTCCTCTGATTTTGCTTCACTACTCGGATTGGCCGTTGATAACCTAACAAACCCTTACATCATTGAACTTGCTAATGGCAAGTCAATTATGACTAACAATGTGATTCAAGGGTGTTTATTGAATCTAAACGATCATCTTTTTAATATTGATCTTCTTCCTATTGAATTGGGAAGCTTTGATGTTGTTATTGGTATGGACTGGCTTTCAGAAAATCGAGTAGAAGTCATATGTCAAAATAAGATGATTCGTATTTCATTACCAAATGGTGATACACTTATGATACAAGGTGAAAGGGCTGGCAGGAAACTGAGTATCATATCATGTATGCAAGCTCGAAAGTGCTTAAGAAAGGGCTGTCAAGCCTTTTTAGCTTACGTGACTGAAAACAAACCACATCAAAAACGTATTGAAGACATTCCTGTAGTTCGAGAATATCCTGAAGTTTTTCCTGACGATATATCAGGATTACCCCCAGTGAGACAAGTTGAGTTTCGTATTGACTTAGTACCAGGAGCAGCACCTATAGCTAAAGCTCCTTACCGATTGGCTCCATCGGAAATGCAAGAACTATCGAGTCAATTACAGGAACTTTTAGACAAAGGTTTCATTAGACCGAGTTACTCACCTTGGGGCGCACCTATCCTTTTTGTGAAAAAGAAGGACGGTACTCTCAGGATGTGTATCGACTATCGGGAACTCAATAAATTGACAATCAAAAATCGTTATCCACTACCCCGTATAGATGATCTATTCGATCAATTGCAAGGTGCTATTTATTTTTCAAAAATCGATCTCAGATCTGGATATCATCAACTACGAATCCATGATGATGATGTTTCTAAAACAGCTTTTCGAACTCGATACGGGCATTATGAGTTTTTAGTAATGCCCTTTGGGCTGACTAATGCGCCTGCAGTGTTTATGGATCTGATGAATCGTGTGTGTAGACCTTACTTGGATAAATTCGTGATTGTTTTTATTGATGACATTCTCATTTACTCCCGCAGTCAACAAGAACATGGGCAACACTTAAAACTGATCTTGGAACTTTTAGCACATGAGAAACTTTATGCCAAATTTTCCAAATGTGAGTTCTGGTTACGGAAAGTCCAGTTTCTTGGGCATGTAGTAAATGAAAATGGTATACAAGTGGATCCCAGCAAGATTGAAGCGGTAAAGCAATGGGAGACACCGAAAACCCCAACAGAGATTCGTCAATTCTTAGGGTTAGCGGGCTATTACAGAAGATTCATCAAGAACTTTTCAAAGATAGCCTTGCCTTTAACTACTCTAACCCAGAAAGATCAAAAGTTCATATGGGACTCTCAACAGGAGGAGGCATTTCAACTGTTAAAGCATAAACTTTGCAATGCACCTATTCTGGCACTACCAGAAGGCACAGAGAATTTCATAGTCTTCTGTGATGCCTCACGTCAAGGACTTGGGTGTGTGCTGATGCAGAACAACAAGGTGATTGCCTATGCTTCTCGGCAGCTAAAAGTGCACGAGAAGAATTACACCACTCATGATCTAGAACTTGGTGCAGTAGTGTTTGCACTCAAGATATGGAGACATTACTTGTACGGGACAAAGTGTACGGTCTATACAGATCACAAAAGTCTTCAACACATTCTAGATCAGAAAATGCTAAATATGCGACAAAGGCGATGGGTGGAACTTCTGAACGATTATGACTGCGAAATCCGTTACCACCCAGGTAAGGCAAATGTTGTAGCCGATGCTTTAAGTCGCAAAGAGAGAGTCAAACCCATACGTGTGAAAGCGCTGGAAATGACGATTCAAACTAGTCTAAACCCTCAAATACGTGAAACTCAACGGCAGGCCTTGCAAACAACAAATTACACCGTTGAGAAATTACGAGGATTAGATAAACAACTTAAAACCAAAACGGATGGAATATTATATTTCAAAAACCGAGCATGGATCCCAGTACTTGGTAATATCAGACCAATTATCTTGGACGAAGCTCACAAATCCAAATATTCTATTCATCCAGGTGCTGACAAGATGTATAAAGATCTCAAAGACTTCTACTGGTGGCCTGGTATGAAGAAACAAATAGCAGAATATGTGAATAAATGCTTAACGTGCCTTAAGGTTAAGGCAGAACATCAAAGACCATCTGGGCTATTGCAACAACCAGAAATCCCTATGTGGAAATGGGAACAAATTTCCATGGATTTCATCACTAAATTACCCAGAACGGCGCATAACCATGATGCTATTTGGGTCATCGTAGATCGCCTTACCAAATCAGCACATTTCTTACCAATTCGGGAAGACTATTCCATGGACCGTTTAGCTAAACTTTACATCAACGAAATTGTAATGCGACATGGAGTGCCAATCTCTATTATTTCTGATAGAGATAGTCGATTTATGTCACGTTTTTGGCAAACTCTTCAACATGCCTTGGGTACGCAGATCAACATGAGCACAGCTTATCATCCACAAACGGATGGGCAGACTGAACGTACAAATCAAACATTAGAAGACATGCTTCGAAGCTGTGTAATTGATTTTGGAGGTAGCTGGGATACTCATCTGCCATTGGTTGAATTTTCTTATAATAACAGCTATCATACTAGTATCCAATGTGCTCCATTTGAAGCTTTGTACGGGCGCAAATGCCGATCTCCTGTGTGTTGGTCAGAAGTAGGCGAAAGTCAGATTGTTAGCCCGGAACTGATCCAAGAAACGACTGATAAGATCGCGCTCATTCAGGAACGAATTAAAGCAGCATGCGATCGACAGAAGAGTTATGCTGATAATCGACGTAGACCACCCGAATTCCAGATTGGTGATAAAGTGATGCTAAAAGTCTCTCCCTGGAAAGGTATTTTCAGATTCGGAAAACAAGGAAAACTCTCACCAAGATTTGTAGGACCATTTACAATTCTTGAAAGGATTGGAATGGTAGCATACAGATTAGAGTTACCCTCAGAACTTAGTAACATACATGATGTGTTTCATGTCTCGAATCTGAAAAAGTGCCTATTGGACGAGTCACTAGTCATACCTCTTGATGAGATACACATTGCCGAAAACCTACAGTTCACGGAAGAACCAGTCGAAATAATGGATCGAGATGAAAAGACCCTCAAACGAAGTCGAATACCAATTGTAAAAGTCAAATGGAATTCTAAACGAGGGCCAGAGTACACTTGGGAACGTGAAGACCGCATGAAACAGAAGTATCCTCATTTGTTTACATAGGCGATCAAACTGTAGGAGTTAAAGCAAATTTCGGGACGAAATTTCTGTAACAGGAGGAGACTGTGACAATTGCAGGTAAACATTACGTCATCAATAACACGAGCACGTTTGGTCGTTCTAGGAATCTGTGTTAAATTGATGAATTTTAATCATTACAGGTTTAAAGTATGCGAGAAATTGGGAACATGGGAGAAAACCGTGCGTGAAACCGAGTTACGGATTGTCCGGAATCGCGAAACGAAGAAAAATCTTGAAATTGGACTCATCGCGGTACGTGGAGGTGGGCTTGGAGGTTCTCCGCGGTACGCGATGCACGATAGAAATCTGAGATCTCCGGATTTCTTCGCGATACGCGACGACAGGTAGGCCACTCGTCGCGGTACGCGACGAGTAGGTCGGTTCAGAATGCAACTTGTTTAAATCGCAGAATCATGCAGAACCTTCATAATTCTTCTTCCTTCGACCAAAAACCTCCTGCAACTCCAGAGCTCGATCGTATAATCACCAAAACTCATATTTGACACCACCAGAACGTTCAGCTCGAACCGGTGAACGTGTATACGCGTCCTGATCGTGATTTTGTCCGTAGAATCGTCTGATTTGGGTAACTATCTTTTTAACCTTCTGACTTGATCTTCATTGATTAGATCGTGTTTTTGAACGTAATGATATAGTTAGGATTGTTGATTATTGCTTAGATGATAGCTAGGAATGATTTTTGACGGATAACTTGTCTTGTTAACGGGTAAATGCCTGTTTTGATCCGTTATAATGCCCGGTTTTCACCAAACCATAACAATACTTCTAATGGTTTAAACCATTAGATTATGACAATGTAAGTGATTATTTTGGTTAATCTTTGAAATGCAAGGTTAATCCCAAGTGTTTCAAACTAATCACAGTTATTACCCTACCAATTGGAATAACTGTCTGATTTTATGATAACAGTCGGATTAATATGTTAAACACGATTGTTTAACCTATTCAAATGTCATATTGTTATGTTTTGTGATACATGGATAATTAGTGACAAGAATTAATCATTCCTAAGCCGAGATTTCATCTAGGGACTATTTAAGTAATATAATCAACAGCATTACCTAACTAATTAGTCGGAGATTATTCCGGCTAATCCAATGAGTCATCAACTTAACACAAGGTACCTAAACGGGTATAGGTACCTACATTATAGTACATTGTATGATATTAGACTAAATAATTAATTAAACATCTAATGTTAGTTCGATGACTTTTCATTACAATGTCGGTGACATTGAACGTTCAAACAGATCTAATCAGCAAGTTAAAACACAAATAATTAATTATAAATAAACTAATGCAGATTAGCATTTTTAGCCACCGTTCGTGTGATTTTATCTTTTCATAAACTTCAGGTGAGTTTCATACAATCCCTTTTCTTTTACTGTTTTCTTGACATCGGGGTGACTATTATGAAATCTTTATCAAACGTGTGATATGTTTAGTAACAATTGCAATACCGGCTTGCATGTGGGTGTCATGGGATTATGACTATTTTCTGTGTACAACAAAAGTCCTCAAAACCAACTGTATCTGGTTAACCCATGTGGGGCCGAATGTGTGGACAAAGATAGTACTATCGGGCTGACAACCCCATTCATGGATAGATAGCGTCTACCCTTGTGTGAATGCTTGTCACCATTCCTGGTATCGACTTGATGTAGTGAGACATTGAGTTAGAGGCACGGAGTTTAACTTCGGTTATTTTCTAGACTGGACTGTCAGAAAGGATCTGGATACGGGTCACATGATTATTCACTTATGTTAATGTGTATCATTGACTTTACTATCATATCATATTGTATCGAGTCTTATTTATGAACTCACCAGTTTTATACTGATATTTTAAACTTTAAATCTTTTACAGGTAATCAGTACCAACGGTGAGGAAACAACTGTGCACGCACCATGTAATTAGGACTTGGGATGTAATAGAAGGAACTTAAGTTGTGAACGGATATTCAGGACATGTAATAAATAATTGTCGTGATTTGTAATTAGTGCTTTTCTTAACTATGTGTGTTATGATACCGGATCAAGTAAGTCACCCCTCACCTTCGAGACTTCGCCGCTATGCTTCCGCTACCCTTATAAATGACCTCGTCTGGTGACGCGGAGGTGGGGGTGTGACACTTAGGGGCAGTTCTTTTCAGTTTTAAAAGGGTATTTGAGCTGAAATATTGGTGTTGAGATCCTAGCATTCAAAGGTGTTCTTGTTGGAAGCTTGGGGTATACAAGCTTGAGGTCTTCTACATTGAAGATTAGTTTTCAAACATCATCTTCTACACTTCCAAATCTGAGTTTCAAGAGGTAGTTCATGATGTTGTTATGAGTTTTTGATAGCATGTTCTTCCATATAAAGATCCTTTGTATTTGGGTTTTGTTTTAACAAGTGTATATGATACATAAACTAACTAATCTCAAAATGGTTTTTGATTATAACTCCGCTGCGTTTTTACATATTAATGGTTAATATGACTTTGATAAACATCTACAAAACCCAACAATGGCATCAAGAGCCGGTTATATGGATGCATTCTTCAAAAAATCGAAATTTTCGGGTCCTTTTTGAGTAAAAAGTGGGCTGGAAATTTCACACATGGAAATCCCTTTGTTTTTCAAGATATTACTTTTATATGCATGTAAGAATCTTGAAAAATTAAAATCATAAGATGGTTTGTTTGTTTGGACAAAAACCCACTTGGATTTGGTTTGTGTTGGCTGAAATTTTGGGTTAGAAAAGGGACCATGTTACGTTTTTTTTGTGTATGCATTTGGATGTATTTTGGTGCAAATAACCTAGCCATGACCTTGTGTTTGATTGTTTGTGGTTGTGATTTTATTTGGTTGAAATAAAGGCATGTAATTTATTTGTTTCATTTGATATGTAATAAATAGATTAGGTTGCACTTTATTTTTCTAGAAAAAATGTATTAGGATTTTTTTTCTATGTAACAAGCATTTTGGGGCTGATTTGTAAGACAAAGAAGGTGCCTAAAGATGGTGGTGGAATCACAACACAAAAGGAATACTTGAAGCATTTGGATGCAAGTTCAAGTGGGAGTTCATCAACACAATATTGTGTCATGTTTTTACCCTTAGGAATGACCTTTTGACACACTTGTTATGGCAAGCAAGTGTGGTCAAAATAGTTGGCTATGGTTATGCACTTATATTTTATGTTTGGTTGTTTGAATTAGTTTGACATTTTAGTAGAAAATTGATAAAACTAGTTAAACAAATAAGATAAAACAAACATAAAATTGGTTCTTTAAAAATCATTAAAGGATTTAATAAAATGGTTTATTAAAGGTTAATGATTTAATAAAATGAGTTTCATTAAAAGGAATCAAAAACAAAATTTTTTTATATATAAATACCATGTATTTGAATGCATACAAATAGTATGGTATAAAAGGTTTTTCTAAAAACTAGAATTTTAGAAACTATAAAGACCCTTTACAAAACAAGTTTTAACACCATCCTTTTAAACAACACTCAATTCACTTGCAACTTATTTATGGGATAAAGGTCACCTAACCATAAACTTAGAAACTTGTGAAGTTGAGGTGAAATTACCGTATTTGTGGGATAAAGGTCACCTAACCACTTGTATTTGTAAAATCACACGTGTGTTTAAGTAGGACGACTTGATTTGGAAATCATGCATTAGGATCACCGAAGCATGACGTACAAAAGATGTTGATGGGATAAACATGCCAAACAAAACATAAGATGTTTAAACCGATCCCATACACTAGAAATTGTAATAAGTTACAATTGTCAAAACGTTGACTACCTTGTTAATTTAAATAAAGGGATAAAGATCACCTAACCAATATTTAAATGTAACGTTGGATTCTAGATTTTAATTATTAATTGTCTATGAGACATAAAAGGGTATTAGTAATTAAAATACATTGATATTAAAAATACTAAAATTGAACTTTGAAAATTGTAGATGGCAGCTAACAACAACAACGCAAACCCGAACGTCCACAACCTATCACTAAGAACCATCCTCGAAAAGGAACGTCTTAACCATGGGAACTTCATGGATTGGTACCGAAACTTGAGAATTGTTCTCAAGCAAGAGAAGAAATCCTATGTGTTGGACGATCCTATTCCCGATCAACCCGATGAGAATGACGTGGAAGCCTTTAACGATTGGGTCAAGTACGTCGAGGACTCCGTGCAAGTCTCATGTCTAATGTTGGCGAGTATGACTTCCGATTTACAGAAGGACTTTGAGAACCACAATGCTTATGATATGATCACCCAGTTGAAGGAAATGTTCCAACAACAATCTAGGGTGGAACGGTTCGAAACGGTTCGAGCACTTCATGCATGTCGGATGGACGAGACCCAATCAGTTTCATCTTATGTTCTCAAGATGAAAAGCCACATTGATCGCCTCGAGAGACTTAACTGCCGTGTCTCAAATGAGTTAGCTACGGATTTGATCCTTAACTCCCTATCCAAAAGGTTTGAAACCTTTGTTATGAATTATAATATGAATGGATGGGACAAGAGCATTGGTGAGCTTCATGCAATGCTCAAAACGGCCGAGGCGGGTATGGGTAAAAAGGTTTTACCGGTCCTTACGATCAATGAGGGAGGTAGTAAGAAGAGGAACCACCCCGACCCTAAGGCAAGTGTTGCTAAAGGGAAAAGGCACGTCAAGGGGAAGGGTAAGGGAAAAGCTAAAATGGAACCAACAAAACCGAAAGAAAAGAAGCAAAAGGTTGCTAAAGATGACCCATGTTTTGAATGTGGTGAGATAGGCCATTGGAAACGCAATTGTCCGGTCTATCTCAAAGAGTTGAAAGCTAAGAGGGATGCGGGGCAAACCTCAGGTACAAATTTTATGATACAAGTTGAGCTAAATGTTATTTCTTCTAACACATGGGTACTAGATACCGGATGTGGAACTCATATTTGCAATTTGTTGCAGGGGTTCAAAAGAAGTGAACATTATGCAAAAGGGGAAATAAGTCTCTTCATGGGCAATGGTGCAAAGGTTCATGTTGAAGCCCAAGGAGACTATGTTTTGAAGCTTCCAAGTGGTTTGGAAGTTATTTTGAAAAATATTTTGTATGCTCCTAGTTTGACTAGGAATATTATTTCAGTTTCCCTTTTAAGACAATATGGTTATGATTTCAAGTTTGTTGACAATGATATCCATGTTTCTTTAAATCATGTGTTTTATTTTAAGGCTATGCCTTGTAATGGTATTTATGAATTGGTTCATGATAACACAACATATCATAGCTCAATGTACCAAGCTACCACCAAAAGGCTCAAATTAGATTTGAGTGATTCCTATCTTTGGCATTGTCGCCTTGGACACATAAACAAAAATCGCATGCAAAAACTTCGAAAGAATGGTCTTTTAAAAACTAATGAAAATGATTCATTTGATGTATGCGAGTCTTGTTTACAAGGTAAAATGACAAAGGCCCCTTTTAGTGGGACTAATGAAAGGGCAAAGGATTTATTAGGGATCATACATTCGGATGTATGTGGACCTTTTAATCCGATCACAAGGAATGGTGAAAGATACTTCATTACCTTTACCGATGACTATAGTCGTTATGGGTATGTGTACTTGTTAAGACACAAACATGAATCTTTTGAAATGTTCAAAATCTTCAAGAATGAAGTAGAAAATCAACTCAGCAAAACGGTCAAGATTCTTCGAACCGATAGAGGAGGTGAATACCTAAGCAGTGAATTTCAAGAGTATCTTAGAAGTTGTGGGATTGTCTCACAACTTACTCCACCTGGAACACCACAACATAATGGTGTATCTGAGAGGAGGAATCGGACTCTATTGGATATGGTTCGATCTATGATGGCTAGAAGCACACTACCTATGTCATTTTGGGGTTTCGCTTTGCTCTCCGCGGCCCGTATTTTAAATATGGCCCCAACCAAGAAAGTGGAAAGGACACCTTTCGAAATATGGCATGGAAAGGTTCCATCATTGTCATATTTAAAAGTTTGGGGATGTGAGGCTTATCCTAAGCAATACACTCAAAACAAACTGAAAGCCCGATCCACTAAGTGTATCTTTGTTGGATATCCTAGAGATTGTATGGGATATTATTTCTATGATCCAACAGAGCAGAAAGTGTTTATTGCTCGAAAGGCAGAGTTCTTGGAAACTAAGTTCCTTTCGGAAGGAACTAGTGGAAGAACAGTGGAATTTGAAGAGGTTCAAGATTCACAAGACGATACACATTTGGTTGATACTAGCAATCAACATGAGGATGTTGAGAATGCTCATGTGGATGATCAAGATACACAAAACATTCGCAGATCTGGTAGAATTAGTGTTCCTCCTGAGAGATATGGATTTTTTATGGATGGATGCTATGTGGTGGATTCCGATGAACCAACCACATACCGTGATGCAATGTCAAAACCTGATTTTGACGAATGGCAAGAAGCCATGAACATTGAGATGCAATCCATGTATGATAACCAAGTTTGGGAATTGGTTACACCACCTCTTAAGTCCAAGGTAGTTGGAAGTAAGTGGGTTTTCAAGAAGAAAACCGATATGCATGGAAACTTGGATACTTATAAAGCTAGACTTGTAGCAAAAGGTTTCACTCAAACTCAAGGTGTTGATTATGATGAAACTTTCTCACCTGTTGCGATGCTAAAGTCTATTAGGATATTGTTTGCCATAGCTGCATATTATGACTATGAGATTTGGCAAATGGATATCAAAACCGCTTTCCTTAATGGATATCTTGAGGAAGATGTCCATATGGAACAGCCTGAAGGTTTTGTCGATCCAAAACATCCTAATAAGGTATGTAAGTTAAAGAAGTCAATCTATGGATTGAAACAAGCATCGAGAAGTTGGAATCATCGTTTTGATGATGAAGTAAAGAAATTTGGCTTCATCAAAAACGCTGACGAAGCTTGTGTATATAAAAAGGCTAGTGGGAGCATCATTACTTTCCTTGTATTATATGTCGATGACATTCTACTATTTGGAAATGACATTCCAACCTTGCAAGGTGTAAAAGCCTGGCTTGGAAGTTGTTTTTCCATTAAGGATCTTGGTGAAGCCGCCTATATTTTGGGAATAAAGATCTATAGGGATAGATCAAGGCGGTTGATAGGCTTAAACCAAAGTGCATATATTGACAAAGTCTTGAAAAGGTTCAAGATGGAGAATTCTAAGAAGGGTTTGGTACCTATTCAAAAGGGGACTATATTGAGTAGATCTCAATGCCCTAGTTCAAAAGTTGAGCAAGAAAGAATGAATGGAGTCCCATATGCGTCTGCTATAGGATCCATCATGTATGCAATGATATGCACTAGACCGGACGTGTCATGTGCTCTAAGCATGACAAGCAGATATCAACAGAATCCTGGAAATAGTCATTGGATGGCTGTTAAGAGTATTTTGAAATACCTTAGAAACACTAAGGATATGTTCTTAATATATGGATCTGGTGAGGAGGAACTAGTTGTAAAGGGTTACACGGATGCGAGTTTCCAAACTGATCGAGATGATTCACGATCACAGTCGGGATATGTCTTCATTATGAATGGAGGAGCGGTCTCATGGAAGAGCTCAAAGCAAGATGTAGTGGCACTATCTACAACAGAATCAGAATACATCGCTGCTTCATTGGCAGCTCAAGAAGCTGCGTGGCTTAGGAAGTTCATTGCTGATCTAGGGGTTGTTGCTACCATTCAAGACCCCCTGGAGATCTTTTGTGATAACGAGGGTGCGATTGCTCAAATCAAGGAACCTCGTGCACATCAAAAGACTCGGCACATTGAACGGAGGTTCAACTACATAAGGGATGAAGTTGAAAAAGGAAAGATATGTATTCGCAAAGTTCACACTGATCAAAACATTGCGGATCCATTCACGAAGCTCCTTGAAAGGACAAAGCATGAAAGTCATACTTGTTCCTTAGGACTTCGATATTCTAGTGATTGGACTTGATCAAATTTTGTATTTGGATATCGGAACTTATGTTATTTGACTTAATTATTTGGTTATAATTTTCATTTACTATTCCTATTTTGCATGTTTAAATCCATGAATAAATAAGTTATTCTAAACATCCGTAGTCGGTCATATTTGTGGGAACAACTATGAATGTAAGACTATTATGAACTTGGATTGGTTGATATTCATAAGGTATGAATATAAAGCAAAAGGTTGCTAACAAGGTTCATTAATATCTATGGGATATAGATATAGGACTGACCCGCTCTCAAATATTTCTTCATGGAATCTTAGTGATTAGTCATAAGAAATATTGAGTAAAGGCGAATATCATTGTATCCTCAGACCTGAGATACATATTGGGTCTTGATATTCACCAAGTGTCGTACTTTGACTTAGTACTTTGTTGTTCTAAAAACATGGCAGTACATAAGGCTGAGTTCAGGTATGATACAAGGTGATTGTGAGAGACGTATGTAGTCAAGATGGAATTTGTTCCTCTTATTCGTTGAGAGTAAGATGTTTAAGGCCTGTTAAAGTTAAATCATTGGAGAATGACAACTCTATGTCTCCAGGATTTAACATGACATCTGTAACAAAAGGATAAATGATTGATTCACCTAAATCATATTCAAGTGAGGTACTTGAAGAGGATGATGTTATTGAATGGCACTTAGTCATATACATTAGGAGTAGCAAACCGTTGCTAGGCGTTATTTGCTACTTGCATCAATCTTCTATGAATCTTGTGCAAGTGGGAGATTGTAGGATTCGATCTGCCCAAGATACATATTAAATTGATGTGGCTAGTGTGATATGATCCAAGTCGGGTCATACCCAATAACAAGCTAGACAAACACCTTGCAAAATTTATTTATTGATTTGATCAATTAAATAAATTACAACACTTAATACATTTAGAAAGTGGTTTTCTAAATAGATGCACTTGAGAAATTAATAAATAACATGGGTTTATTTATTTTGAGAGATTACTAAATATTGTTATTTAAGAGGTTATATAACATTATTTAGGTTCATGTAATGTGACATATATTTGTTACATGTCACAAATTAATTAAATGGTTTGATTAATTAAGATTAAACAAAATAGGTGGGATATTTTAAGTTGATTTTTCAACACCAATATTTAGGTTCAGCTTTTTTTTGGCTGCAAAAGCCTTACCCACTTGATTTAAGTTGATCTTTTACATGTGCAAGCAACATACATGCAAGATACACTCTCTCTCTCACTAGAAAAGTTGAAAGCCTTTTCTCTCTTTTCTTGCTCTCATTCTCACGAAAATAACAGCAGCTTAGGGGCTGTTCTTTTCAGTTTTAAAAGGGTATTTGAGCTGAAATATTGGTGTTGAGATCCTAGCATTCAAAGGTGTTCTTGTTGGAAGCTTGGGGTATACAAGCTTGAGGTCTTCTACATTGAAGATTAGTTTTCAAACATCATCTTCTACACTTCCAAATCTGAGTTTCAAGAGGTAGTTCATGATGTTGTTATGAGTTTTTGATAGCATGTTCTTCCATATAAAGATCCTTTGTATTTGGGTTTTGTTTTAACAAGTGTATATGATACATAAACTAACTAATCTCAAAATGGTTTTTGATTATAACTCCGCTGCGTTTTTACATATTAATGGTTAATATGACTTTGATAAACATCTACAAAACCCAACAACTTTGGTGATAGAATCCTATACCACTACCATTCCAAATCAACAACCCATATCTTATTAATTCAATTGCAATAAACTCTCTGGTTCCGTCTAGTTATTTTCCAAGCTAGATTTCCCATGGTTTATGCTCATAATTGTATGTTCTCAGAATGTATGCTAGTGATAATATCATCAAATAATTCACAGAAATTATCAAATTATCATATCAGGTCTCAACAATACAATTATTTATGTAATGAAATGCCTGAAATACAGTGATGTTACACAAACAAATTCAAACCTAACTTTCCCGAGTCCTCATTCTTCACAGAGCACTTTAGTGTCAAACCCTAGAAGTTTTGAGCGGTTCTTACCTGTCCAAGTTCGATTTAATCCCGTGGTGTTCTATCTTGCATCAAACATTCATCCTTCACCTTCGGATCACCACGGGTGCTGTTGGTTTCGATTGGAAAACCCTGGAATAGGATTCCGCACTGTTCCAGAGGCTGTTGAGCAGATCTCCATTAAAACCGGGTTGTTTCCGGCCTCCTAGTTGGTCCTACAATAAACGTATGTGAGAACATATAAATCAAAATAACAACGGACGCCGTTAAGTGAATATTAAACTGACGGAGTATTCGTGTGGGTGACGATTCGCACGAATATATCTGTGGGTTTAGCGTTCTAAATGATGTCTAATAAATGGAAAACCATATTTGAAAGTAACGTTGTCGTCGTCTTCGAACGAGAGACGATTCGTACGAAAACGCGCGAGAACGATGCGATCCGATGAAACTGGTAATTTAAACATTTTTGAAATGTTAAAGATAAATAAAAGATATTTAGTTAATTTACTAGGAATTACCACTTAATATAAATTAGAAATACCTATTTTAAAAAAACAGTCGTATCGTTTCGATACGTGAAAACTAAAAACGACGCGTTCGCGAGAAATTGAACGAAACCGATCGAACCCGGACACACCCGAACGTTTAAAACAATAAAATGACATCTAATGCCATTAAACACACACACAAACTCACTTTCTCTCACTAAAATCCGGAGCTCTCTCTCTTTCTACATTTCTCTCTCAAGATAACCCACTTAACTCATTCAATATTCAACCAATTTGAGCAAATTTGGTGGCGCAACAACCGCAGCAACGCGTAGATCGTAAAGAAACGAAGAAATAGAGCTTTGAATAGCAAAAAACAAGGTAAAATCGAGTGAGAAATCACTGATTTTCTAGAACTAACACTATTCATAATCTTGTTTGAACTCCTTGAAAATTTCAGCTGATTTTGAGCCACTTAAACATTAAGGTTGTGCATGCAAATGGGTTAGGACCTTCAGGAACATTATGAATTAGGGACTTGAAGGTTCGAGCATGGTTGGAATGCCTGGGATGTTAGTATCAAAGAAAGAATAGCAGTCATGGCTAGTATCGACAGCTTGTGAACTCAGCCACATTCATCCATCGAGATTGCTAGACTCGATGGAATAGAATCGATGGGATCATTTCGAGACTATCAATATCGATAGCCTCCAAGGCACAGATGAATGGAAGCTTCGATATTAATAAAATCAAAGGATGGGTTAGCTTCCAAACTAATTAAGGTCGATACTACAGTATCGATGAAGGGGTTGGGGCTGTTCATCGATACTAAACAGGTGTGGCTTCCGATACTGACCAGGCCTCTGTCTATATTAGCATTAGATGTTAATCCAAGTAATTAGAACTTTGAAGCAAGATAAAACATTAGAAAACAAGGTCAAGGTTTGGGATTGAACTTGTGGGTGTCGAGTAATGACCATTAGGGTTTCTCATAGTGTAAATCGGTTTAATCCTTCATCAAAACTAAAGGCTTTTAACCTAAAACATTTTTCCAAACTCAATTGACGTCTAAACATGAGTTTTAACAATCCAATGGGTATAAAACACTTAAGTTGGTTAATAAAACCACAACTTAAGGTTTTAGTCTCAAAGATAGTGTCGGCCAAGGGTTTAAGTGGATTATTAAAGTGTTAACCACACTAAACTTTTCTAAGACCCTTAAAACTATAAAAATCTAAGTTTTAACAAGTCTAGAACTATAATAAATTGGATTTATATTCAAGCAAAGCCATGTTTAACAACGTACAAAGACTGGTTGTGTTCAAAAGGGTTAAACAAGTGTAGACTAAAACCCTAACACTCTAAATACTAACTAAGAGTATTTCAAAGCTAGTAAGCTAAATATAAGTAACATGATAAGAAGCCATGGTATACGTAGAAACCAAAGAAACAAGGAAAACTTATGAGAAGCTAAAGAAAACACTAAGTATGGGGTCTTGTGAATCTGGTATAGGAAACACCCACTACTTAGTGATTTCATCACATGGATAATAAAATTAGGTTATTCTGATGAAATTATCTTTGTTAATTATAAACTCAAAAGCGAACACTATAAACTAAACCGATGTAAGCAAGTAAGGGGCTTATGTTTAACTTGAAAGAGTTAACCCAAGTCCTTATACTATTAATGCTAGTTTCCATAAGATAACTTATATTTTGTAATAAAAAGTGATGTTTTATTTAAGGTAATCATGATTTATAAGTTTTATCATAATTATATTATTTATATATTTTGAAATAAGTTAAATGATTTTAGACTTAGAATTTGTTTATTAATTTGACAATGTATAAAATGATGATTTCTATAATACAATGATTTAACTTGTAAATCTTATACAAGTAAGGTTTAATTAATACAAATTAAAGGTCAAGGGTCATGGGGAAATACTTAGTTTAGAAATACTTAGTGAAATGCGAATAGCTCATTAGAAACACTCAGGACACATAGTTGCACACCGAGACCAAGCCCTATCTACGTCAATTGTAAATACTTATCGCGTACAAATCACAATAAATCAAATCAGGTATTGAAGCTACGTAATCTACAACAAACGAGAACGCGTATTTCTTGATTGACTTACAAACACAGCAACACAGGTGAGTTCATCTGTCCCTTTTCAAACTATTTTGTTTTACTGCGGGACTGAGAAACATGCTTAAATTTTTTTAAGAATGTTTAAACTTTTCTTAAATCTTTCATACTTGTTCTAAATGCTAATATGCTATATTCTTATACTTAGATGCTTTAAAAGCTATGATACTTGAAAACTATATTCTATAATGCTTTTGAAACTATATGCTATGATTCTTGGAGGCTATTGAAACTATATTTTATGATGCTATTGAAACTATATGTTATGATCCTATAAGGCTGTTGAAACTATATTCTATAATGCTATTGAAACTATATTCTATAATGCTATTGGAACTATATTCTATAATGCTTTTGAAACTATATGCTGTGATTCTTGAAAGCTATGGTAACTATATGCTTGAAACACTTGAATGCGTGAAATGCTAAAACTAACGGAATGGGATTCCGGTTGCAAAGCTAGTACTTGTGCACCAGACACGTAAAGGCTAAACTATGTGTGCTATAAACTTGTATGCTAATGCTATCAGACATAGTAAGACAGACTGATTGGCCGTCGAGCGTTGAAAATTGTCAAGCCCCACTAGTCATCAGTGTTCTTCGTTGTCAGGACCTTGTAGGACAGACTAATTGGCCCTCTCGTACTTACCTTTTAATGTTCCTCATAGTCCATCCATGTTTTGTAACGGTGGCTATGATGATTATAATATTATTAATAGACTTTGTGTGTACTAATGGATACCCTCTAACTGCGCACCGACGCAGACCGTTACACCCATGTCACTTCAGTGGATTTATACGAAATGTCAAGGCATTCAGTTGTCCTCATGAGTTAACTCAAAACTAATATTGAACTCTATTGATTGTGATGTGGTAGCAGGTAAAAAGATTAATTATCACTAATAACAATATGATATGCGGTTTGGTATGTGGTGGGATGTCGGCTGGGGCTTGTTCCCCTATGTATGCCCTATATATAAGCATATTTGATTGGATAGCATAGGTGGTTGTTAGTGAGGTTAAGGTTGTCATTCTGAAGTGTTGTTGGAATGGGTAAAATGCTTAATTATCATTAACAACAATATAATATGCGGTTCTGTATGTGGTGGGATGTCGGCTGGGGCTTGTTCCCTTACGTATGCCCTATATATAAGCATACTTGACTGGATAGTATATGTGGTTGTTAGTGAGGTTAAGGTTGTCATGCTTAGCTTGTTCAAAGGTGTCATTTTTGGATTACTCAAAGCTGTAAACTATAGTGTATGGAATGAGACGCTTAATTATCACTATTAACAATATGTTATATGGTCCGGTATGTGATGGGATGTCGGCTGGGGATTGTTCCCCTACGTATGACCTATATATAAACATACTTGACTGGATAGCATAGGTGGTTGATAGTGAGGTTAAGGTTGTCATTCGGTCAGGTGTTGCAAAAAAGCATTTTCATTTACTAACTCTGATGAACTCACCAACCATGTGTTGCCTTTGTTTTCTTACATTTTTTCTCAGGTGATGTACAAGATTAAGCTAGGATTCAGGATTTGAATACTAGGATGCCAACTAGAGGACCTAGTATCTTTTGGAAGCTCATAATTTGGTTGTTTATTATGAATCATTTTGATATCTTGTACAGAGGCAAGATAGTGAACTTATGATTCTTTGGTTAGGTTTGCTTAGTTAAATTATCAAACATTGATGATTGTAATTTAACTTTGTAATTCTAGTCTTACTATTATTGTGCTTTAGTTATTCTCAAATGTTGATGCTATGTATACAATATGATCATTCCGATTATCATTCGATATCGCGCCCCGAGAACCTTTCGCCAGACGGGAAAGTCGATCCGTCCCGCCGGCTCGGGGTGTGACAATCTATCCTCTCTTGAGGAGTGTTCTGTCTCTAAATTTTTTACCTACATTCCTTCTTATCAAATAAATTCTCAAGACCAAGATGAACAAATATCTACTTCTTTATCCCCTACCTTGGATAATGTACCTGTAGATGTTCCTGAACATGTTCATACTTTCCCATCAGCAAATTCTCCTGGCCCCACTGAAAACTCACCTTCTTCCGATGCTGCCTCTTCAAATAACTGTTTGGACATCATTCCCTTCAGCAGAAACCATCCTTTAGAACAAATCTGAGGTGATATAAATAAAGGTGTTCAACCTAGGAGCCATATTTCGAACTTCTGCCTTCATGAAGCCTTTTTGCCCCAAGTTGAGCCTTCCAACTATCAGAAAGCTCTTAAAGATAATAATTGGGTAGAGGCTATGCACGATGAACTATTACAGTTCAAAAGGCAAAACGTTTGGACTATCTGCCCCTTGCCAGTAGGAAAATACCCTATCGGAACTAGATCGGTATTCAGAAATAAAACAGATGACAAAGGCATCATGATAAAAAATAAAGCCAGATTGGTAGTGCAAGGGTACTACCAAGAGGAAGACATCGATTATGATGAAACCTTTGCTCCCGTGGCCACACTAGAAGCCATCAGACTCTTCCTAGGATTTGCCATATCCCATAATATAATGGTATATCAAATGGATATAAAAAGTGCATTCCTATATGGGACAGTAAAGGAGGAAGTCTATGTGTGTCAACCT
Organism: Mikania micrantha; assembly: GCA_009363875.1. Lineage (NCBI taxonomy): Eukaryota > Viridiplantae > Streptophyta > Magnoliopsida > Asterales > Asteraceae > Mikania > Mikania micrantha. Next base: position 33,901,004 of record CM018694.1, on the reverse strand, counting down.
CCAGGATTTGATGATGTTTATCATCTTGATTGGGTGTACAGACTAGATAAAGCACTTTATGGTTTAAAACAGGCACCCAGAGCATGATAGCGATTATGCTGGATGCTTGCTCACAAGAAAGTCTACTTCGGGAGGATGTCAGTCCTTTGCAAATTGCTTAGTGTCATGGCAAAGCAAAAAGAAAACGTCGGTGCCAAATTCAACTGCTGAAGCTGAGTACATTGCAGCAGCCCATTGCACTGCCCAAATCCTTTGGTTGCAATACCCACTGGTGGATTTTGGAATTACTGAACTAAAAACACCTCTCCTAATAGACAGCGAAGCTGCCAAAAATATAATAAAGAATCCTGTCTACCATTCAAAAACCAAACACATAGAAATAAGGCATCACTTCATTAGAGACTGTTTTGAAAAGGGACTAATTGTCCCAGAACATGTCTCTACAAGTGACCAAATAGCAGCTATTTACCAAACCCGTGGACTCTTCAACTTTTTCTGAGTTTGTGACCAAATTGGGGATGATAAATATGAGCTAATAAACATAGTTAAGAATGTGTTTCTTAAACCGTTAAATAAATATATAAAAGGATAATCTTCAATGATTATCCTAACAACGGATATTTGATAAACCACTTATGAAGCTACCTTGGTCTCTCAGTGGTTATCCCATAACATGGATAGGTTCAGTGGTTATGATAACCACTGTTTCATATATATCCGCTGTTAAAACTTCCGTTGTTACATTTTAAACCTCTCTCAGTGGTTATCCCTTCCGTTGTCTTCTTTATCTTCCGAGAGTTTTAAACATCTTTACTTATCCATGGTTACCTTCCTTCCAAGGATAAGGTTCTTCCGATGTTAAAAATCTCCTCTTTGGTTAACTTTTCTTCTCTATAGTTAACTAATTCTTGAGACTTATGTCTGATTTGATGGTTACTAATCGCTATGCAGGATTAGACCCCCTACAATTAATAGAATTGACATTCATTAATTGTGCTCACGGCTCGATAATATCCTTGCATTTGACCTTTTTACCCTTTTCTTCTCTAATTAATTGAATTGACCCCCTACAATTAATTGAATTGACCCTCAGTGGTTACCCTCTTAAGTCCTTTAGTTCTTTCACAATAAGTCAATAAAGTTGCTTGATCTTCCTTTGATCAAGAAAACTGTTCGTTCAACTTTGAATCTGTTGAATGCTGCTCATGGGAAAGGACAACTTCTGGTCAGGCATGTCACCTGGCACGACGCAATTACACTGATTTCGTCTGAGCTTGATGTTCATGATGATGGTGTAACGGCATCTGACCAGGCTTCATTCCAGACAAAGCTTTGTCTGTACTTCAGGGTGTGCATGAACGTACTTCTTTGTTGTTTTTTATTCTCTCTCATGATCACAGGTTTATCCAACGGGTAAAAACCCTAAGGTAAAGCTTTTGATACGTTATAAGTAGTGGCACTTTTTATTTTTGAAACCGCCTTTGTGTGTGAACGGTTAAACTTCCTTATCTCTTTTTCTCTAAAGCAAAGTTTGTACTCAAACTTTGCGTTCATAACTGCTCGGTGTTCTTCTTCGCAAAAGAAAAATGGCCTTGAAAATCAAGCCGATCCATAACCTCGGAGCTTACCTTCTCAAATCTTCTGAGTACCCTCACTACAATGAAGCAATCGACACTCTGGTAAACTCCTTCGTTCATACTGCTCTCATTCTAAACCCTCCTATCTCGGAAGTTGCTCTAAACCAGTTCTGGGCAAACTCATCCTTGGTGATAAAGGATGACTCTGTTGAAAGCATCGCTTTGGTGGTTGCTGGTCAACAAGTCACCGTCACTCCCACAAAAATAAGCTTTGCTCTAAATCTGAACGACACTGAGGCTCCCACCACTGTTTCTTTAAAACTTCCCCATAATGCTTTTATTCAGTGTGATTATCAGGGTGACCTGAAAAACAGGACCGTGTACAAAGCTTTCTTCTACCCTAAGTACAAGATCCTGTATCACACCAATTTACAGTGTCTATCTCAAAAGTCGACGAGTTGGGGGTAAATGCCATATGACATGCAATATGTCATGTATGCAGTTCTGTCCAATGAAGAGGTCAACTTTTCTCAAATAATTTTTGACCATCTGGTACATCACCAAAAAAAGTCCCAAGTTTCTGATGTATCCTAGGTTTGTAATGGCCTGTCTCTTTGCTGACCTTAATAAGGTTTGTGACATTGCTCCTCTTACCACTATCAAGGGCATTGAAAAATAGGTGTTCACTAGATTGAACATTGATGCAAGACAAATGGATGACACTGAGGAAACACCCATCCTCGGTGAACCCACGTCCAATTCCTCTTCCACACCTGTACAGGTACCAGCCAAAAGAAAAGCTTCTACCAAAGCCTTTAAACCTAAGAAGCCCAAAAAGACTGTTCAGGAATATGAGATCCCTGAACATGTCTCTGCCCCCACTAGGCAATTGGATACATCTGTTCCATCCTCACAGATGAATCAAGCATCTCCACCCCACCTAGCTTTTCATCAATCCTCTCAACAGGGTGATGTTGTACTTCAAAGGGAACCTTCTCTAACCATTGAAATGTCACTTGACATTCAGATGGCAGTCCACTCTCCCAAGGACATCTCTGTTTCTTCCCCACATATAGCCCTTAACTCTCCTACCCATGTTCTCCATGAGATTGATTATGTGTTTGAGCAACTTGGTTCTCCTCCCCCATCTCCAATAGAGGAACAGCCACATCAAACCTTTTCTAAAATTCATCAATGTCCAACCCATGGCGAAGAGGATGCGATCAGGATGTCCATCTAGACATCTTGATCATATATCTTGAGCATCCATTTCACATGTGAATCCAATGGGCTCTCATATGAATGGATCAGGCAATAAGACTCTGGATATGGCAACAACCCATGAAGGTCTTGAAACTGAGGCTGGAAATCCCCGGAACCAAGAAAAAGGGGTCCATGACATTCCTAAAATGGACTCAGGTCATGATAAAACTGACTCATTAGTCAGGGATTCGGATGATATCCGTAAAAGGATCGACGAATCAGATCTTAAAATAAAGGAACTGACGGATTCTGTTGCTCACATTCAGGCTGATGTGACTAAGCTTACTGAGCTTGTCTCAACAGTCTTGAGTAACCAAGCCCTGCAACCCAAATCCATACCCATGCAGGCACCTTCACTTGAAGGTACTTCCAACACTCCACCTACTTCCGCTGCCCCCACCTTCTCACCTCAGATTGTTCAAGAAGTGTTAAACCCACTTCTTACTGCCCAACTGACTACCCTGCTTCAAACCATTAGCCACCAATTCCTCACCACGCAAAAGATCCAACTGGATCTACGGAAAATTTCAGTAGATACCAAAGTCTCCTCCTTACAACATAAAATCTCTAACCATACCATATTTCTGGAGTCCCTTACTGGGATTGCCCCTCCTTCTCCCTTATTCAAGGAACATGCTAGTGAAGCCAAAAAGAGGGAGAATGAGCGGCTCTTGTCTGCTGCCCAAGCTGCCAAAAGGGCAGAAGACAAGACTGAGCAAAGGAGGATGAAGAATATAAGGTTGCAAAATCAAGAGGCACTCCTCAAAGCAGCTCTGGATCAACAGTTTCAAACAGAAGCTGCTAAGGTTAGCTCAAAGAAGAAGCAAAAGGAAGCTGAAGCTCAAATAAACACTGGAACATCTGGAGTATCCAGAAAACCCAAACCTTCTAAATCAGCTCCCACTGAGCAAATAAAGCCCACAACCATTGCCCCATCTTCTTTTGCCTAAACCACTCAGGACATACCAATTCCAATTTGTTCTGTCCAATCTGAGCACAACCCCATCCTTCCTAAACATGTCTCTGCCACCATATCTATTCCCTCTTCACCCATACACACAAATAAAGAAAGCTCACCCACTCTTTCTCCAAATTCAGCTTCTCAAACCCTCCTAGAACTATCTTCACAAACCTCCCTTCCTACCACCTTCAATGCCTCCAAAATTTGCCAAAAACCATTACCAATAATCACTCAGTCTTTCTCAAGAAGACAAAAGAGTGTGGTTAGAAAAACCAAGTCACTTAATAACATATCTCGTAAACCTCCAACCCCTGCTCAAGAACCCACCTCAGACTTAAATGATGGTCAGCCCATTGCCTCTCTTGTTTCAAGAAAGAGAATGCTCATATTGGCTTATGATGATGAGTCTGATCTTCCAAAAACCACCACAACTCCCTCACCAATGTAGACCTTCGAAAGATAAAGAATAAAGAAACGGAGAAGAAAAACTTGATTCTGGCTAGTCTAGAAGCCACTGGTCTCTCAGGAGATGAACTGGTAAGGACCTATCAAGAACAAATAGCCAGATTGGATCAGCAACAAGATAAAGCCTACCAGGCTGAGAGGGAGCAGCTGATCAAGTACTTGTTGGGTAAAGGGAAGTATAAGGTTGAAAACTTCAGCAACTGGGATATCACTAGCCTTATAAATGAATCTGAAGTTCTATCCAAAAGAATAAAAGCTGAAGTTAAGAAGAAAAAGACTATTGAGCAGAGGAAAAGGATAAAGCACATCCTCATCCAAAATCGATGGGGAACAAAGAACACAATAACAAGATGGAGAGATGATGTTCTGTTTGATGAATGGTCAAAGTTCAAAAGAGAGAACAAATATCACCCTAAGCATTTGAAAGAAGTCACTTCTCCCTCACCTTCTATAGTAACTCAGCTCAAGGATGTCAACCCAAACAAAATGCTTGATCATTTGCTAAATGCACCTACGGGAAGCCTAGGTGTTAGGTCTGCAGAATCTCCATCTACTGTCAAATTCAGACCCTGGGTTGATGTCTGTAGGACCTTAGAAACCCTCGAAACAACTCGGTTCTTAGAGAGATCTGCTCTGCAGGCCCTTGAATAGTGCGGAATCCTATTCAAGGGTTTTCCAATCGAAACCACCAGTCCCCGTGGCAATCCGATGATGAGGAGTCAACGTTTTGATCGAAATCGAACACCACGGGGTGAGAATTGAAGTTGGACAGTTAGGAGCGGCTCAAAACCCTAGGGATATGACAGAGCAGTGCTCAGGGGAGAGAGGAGGCTTGGAGAGTTGTAAAACTTTCGGTTTGTAGCTATATATATAAGTTGTACTCATTCGGCCGAATGAGTAGTGCGAAACACTCATTCGGCCGAATGAGTAGTTCGAAACACTCATTCGGCCGAATGAGTAGTCACTCATTCGGATGACTCATTCGTTCGCCTAAGTCATTCGCTAGGCGTTCATTCATCCGAATGAACTCATTCTTAGGCATCATTCGCACGAATGGGCCTGTAACATAGTCAAAGTCAAAGTCAAACATATATAAACATAATAAACTCAATTAAACATATACGAAAAATATAGAATAACTAGTTTCATTAATAATACCAACTTTATACATCAAATCATACAGAATTCAGAACTAGGGAATACTATGCACTAACATACTCCCCCCTAGACCTAATTCTTCACTTATCAACATCTTTCTTGAAATACTTGTCTGAGATAGCCTTCCAATCAGTGCCTGCATGAATTCCAAATACAATGCAAATCCGTATAACTCTCATAAGTTGTAAAGCCTGCTCCATATCAGCAACTTCAAAGAAAATCTAACATCTGCATAAGGCTTTCACATCTTTGTGTGACAGATTGGTCAGCCACATGGGATCAAATATACGTACATTATCCCATTTATTGTCTTTGCACAAAACAATCACCGCCTCAGCCGTTCTCCCGTCATAGTACCACCATCTGAAACTGTCCAAAAAGTCTTGAGGCGTCTTCCGTAATGGAATCTTCTTCATGACTTTCGAAGGCAGCCACTTCAATATAACTTTATGTCTTCCGGTATCTGCATTAATCTCCGGTTGATAGTATCTCTTGTAATCCCTAGGGTTTGTTTCAAAAACTTAATAAAAGTAATTGTGATTAAATTCTAATAAAGCAAAGATTGGAGTAACTATTTTGTAAATATAAAAATAAAACTCTATATGTATTTAAATATACACATATATATAAAAATCAATAAACATATATGGATGCTTACATTAATAAAAATATATTATTATATTAACTAAATATTATTTCTAAGTTATAAATAATATAATTTCACAATCATATATATATATATATATATATATATATATATCATAATACACAGGTATATATATATGAAAACACATATTCATGTTAAATATTATTTTGTATTTAGTAACAACAACAAAGATGATGATGATAACAATAATAGTAGTAGTAGTAGTAGTAGTAGTAGTAGTAGTAGTAGTAGTAGTAGTAGTAGTATAATAATAATAATAATAATAATAATAATAATAATAATAATAATAACAATAATAATAATAAACAAAGGTTAGAATTATATAAACTTTTATTTGTTTTAACATAAATTTATAAAACATAAATTATAAAAATCAATAACAAGGTTTTATAAAGTATAAGGTTAATTTTGTCAAATTTTAAACTAACTTCCAGCTTTAAAAAGTTAAAAACGAAATGAACAGGTCTGAAACATGAAGGGACAAACCTGTAATTAACCCAAACCCCCTCCCCTCTCGCCCGTTCTCTCACTCGGATACCCATTTGCACCCGATTACAACCCGTCGTTCAATCCCGCTCTGATACAACCAAATTCCAGCTCATTCGAAATCAAAATGGAAAGGATTTAGACATGTTAACAGATTGAAATCATCAATTACTCTAAATCAATCGAATTAAACAAGAAAATTCTTTCCATAGATAACACGAACGCGTCAAAATTCAAATCCCACGACCTCTGCATAAAAACTTGAATCAGAGACACCATTTGAACCCTTTCTTCCTTTCTAAACTGTCTGCAAACAAAAATCTCGAGTGCAAGGACTCTGGAACGCGATTCAAACCGAGGAACGTCCGAACCTTCTGCGTGACTCGAACACCCATCAAACGAACATCAATCCAGGTAATATTTACCTCATTAGAACCGTAGAATCATGGGGATCTAAAGCCCCATGCTTTTGATCCCTCACAAACAACCATTGAACGGATTGGGAATTTGATTTGAATTAGGGCTCGTTTTATTTCAGATTCAATTTTTAGGATTGAATAAAGTTAAATCAAAACTGATTTGTTCAAACAAAAACAAGATAGCCTACTGGTTAAGCGCACCGCATGTGAGGGAAGGGTCTCGGGTTCGAACCCGACCCATAACCCCTTATCCGGTTTTATGTTTTTTAAACCCATTTAAAGTCATTTTTTTAAAAGAAGTTCTGAAAAATTTTTACAAATTCAAATCATTATTAAAAAGTTATTATTAAATCAAGAAATCATCTTTTAGAGGATGTAAATAAAACATTTTAAAGCAATATTTATTTTTACAAAACATAAACTTTTGAAGCACCATCTTTAAACAGTATAATCTTTAATTTGTATACGTATACTTTCTAAATTCTAAGTAATGATATATTTTTTTTACAAAGTAATAAATTAAAAAACTTCATAATAAATAATAAGTTGTATAAAATAATTTTACTAAAAATCATTAAACTTATAATTTGTAATTTTATAAAATGATTTGAGAAATTATATAAATTATTAAAACCTACACAATGAATATTGTTTTGTTAAAAACTTTTATTCAATAAATTATTTTTAAAATCAAAAGATTTTTAAACAATAAGTATTACATATATAATTTAATTATTCTATATAAATAAATGGGCAAAAATTTATATTTTTAGACACACATATTAAATAAATGGAATATTAAAATATTCCAATATGTTTATTTTATACAAATAAGAATATTTAATTTTAATTAAATATTCCAAAACAATTACTCTTAGACTTTTATAATGAATGAATGGAATATTAACTGTATTCTAATTTATTTATTATTTATACAATAGATAATATTTAATTATAATTGATAATTAAATATTCCTAAAAACTGTTATTCTAAGTTTAGTTCAACATTATCAATGTTAGAACTTTTAGGATTCCATATAAGCCATAGATTTAAGCAAACACTAGAACTTAGACTAAGCCATATGCTTTACATAAACATTAGGAAATGATTGCTACCTTTTCCTCCGTCAAACTCAAGAGACAGTTGAAACAAGGCTAGAGTTAATACAAGTGAGTTAATTCTTACTCCCTTTTACTTTTGTAAACTTTTTGGGAAGTTACATATGTCATATACACAAACATGTTGTTAGAGTCAAAACATATACATGATGCAAACCTTTAAGCTTAGTAGACATGATATAGAGGCTATGTGAACTTATGTGCTAATTGCTATGTGGGAATTAGGTTAGAAGACGGTTTATACAAAAACAAAACAGTATCTAGTAGCCTAAGAATGTAGCGAAGTTCTTCGCATTGACTTATGTCTTGTATGAAAAAGGTGAAAAATACACATACATAAACATTATGATTTACAATGTTTAAGTTAGGACCTAGCTAGTCTTGATATAAACTTTGTAAGATCATTTGGATTCTTGCTTTGTTCTACTTGCAAATTTACATGTTTTAAAATCTATTCTATTTAGTCTAATAGTTTTGCATCGTTTTTAGACGTATTATATTAAACTGCTTTGAATTGCTCACCAACTATGCAAATAGTTGACCTTTTATTTTACATATGTAACAGGTTAAGTTGAAGACACATGATGAAGACATAGATTAGGATTAGAGGACTTAGTTAATAAAAAAAATGTTTAGAATATCATTTGTAATTCGTTTTGAACACTTGTCTGTTATTTAATGACATTGAATGTTTTTGTTTGATTAAATTAATGTGAATGTTATAAATATTGAAACTATAACATAGCACCATGAGCTTTTGAGCATTCGAAATCGCGCTCCGACGCATTCTGCAGTCGGTCGGGGTGTGACATCTCTCCGGTTGCTGAGGCTTGAAATTGAGCCATCTCTTCTGGTACTCGTATTGGATCTGTCTTTAAATCCAAGACGACATCCCTGAGTCTTCACTGTAAAGCATCTTCAGACGTGCTAGTTGATTCACCTCGAATCCATGCAAGTCGTGAAAGTATGCCCAACTTAGAATTTGAAGTACTGGATCCCTTGTTCCCTTTTGACTGCATAGCATTGCAAGTCGTGAAAGTATGCCCAACTCGAAATTTGACCTCCGGCCTTATATCCTTTGGTCCTGTATACTTTGGTGTGCGTAGTTGGCATCTGTGGAACACTGCCTTTCTTCAGCATTTCCCAATATGCTTTCCATTCCTCTTTCCTTTTCTGAATGTCTTCTGCTGAAGACTCGTTGCCTCTGACCTTTTCGTCTATCTAGCTCCTCCTCAGAATGTAGACCGAATAAGCCAGAAAAAGTAGGCAGCTCCTCTTCAGCTGAAGTGTACTTTAAGCCCTCTTCCTCTGTAACGTCTTCCAGAATCACCTCATCAATATCATCAAATGATTCTGGAGTAGGAAGATCAGAAGCAGGAATGGAAGCATCATCCGAAATCACCTCATCAGGATTTAACCTGAATACTCTGCTATTTGCTCCTTGTTGAGGCAATGTATGATTTCACCTTCCTCCTTGTCATAGCTGACAGAGTGTTGAATGATGCCCTGAGCATCCAAAATCATCGTCAACTTTTCGTCTAGAATCCGTCTCACAGGCATCGCCTACAACCTCTTCAGTAGCTTAAGGCTCTTCGGTTTGAGGCAGATGAGGCTTGGCAACTTTATCGTGCCTAGTCTTGGTTCTAACTTCGGTGGGTGGAGTTAGCTCTTCTACACTAGAAGAACTTGCAGATCCACTTCCAGGACCGTCGTCATCATCACCAGAGTCATCATCCTTGTCAGTATCATCATAATCCAAATTCTCCTCATCAGACTCTTCTTCCTCTTCTTCGACTTCTTCATCTTCCCTGTCTGAATCATCGGAGGTAGGCTCAAAGGCCTGAAGCCTAGGTGTGGACTCCTTGAGGCTTTCGACTTGCTCAGATAGACGCAAGTTTTCAGCCTCAAGAGCCGAAATCCTGTCGTTAAAACAAACATCAGTCAGGGCCAGCTGATTGTATTCATCCATGGACTTGAGTAATCTCTCCTCTAAATCAGCAGATCTGGCCCTCAGATCAGTCATTTGATCTTGCTCGTGCTTCCTCTCCATCAACCGAAGAACCAAACTGTTCAGTGTGCTAATTGTAGCAGCAACATAGGAGGTCAGCACGTGTAGTGGAAGGACCAGAAGAAGCTGCAGTGAAGATAATTGTAGCAGCAACATAGGAGGTCAGAGGGGCAATAGTAACACGTGTTGGAGTTCCCTTAACCTAGTCAGCGAAGAAGCTGCAACTGTTGCAGCAGATGTAGCAATGGTTGCTGCAACAGAAGTCAGCTTTGACCGTCTTTGTAGGAAAAATCTTGTCCTTCTTCTTTTGGCAGGCGGGGATGAGGTAGACAGAACAACAGCAGCAACATTAATAGATGTGACAGTGGAAGTACGTGGAGGAGCAGAAAAATCAAACTCAGGAACAAAATATGGATCCCTGATCTCCTCCCTATCAAGCTCTGTCTCACTAGGCCTCTTCCTCTTCTTTACCAGCATTGTCCCAACCATAATGTTCTCAAACTCATCATCAGGCTTATCAAAGTCTGAGCTATCAGAACCTTCTTCATCATCATCATCACCAGCCTAATCCGATTCCTCAGAATTATCTCTCTCTTCAGCTGAGGTAGTACCACCCATCTCTAATGGAGTAGAGACATTGGCTGTAGTAGTAGTCATGAAATCTAAATCAAGAAAAGTACCAACATCTACATCATAATCACCAGCACTAGAACCACCAACATCAGCACCACTAGCTCCAGCACCACTAGCTCCAGCACCACTAACACTCACAACTGCATCACTACCAACATCAACAGCACCACTAGCCTCAGCATCATCTCCATCACCATCCTCACCATCATCACCATCATCACCACCCGTGTGACAATTCGGCATTTTCGGTTAACTCCGTTAACCCGAAACTAACAGAAATATACGCAACTAAATGAGAAGGACTAGTATTTACCAAAACATGTTTAGAAACACTTAAACCATGATGGTTAAGCTTGCAATACATGAAAATACCAAATTTTGACTTTTACAAGTCAAAATTCATATGGATTAACAAATGAAATTCAAATTTCGTATTAATACAATGTTAATAGCCGAATTAATCACTCAATCAGTACACAATAATGATGATTAACCGTTATCATTAGTTACTGAGGACATTAAACCTCGAATTTAACTCGATGGTTAATCAAGAGTCGAAACCGCAACTTTATACTATCAAATTCGTATATATCGACTATAATTCAAGAAATTGGAACTCCAGAATCTTTGGTCGGCATTATTAGGCTCTGTTGCATACAAGAATTCGAATCAAGAAGCCACAGGAAGGAGTTTGATTCAAGAATCGACCGAAATTGACCTAAAAGTCGATCCTCTTCAATTGGTTATCAAACAGGTAAGTATTTACTTCTACACACCCTAATATGGCCGATTAAGCAAAACCATATAACAATTTCTGGTAACTACATCGAATTGATGGAGTTTGATTTCTAGGGTTCATATGAGAAACCGATTTGGGGGCTTCTGCTTAATCGGGGATTATAATCAAATTAAACTTTACTATCAGCTTCAGAATAGATCGATTAACATAACCTCTATGTTAATTGTAGCAAACAACATCAAATTTTATGAAATCTAATTCTAGGGTTCTTAGGATAAAACGATTGGGGGTTTCTGTTAAATCGAGTTTAAGAATGAAATCAATTGGCACCGAGAGTTTCGAAATCATTAGTTTAAGGAAACCCATATGTGAATTTCATGATATAATATCGAATTGTAAGAGTTCAACAATTAGGGTTCTTGAGAGAGTATGATTCGGGGGTTTCCATGAAATCGGAACTTAAAATCAAATTAATTGTTATCAATAGTTTCAGATAGTTCCGACTAAGGATAAACGTGTATTAATTCGAAGTTCTAATATCGGATCACAAGAAATTGATGATTAGGATTCTTTAACATAAACGAATGGGGGTTTCGTACTCAAACAAGAATCATAATCTAATCAGCATATGCAGTGAGATTCGTAGAAGTCGTTTTAGGGATAACCCCATGAATTCAGGACCTCACATTAACGAATTTCATCCAATTGAATTGAAATTGATGAGGTTCTAGTTCGAATCTATCTAAACCCATATGGATCGGGTTTTGTAAGCAAAATGTCAAATTAAAACTACCTATGAACTCATTTAGATCCCTAGAAGCAAACCCCTATAGTTTTAGGCTTAATTAGATTTGAATTGGAGCCCAATTGGATGTTAGTCCGTTCGGTTTTATAAGCAAAAGGGAAACCAGTCAACTCTTTATTAAAACAAATTGCCTGAGAGTTCTGTTAACAAAAATTGAAGCAAATCAGTGGTGGGGCGTGTGGGTATGGTCCAGGAGGTCAAGGGTTCGATCCTTGCTCCTGCTGGCTTTTGATTTAAGAATCAAATTTTAGTATTTTAATCGTATCTTATTCATTTTAAATCCGGTTCGACTCGTTCGAATTGCGTTAGGACCAGAATCCAATTCCGAACATATTAGGGTAATAAAATTTATATTTTAACACGAAAACGTAATCGCGTATAATTACGTTTGTTTAAATAAAATCATAAACGATGAGGTGATTTTATTAAACTATTTTAAAGTCTCGCGTACTTACGTATGTATATTCCTAACACTCTAACATACGTGTGTTGACACGTATGTGATTTCAAGCACAAAACAACAATCCTAATAACACTAGGTTATTGTTACAACACAGGTTCTTCGTAGGAGGACTTTCTACACGAGTTTAAGTGTGTTTGATCATTCTGCAACAATCAAAAGTGCGTACACGGCCCCTTTCTTATTTTAACTGTTTTGGGGGAGAAAACATGTGAAACAAACACTTTTAGATACATATCACTTGCATGAGTTAGCTGTTTACATTGAGTGCAAACATAGCATTTCAAGTCCTTACATTTCGAACCGTTTAGTTTGCCGTAGTGCAAAGCGTGGTAGTTGGAAATAGATCTATTAGGTTTGACAAACCTCACTTGGTAGATGGGATCTACGCAGGTGTTTGACTGACCAAACACTCATTACTATTGTTTGTGCTAGACAATAGTGGCAAGGCAAAACATGCGATAGCATGCACTAGTCAGCTTCGGTGTCGACCACTTATGTAAATAGTATAAATGACTAGCTATCATGACTATGCATGTGTGATTATGTTATCTGCAAACTTTATATTCAAACTGTGATTTCAACATTTGTGAATGCTTAAACCTGTGTAATGCACGAACCTTTGTGTTGACTTGATTTACATGTTTTCTCAGGACGCTAAGGTGCACAAGAAAGCAGGCATGGACTAGGAGATTGAGTCGCATGCATGTCTTTACATTATAGTTATTTGGATTTGAACATTTGAAAACTTTGCATTGTAATTTACATTTTACAACTGTTATTGTTTTAAAACGCTTCCGCAAACTTTGAAAGCTTTGATGTTACAGTTTTAGACCAAAGTATGTTTTGAAATTCATATAGAGGTCTTCGTTATGTCTAATGATCTGAGATCCTGGTTTGTCACGTTCCCAAACGGTATGATTCCGTTAGTTGAAAATTGGGGGTGTGACAGATTGGTATCAGAGACATTGGTTATAGCGAACTAGGTTTGCATTTGTAGACTTAGACTATAACTGTTAGACATTAGACACGAATACTTACACATATCACTTAGAAATTACATATGGCATTATGTGATAGACTTGTTTACACATTCCACGACACTGCACTTACATATAGTATTATGTAACAGGCATGGCATCTTCATCATCAGCACCATACATATACATTGATGATTCGGAGGATGAGGAGCCAGTAGTTCCAGTACCACCATCATCACCAGCACCACCTATCCCATCTCCTCCACCACCTGAGAGAGATGACTCAGACCCTGAGGAGGATCCGGATGAGGACCCGGAGGAGGATCCGGATGAGGACCCGGATGAGGATCCGGAGGAGGAGCCAGCTGAGGGTACTCAGGAGATTCCTGCTGAGGGACCTTCTACTCATCCACCACCTGCATTGGATGTTCCTGAGCCTAAGAGGCAATGGACTGACTCTGAGGAGATTGCCAAACTACGTGAGGACTTGTACTGGGCTAATGATAGAATTGAGTACAATGTTCGGGAACTCTGGGATGCAAATGAAAGGCAAGATAACCTTGCCCACCTGGTTAATTAGATGCGAGATGAGATCATCCATTTGACTGGTCGTCTTCAAGCTTCTGAGGACCGAGCTGAGATTCTGGAAGGCAGACTTGAAGCCTTGGAAGACTTGGTGGTCTCGGAAAATGAAGAAGAGGACGAAGAGGATGAAGAGGAGGAAGGGGAGGAACCAGCACCAGCTGTTGATTCTGATCCTGAGTCCACTATTGAGGATGATTGATTTTCTTTATTTTGTTTAAACTTATTAGGGGCGGGTTGTGTCCCTACATTAGAAGTTTGAAAACTTATGTTTTTATTTTGAAAGTATTGTACTCAAATCAGATTATTATCTATTGAAAGCTATTATTTACTGACAACAGTTGTGTTGATTTCTACATTACATGGTTGTTGTTTGTTGTATTGTTTACACATGTCACATTGGACTTTGATAACACTTTAGTGTTTCTTTTAACTAGGAAGATAATGGCCGGAGAGAACGTACAAATGACAGTTGCTGAGCTCAATGAGCTGATCAATAACAGGGTCGCGCAGGCAATCGCGAACTACATTCAGACACACACTACAGGGCCACAGGGTCCAGCAGGGGGATTGGTGAATCCACCGGTGTGCACGTTCAAGATGTTCTTGGACTGTGAACCACATAACTTCAAAGGATCGGAGGGGGCCATTGGACTCCTTCAATGGATTGAGAAGGCTGAATCAGTGTTTGAAATGTGCAACTGCCCTGAGGAGAATAAGGTAAAGTATGCCACTGGAACGTTGGAGGGTCCAGCATTGACTTGGTGGAACTCGAATGTCCAGACTTTGGGATTGGGTGAGGCTAATGCCTTGACTTGGAATGGTTTCAAGACATTATTACAGGAAGAGTACTGCCCTCGTAGTGAGATGCAGAAACTGGAGGAGGAGTATTGGCATCTTAAGATGGAGGGGTCAAACATTGAGGAA
This sequence comes from Mikania micrantha, assembly GCA_009363875.1. NCBI lineage: Eukaryota > Viridiplantae > Streptophyta > Magnoliopsida > Asterales > Asteraceae > Mikania > Mikania micrantha. Next base: position 33,885,755 of record CM018694.1, on the reverse strand, counting down.
TACACGACCCGGGTCACATGAACTGGCCAGACTTCTACCTCACATGGCTACTCCAGCCAGCAAGTGGATAGAGAGGTACATCGGGGGATTGGTGCCTCAGATCCAGGGCTTGGTTACATCTGCAAATCCCAGAACAATCCAACAAGCTGTGCGACTGGCGCACCAATTAACTGATCAGGCAGTGTTGCAAGGAACTTTGCCTAAACGGACATCAGCTACTAAGGTGGGAGACCACAAGAGGAAGTGGGAAAGCAGCAACACCAAGAACTATAACCAACAGCCGTTTCAGCAGAACCGGAAGCAAGATTCAAACAAGTCTTACCACAATTCGAATAGTGGTCAGCAGTCATCATCGTCAGGGGGTTATATTGGTAAACACCCAAAGTGCAATAAGTGTGGATTTCATCATGCTGGAAATCAGTGTGATAAGTTTAGGTGTCAAAGGTGTGGTAAAACAGGGCATGCAGCTAAGGATTGCCGTGGAGAGCTGCAAAACAGTTCCAACAACCAGAATAACAACCAGAATAATGCACAGAAGGGCTGCTTTGAGTGTGGTAAGATGGGGCACTTTAAAAAGGATTGCCCACAACTCAAGAAGGGTGGGGATAACAATACAAATGGCAACGGCAATGGCAACGGTAACGGCAATGGCACCAATAACAACAACAACAATGGTGCTAGGGGCAGGGCGTTTGTGATTGGAGGACGTCAAGCATGGGAGGATCCCAACATTGTCACGGGTACGTTCCTCTTAAATAATCACTATGCCTCTATGTTATTTGACACTGGTGCAGATCGGAGTTTTGTATCTAGTTCACTTGCTAAGTTGCTAAATGTTAGTCCCACTGCCTTAGAAAATCCATACACTGTAGAACTAGCTGATGGTAAACTAATTGTAGTTGAACAAATCCTTAAGGGATGTATGCTTTACTTGATGGGTCAAACATTGGAAATTGATCTTATGCCTATCACTTTAGGCAGTTTTGATGTAGTCATTGGCATGGACTGGTTGTCCAAACACCAGGCTGAAATAGTATGCCATGAAAAAATCGTTCGTATACCTCTTTCGCATGGAGAGACATTGTATGTACAAGGCAAGAAGAGCAGTACGCCACTGCGTCTCATATCTTGTATGAAAGCACATAAATGTCTGCGTAAAGGTCATACGGCAGTTATAGCACTGATAACTGAAAAGCCGGTAGCTGAGAAGAAGATTGAAGACATTCCAGTAGTATGTGAATTTCCGGAAGTATTTCCAGAAGACTTACCGGGATTACCGCCTATCAGACAGGTGGAATTTCGAATCGACCTTACACCAGATGCAGCACCGATAGCAAGGGCGCCTTATCGACTTGCACCGTCAGAAATGCAAGAGTTATCTACACAACTGCAAGAGTTGTTGGATAAGGGTTTTATACGACCTAGTTTTTCACTGTGGGGAGCTCCTGTCTTATTTGTTAAAAAGAAGGATGGGACTTTCCGTATGTGCATCGATTACAGGGAACTTAACAAGGTTACTATCAAAAACCGGTATCCGTTACCTAGAATTGACGATCTGTTCGATCAGTTGCAAGGTTCGAGTTACTACTCGAAGATTGACCTCAGATCGGGTTATCATCAACTCAGAGTTCAAGAAGAAGATATTCCGAAGACAGCATTCAGGACGCGCTATGGCCATTATGAGTTCTTGGTCATGCCATTTGGGTTGACAAACGCTCCAGTTGTATTCATGGATCTCATGAATCGTGTTTGTAAACCTTATCTCGATAAGTTTGTCATTGTTTTTATTGATGACATTCTCATCTATTCTCAGACCGAAGAGGAGCATGCTGAACATCTTCGATTGCTGTTGGAATTACTGAAACAGGAACAATTGTACGCTAAGTTTTCGAAATTTGATTTCTGGATGCGAGAAGTACAATTCTTGGGTCATATAGTCAATGAAAAGGGCATACACGTTGATCCAGCAAAGATTGAAGCTTTTAAGAATTGGGAAGCACCAAAGACACCTACCGAGGTACGACAATTCCTTGGTTTGGCGGGTTACTACCGACGATTCATTGAGGGATTTTCAAAGATCGCTCAACCACTTACAGCTCTTACGCACAAGGGAACGAAGTACAACTGGACGGATAAACAGGAAGCTGCATTTCAATTGTTGAAACAGAAACTCTGCAGTGCACCGATTCTGTCCTTACCGGAAGGGACGGAAAACTTTGTGGTGTATTGTGATGCATCTGCACAGGGTTTGGGATGTGTGTTGATGCAACGTAATAAAGTGATTGCTTATGCTTCAAGGCAACTACGACCACACGAAAAGAATTACACTACTCATGACTTGGAGTTAGGAGCAGTGGTTTTTGCTTTGAAGATTTGGAGGCATTACTTGTATGGAACTAAGTGTACTATTTACACTGATCATAAGAGTTTGCAGCATATCTTTGATCAGAAGGAGCTTAATATGAGACAGCGACGATGGGTTGAGTTTTTGAACGACTACGAATGCGCGATTAAGTATCACCCGGGAAAAGCTAACGTGGTAGCTGATGCTTTAAGCAGAAAAGATACTTCAACAAAACGGGTTCGCGCACTTATGATGACGATACATACTGACTTACCTGACAAGGTACGCAGTGCTCAGCTCGAGGCCTTGAAAAAGGAAAACTTGGTACAGGAATCCTTACGAGGAATGGAAGAACAATTGGATGTTAAACCTGATGGAATTCGTTATTTCATTAATCGATTGTGGATACCTTTGTATGGAGGGTCGAGGGAACTTGTGATGGATGAAGCACACAAGTCCAGGTATTCAGTCCATCCGGGATCAGACAAGATGTATCATGGCTTGAAGGCACTGTATTGGCGGCCTCACATCAAAGCTGACATTGCTAGATACGTTAGCAAGTGTTTGACTTGTTCGAAAGTCAAAGTGGAATATCAGAAACCATCTGGTTTACTGCAACAACCAGAGATACCGATGTGGAAATGGGAACAGATTTCAATGGACTTCATTACTAAGTTACCCCGTACTCCGAGTGGTTGTGATACGATATGGGTAATTGTCGATCGATTAACGAAATCTGCACATTTCTTAGCAATCAAGGAAACTGACAAGATGGAGAAACTGACTCGTATTTACATCAAGGAAGTGGTAGCACGACATGGCGTGCCAATTTCTATTATATCAGATCGAGATGCTCGATTCACTTCAAATTTTTGGAAGTCACTCCATAAGTCATTGGGAACTCGTTTGGATATGAGTACTGCCTATCATCCACAGACCGACGGTCAGAGTGAACGTACGATTCAAACGCTCGAGGATATGTTACGAGCTTGTGTAATTGACTTTGGTGATAGCTGGGAAAATCATTTACCGTTAGTGGAATTCTCTTACAACAATAGTTATCATACAAGTATTCAGGCAGCACCGTTTGAAGCTTTGTATGGTCGCAAATGTCGTTCACCAGTTTGCTGGGCTGAAATTGGTGACAGTCAGATTACAGGTCCTGAACTAGTGCACGAGACGACAGAGAAGATAGTTCAAATCCGGAACCGTATGGCAGCGGCCCGGGATCGACAGAAGAGTTATGCTGACAAACGTCGTAAACCGTTGGAATTTCAAGTAGGAGACCGAGTTCTTCTAAAAGTATCACCTCGGAAAGGTGTGATACGATTTGGCAAGCGCGGAAAGCTTAGTCCACGGTACGTAGGACCTTTTGAGATCCTGAAAAGGATTGGTCCGGTTGCGTATCAACTCAAACTACCGGATGAACTCAGTGGAGTTCATGATGTCTTTCATGTTTCAAACTTAAAGAAATGTCTTTCTGATGAGACATTGATTGTACCATTGGAAGAAATACAAATAGATGAACAGTTACGATTCATTGAAGAACCAGCAGAAATCATGGACCGAGAGGTCAAACAACTTAAGCAAAGCAAGATTCCGATAGTCAAAGTTCGGTGGAATTCAAGACGTGGTCCTGAATTCACATGGGAACGAGAAGATCAAATGATGAAGAAATATCCTCATCTGTTCAAAACAACAACTAGAAACACTGAGAGCGCACGTTAAATTTCGGGACGAAATTTCCTTCAACAAGGGGATGACGTGATGCTTCACACATCAACGTTGCAAATTTCAAACTGTAAGCACAAACACTTTATTCAATTGGTTTTGTTACAAACATTTGTGCTACATTACATTTTATACATTTTATGTGCTACATTTCATATGTTACATGTTATGGTAGTACATGCATGATTAGTTACACACATTTTGCTATGCGCGGGGTTGCATAGTACAAACAGTTACAGACACTCACTATGTGTGAGGTTACACAGCACAGTATGATCCAACACAAACAGTCACAGTTAGGTGAACTAACTAGTGTACACGAAAACAGTTACATTGAACGATCACACTTAGTTGTGATGTTGCAAGCAATAGATTTTGTGTGTGAGTACACACAAGCACACGGAATGATCAAACCACACTAACACGTACAATTTAAACTCGTAAGTAGTTTCCTAACTACTTCTAACATTTTACAATTTTCGGGACGAAAATTCCTTCAACAAGGGGATGATGTGACAATTCGGCATTTTCGGTTAACTCCGTTAACCCGAAACTAACAGAAATCGTACGAAATCATACGCAACTAAATGAGAAGGACTAGTATTTACCAAAACAGGTTTACAAACACTTAAACCATGATGGTTAAGCTTGCAATACATGAAAATACCAAATTTTGACTTTTACAAGTCAAAATTCGTATGGATTAACAAATGAAATTCAAATTTCGTATTAATACAATGTTAATAGCCGAATTAATCACTCAATCAGTACACAATAATGATGATTAACCGTTATCTTTAGTTATTGAGGACATTAAACCTCGAATTTAACTCGATGGTTAATCAAGAGTCGAAACCGCAACTTTATACTATCAAATTCGTATATATCGACTATAATTCAAGAAATTGGAACTCCAGAATCTTTGGTCGGCATTATTAGGCTCTGTTGCATACAAGAATTCGAATCAAGAAGCCACAGGAAGGAGTTTGATTCAAGAACTCGACCGAAATTGACCTAAAAGTCGATCCTCTTCAATTGGTTATCAAACAGGTAAGTATTTACTTCTACACACCCTAATATAGCCGATTTAGCAAAACCATATAACAATTTCTGGTAACTACATCGAATTGATGGAGTTTGATTTCTAGGGTTCATATGAGAAACCGATTTGGGGGCTTCTGCTTAATCGGGGATTATAATCAAATTAAACTTTACTATCAGCTTCAGAATAGATCGATTAACATAACCTCTATGTTAATTGTAGCAAACAACATCAAATTTTATGAAATCTAATTCTAGGGTTCTTAGGATAAAACGATTTGGGGGTTTCTATTAAATCGAGTTTAAGAATGAAATCAATTGGCACCGAGAGTTTCGAAATCATTAGCTTAAGGAAACCCATATGTGAATTTCATGATATAATATCGAATTGTAGGAGTTCAACAATTAGGGTTCTTGAGAGAGTATGATTTGGGGGTTTCCATGAAATAGAAACTTAAAATCAAATTAATTGTTATCAATAGTTTCAGATAGTTCCGACTAAGGATAAACGTGTATTAATTCGAAGTTCTAATATCGGATCACAAGAAATTGATGATTAGGATTCTTTAACATAAACGAATGGGGGTTTCGTACTCAAACAAGAATCATAATCTAATCAGCATATGCAGTGAGATTCGTAGAAGTCGTTTTAGGGATAACCCCATGAATTCAGGACCTCACATTAACGAATTTCATCCAATTGAATTGAAATTGATGAAGTTCTAGTTCGAATCTATCTAAACCCATATGGATCGGGTTTTGTAAGCAAAATGTCAAATTAGAACTACCTATGAACTCATTTAGATCCCTAGAAGCAAAGCCCTATAGTTTTAGGCTTAATTAGATTTGAATTGGAGCCCAATTGGATGTTAGTCTGTTCGGTTTTATAAGCAAAAGGGAAACCAGTCAACTCTTTATTAAAACAAATTGCCTGAGAGTTCTGTTAACAAAAATTGAAGCAGATCAATGGTGGGGCGTGTGGGTATGGTCCAGGAGGTCAAGGGTTCGATCCTTGCTCCTGCTGGTTTTTGATTTAAGAATCAAATTTTAGTATTTTAATCGTATCTTATTCATTTTAAATCCGGTTCGACTCGTTCGAATTGCGTTAGGACAAGAATCCAATTCCGAACATATTAGGGTAATAAAATTTATATTTTAACACGAAAACGTAATCGCGTATAATTACGTTTGTTTAAATAAAATCATAAACGATGAGGTGATTTTATTAAACTATTTTAAAGTCTCGCGTACTTACGTGTGCATATTCCTAACACTCTAACATACGTGTGTTGACACGTATGTGATTTCAAGTACAAAACAACAATCCGAATAACACTAGGTTATTGTTACAACACAGGTTCTTCATAGGAGGACTTTCTACACGAGTTTAAGTGTGTTTGATCATTCTGCAACAATCAAAGGTGCGTACACGGCCCCTTTCTTATTTTAACTGTGTTGGGGGAGAAAACATGTGAAACAAACACTTTTAGATACATATCACTTGCATGAGTTAGCTGTTTACATTGAGTGCAAACATAGCATTTCAAGTCCTTACTTTTCGAACCGTTTAGTTTACCGTAGTGCAAAGCGTGGTAGTTGGAAATAGATCTATTAGGTTTGACAAACCTCACTTGGTAGATGGGATCTACGCAGGTGTTTGACTGACCAAACACTCATTACTATTGTTTGTGCTAGACAATAGTGGCAAGGCAAAACATGCGATAGCATGCACTAGTCAGCTTCGGTGTCGACCACTTATGTAAATAGTATAAATTACTAGCTATCATGACTATGCATGTGTGATTATGTTATCTGCAAACTTTATATTCAAACTGTGATTTCAACATTTGTGAATGCTTAAACCTGTGTAATGCACGAACCTTTGTGTTGACTTGATTTACATGTTTTCTCAGGACGCTAAGGTGCACAAGAAAGCAGGCATGGACTAGGAGATTGAGTCGCATGCATGTCTTTACATTATAGTTATTTGGATTTGAACATTTGAAAACTTTGCATTGTAATTTACATTTTACAACTGTTATTGTTTTAAAACGCTTCCGCAAACTTTGAAAGCTTTGATGTTACAGTATTAGACCAAAGTATGTTTTGAAATTCATATAGAGATCTTCGTTATGTCTAATGATCTGAGATCCTGGTTTGTCACGTTCCCAAACGGTATGATTCCGTTAGTTGAAAATTGGGGGTGTGACAACCCGACACAATAATATCCTCCAATTTTGAGTCCGAATCCTCGTGTCTCCATCTCCTCCCAACAGGTGCAGCGTAATCATTGCTGAGGAGATGGACGAACATACCACGAGTGGGAGGCTTCCTCTCCTTTTCTCTGTATGCAAGAACTCTGTTAAGAGTGGTGTCGTTCATGTGCCCCAATCTGAGAACATCTTCATTGGCCTTAGGTAGATTAGGCACTTGAGCATCAAAGATCATCTGGAGAAACCTCAGATACATCAGAAACTTCTTGTTTTCCTTGAGGTATACATTCTCCTTTATATGAGTGAAGACCATCTCCAAGAAGTTGAACGGAATGTTCAACACTAAGGCCACAAAGGCTCCATGAAGTGTCTCTCGAAGGTTATCACAACCACCACGCAATGAGCCCAAGCAGTGAATGAGGACATGTCATAAATACTTGAACTGCGGGCATAAAAGGGACTTGTTCAGCACTCCGGCCTCTAAGTCTCCATCATATTTGCATCGCATGAAACAACCTCGAAGAAGATATTTGTCAAGAAGAAAGGCTGATCTGGAGAGTCCTGAAATCCACAGACCCGTATGAGATGTTCCGTCGATACTACAACATCCTGTCCTTGGACCTTCCCTCTGATGACAGGAGGCTCTACCTCATAGTCAATATCAGCAGAGCTCCAGAAATCTCTCTGATGTGATAAATATGGAACATGAACAGTAGTTATGGCTGGAAATATCCTGGAACGTCTCAAGAAAGTGATAATCTCTGTAAAATGCCGGGCATTCGCCGTGGTAAGATCAAGACGAGCACAGATGTTGTTCTTGGGAACAACTTTATATCCTGCCATAGTGAAACAAAGAAAAATAACATGTCAGTTCAATTCAATAGGCAATTTAATCAAACACAAAATTTTGACCAACTGTTCAAGTGGTGCGAATGAAGCACTGTCACACGAATGAGACCCAACGAATGAGAATGATGGCCGAATGAATGGATTCATCCAAATGACACAAGAATGGAGTCATTCTGTTGAACCCATTTATTTAAATGACCATATGGTCCGAATGACCTCATTCGGTCGAATCAACTCATTCGGTTGAACCTGTGGTGCGAATGAGTCTCATTCGGGCGACGATGGACTTCGAACACCCAATCTTCCATAAACTCAAATCAGACCCTAAAATAGTAACATTCAACACAGAGGGGGTCCAAATATGGTTATACAACTGATTTTAAGTTGATTAATGTTTCTATTGACCCATTATTAGACTTGTACAAGTTTGAATAAAACCCTAAAATTTCGAACGGTTAGGGTTCAATCCTCGGTCAAAAGTGAACAATCTTGTTCCCATCAGTACCCGTAATGATCAAGATGTGAAAAACAGTCAGATAATGGCAGATTTTGTGGTGAAATGCGAAGAGGATGAATAAGTATGTGTTTCGGGCGAAAGGGCACACACAATGAGTCCGAATGAACAAATGAGGTGAATGAGCTCATTCGGCCGAAGGACATTCATTAAATAGGAGAGCTCATTCGGCCCAAGAAACCGAATAATCCTATTCGCATGAATAGGTTTATTCGCTCGTATGAGCCATACTCACACTCATTCGGGTGAAACAAATTAGCACCCCAAACGCACAACTCATTTTCAAATGTTGACATTTTGATCGCGAAAAGATTATTGTTATGAAGTTCAGTCTGGTTTGGTGATAGGCAAAGATGAGATTGAATATCTGAACCTACAAATGATCATTTAAAACAATTTCAAATGAAGATCTTTTTGTATTTTCTGATAATCAAACAACTGTACAAACTGAAACTGAAATAAACAAAATGAACATATTTTTGTGAATAGCCTGTCAAGAAAATGACAAATACACCAGATCATGTCAAATCAGTATTCAAGAATGTTTATACTACTGACCCATTTGATTTATGAAATGATTATTGATATATTTGTCCACTTTAAACTTGACAGTACTTTGCTTCTAATCTAATAAATGATCAGTCATATTTTCTGACAGAGTTACCCATTATAGTCAACCAATCTAGATCAAAACCAGTGTACCTAGCATCATAAGTTCTATAAGGTTCCAATTTTTTTTCTTTTTGTATTTTTTTTTGATTTGTTTCTCAAGTTCAACACATTCTCATGGACGGCTTCAGCTAGGTCTTTACAAAGCAATATCGCATGTATACAGAACTGTGTTGACAAGATCAAGTTGTTCTATCCAAATGGATTTCTTCAACTAGGCTGCAATCCAGTAATATGGCACATGTATGGAATCGAACTTATTTTATTTTTGTATTTTTCTTATCTTATCATATCTGAATGGATGGCTACAACTAGGCTGCAACCCAGCAATATGGCACATGTACAGAATCGGATTCACTTTTATTTTCTTGTGATTCATTCATTCTCATCTGAATGGACGGCTTCAGATAGGTCTTTACAAAGCAATATGGCATGTGTACAGACTTGAATTCATGAATCATTGGAAACCTCATAAGACCCTATGATAACAGGTGTATGCCTGATTTGAGTCAAAAATTGTTTATCCCTTAACTAGTTTTCTAAACTAGATCCCACAAATCAGACTTTCTAAGCAATCACTAACAGTCTATTAACTTTGTAAAGTAGGCATTTCAGTACGTCAGATCATGATTCCCTTGTGCTCTCAGTTTATGCATTCAATCTTGCATCTAAGACATGACAGGTTAACACATCACTTTCTCTAAAAAGACTTACTCATTTTTTCAATTTTTCAAATGCTTTTGGTTTTTCAATTAAACTACTTTTTCTCCCCCTAAAAACCTAAAACTGAAAATCTTTTTGAGTTTTTGAATAAGTGATAGAAAAATAACAGAAGTACTAAAAAATAAAAATCAAACAAAAAGAAACTATCTAACAAAATAATGATCATTTGTTTGATTCAGATGAAGGAATGACTTCATGTTTTTGGAAAACACCATTAGCTGATAACAGATATAAAAATATGGGTTTGTCAAACGTTTTAGTTTAAAGATCAGCTTTCTGGTTATCGCTGTGAATCTTAACAACATCGATTAATTTCTTTTCAAAACAATCACGTATGAAGTGATATTTAATGTCGATGTGTTTTGTTTTAGAGTGGTGGACATGATTTTTAGTGATAGTTATGACAGCAGTGTTATCAACAAAAATAGGAGTGTTAGAAAATTGTAACCCATAGTCCCTGAGTTGTTGCTAAATCCAGATGATTTGAGAGCAACAACTAGCAGCTGCAATGTATTCTGCTTCACATGTTGAAGGAGACACCGACGTCTGCTTCTTGCACTGCTAGGTAACTAGGCGTTTCCCAAAGAACTGACACCCTGCAGATGTTGACTTGAAGTATCTTTTGCATCCACCATAATCTGAATCACTATAAGCAGTGAGGTCAAAGTTATCATCATTAGGGTACCATAAGCCCAGATCCGGAGTACCCTTCAGATAACGTAAAATCCTCTTCACAACAATGAGATGAGAAACTCTTGGCCTTGACTGAAAATGAGCACATAGACAAGTAGCAAACATGATGTCTGGACAAGAAGCTGCGAGATTCATAAGAGATCCGATCATTCCTCAGTATAGAGTGGCATCGATTAACTTCCCCTTTTCGTCTGGAGTAATTCCGTGATTAACAGCCAGTGGGGTACCAGCAGGTTTTGCATCCAACATACTGAACCGGCTCAGAATGTCACCAACATATTTGGTCTGATGAATAAAGATCCCTGCCTCAGATTGATCCACCTGCAATCCCAAGAAAAATTTCATCTCTCCCATGGAACTCATCTCAAACTTATCTTTCATAACCTTCTCAAAATCCTTGCACAGAACATCATTTGTGGATCCAAAGATGATATCATCCACATAAACTTGTACCAAGAGTAATTCCCCATCCATCTCTCTAATGAATAGTGTGCAGTCAATGAGACCTCTTCTGAACCCGTTGTTCAGAAGGTGAGTAGACAGTGTCTCGTACCACGCTAGCGGAGCTTGGTGCAATCCATACAGGGCCTTGTCTAGCTTGTAGACTTGGTCCCGATTCAATGGATCTCCAAACCCGGGAGGTTGATTGACATTCACCACTTCATTAATCACACCATGAGGAAATGCACTCTTAACATCCATCTGATAAACATTGAATTTTTTGAAGGATGCATAAGCTAGAAAGATTCGGATTGCTTCAAGACAAGCAACCGGTGCAAAAACTTCATTGTAGTCAATCCCTTCAATCTGCCTAAAACCTTGCACCACCAGACGTGCTTTGTTGCGAACCACAATGCCGTGATCATCTCTTTTGCAGCGCAAAACCCATCTTGTGCCAATAAATTTTGCACCCTTGGGTCTATCAACAAGCTGCGAAGCACCAAGTTTCTTAAACTGCAGCAACTCCTCTTGCATGGCATCTACCCGAGATTCTTCTTTCAAAGCTTCAGTGATGGTTCTTGGTTCAACTTGGGAGATAAAACATGAATGGGCACAAAAGCTTACATCTGCAAGATCAAGAATGTCAGCAATACCGCCTGAAGATAACTGATTTCTGGTCTTCACTCCATCAGTTGGATTTCCAATAATATTGTCTTGAGGATGAATTATGTTAATTCTGCCAACAGGATGAGCAGGAACCTCAACCTGTGGCTCAAGATTATTGATATCGAGATCCTCAAGAGTAGGTACAATATTATCAACATCTGGTTCTGGAACATCTGGATGAGAGTGATTTTCATCTGAGTCTGAACTGTCATCATTTGCCTGAACTAGAACTTGAACTGAAGAAGGTTGTACTGGTTCATCAGGTGCATTTTTTGCATCATACATCATTGAAACAGCAACATCTTCATCAGAACACATGGGAGGCATGTTATTCTTATGTGGATTACATGTTATTCCTATTGAGTTAATTTATTGTAGGACTAAGTTTGGAGCTCAGAAACAATCCGGTTCCAATGGATATCTACCCGAGAGCCTCTGGAATAGTGCGGAATCCTATTCCAGGGTTTTCCAATCGAAATCAACAGTAACCGTGGTGATCCGAAGATGAAGGATGGACGTTTGATCGAGAATCGAACACCACGGGATGTGAATCTAACTTGGACGTGCTATGGCCGCTCTAATCTCCTAGGGTTTTGACTCTGGGTTCTTAGGGGAAGAAGGAGGGCTCAAAAAAGTTTGGTTTGAAAAGGTTTGGACTTGTATTTATAGTCTGTTTTCATTCGGCCGAATGAGAGGCCGAAGCGACTCATTCGGCAAATGAACCCATCGAATGGACAAGTCAATTAAATAAGTCATTCTGCGAATGACTCGTTCGCTCGCCTATGTCATTCACTACTTCGTTCATTCGGCGAATGGCTTCACACTTAGAGCCATTAGCCCGAATGGGTCTGTTAACATACTTGAACAATTAAAATCCTAATCAAACACAAATATTTAATAATAAACATTAAGAATCAATATAGAAAGACTACTTCCATTAATATTATAAACTTTATACATAATGGATAGTAAAAAATCGAACTAGGGACATTTAATGCATCTATAAACTCCCCCTTGAACCTAGTTCAATCCTTAGAAGTGTCTTTCTTGAAGTATTTGTCAGAGATAGCTTTCTAGTCTGCTCCGGTATGAATCTTGAAGACAATGCAGATCCTGATCACCCTCATATATTGAAGTGCATGTTCATGTCTTGTACATCGAAGAAAATCTGGTGGCGGAAAAGGGCTTTGACATCGCTGTGTGACAGGTTAGTCAACCACATCGGGGCAAAGATACGTTCAGTCTCCCACTTCTTATCTTTACATAGCACTATCACAGCTTCTCCAGTGCGCCCGTTGTAGTACCACCATCGGAAGCCCTCCATAAAGTCTTGACGCATCTTCCTCAATGGGATCTTCTTCTTGACTTTAGGAGGAAGCCACTTCAGGATAACCTTATGCTTTTGTGTATCTCCATCAATCTCTGGCAAATAATATCTTTCAGGTTGCTGAGGCCTAAAGTTTACCCACCTCTTTCTGTACTCGTACTGGATTTATCTGGAGAACCAGGTTGGCATCCCTGAGCCATCACTGTATAACATCTTCAAGCGCGCAATCTGATTAACTTCAAATCCTGGCAGCGTCTTGAAATCATGTGGATGTTTGAAGTAATCAATTCCCCTTTCCCTCTTTACTGCGTAGCATCCTAAGTCATGAAAGTATGCCCAGCTCAGAATCTGACCTCTAGCTTTATAGCCTTTGGTCCTGTAGACTTTTGTGTGCGTAGCTGGCATCTTCACATTGCTTTCCTTCTTTAGGATTTCCCAGTATGCTTTCCATTATTCTTTTCTCTGTTTGATGTCATCAGCTCCAGACTTACTACTCACAACTTGATTTCTAAGTATCGGCTCAGCATTTCTTCAGTAGCTGGATCAAACAGATCAGTTAAAGTTGGTAGTTCGTCTTCAGCCGATATATACTTGGGATATTCCTCTTCAGTTATGTCTTCCAGAATGACTTCATCAACATCATCAAAAGTTTCTTGAGTAAGTTCATCAAAAACTGGAGCTGAGGTGTCCTCGATCACTACCTCGTCAGGATTCAACCTGAATAGCTCGGCGATCTGCTCCTTAGATAAACAATGAATGATCTCTCCCTCCTCTTTGTCGTAGCTTAATGAGTGCTGCATGATTCCCTGAGCGTCCAATATCATCGTCAAAGTCTCATCTAAACGACGTCTCAATGGCACAGCTTCGACTTCCTCAGCAGCTGTGGGTTCTTCTGTCTGAGCTGGAGGAGGAGAAGGAGCTTTAGCACCCTTATCGTGCTTTTTCTTTGTACAAATCTCAAGATGAGGAGGGGCTTGGTCATCATCATAATCAGAACTTGAAGATCCAGTAGACCCACTCCTAGATCCATCCTGATCATCATCATCAGAGTCGTCATCTTTCTCTGACTCTTCATAATCAACATTTTCCTCCTCAGACTCTTCATCTTCCTCTTCATCTTCCTCTTCATCTTCTTTGTCTGATTCATCGGAAGCAGGAGCATTTCCCTCCAACTGAGGAGTACCCTCTTTAGTGCCTTCTACAAGCTCAGCAAGTCTGGCATTTTCAGTCTCCAGAGCCAGAATACGATCACTAAAATCATTGGCAGTCAGAGCCAGCTGACTATGCTCATCAATGTACTTTAGCAGTTGTTCTTCTTGTTGGGCTGATCTTGCTCGTAGATCTGCCCGTTGATCTGCAGCCTGAAGTAACAACGCATCTTGATCAGTTATCCTCTAAGTGAGTTGAGCAATCACCAATTCTTGCTCGTTGTTCTTCTTTTCCTGCTCCAGATTCCTTTCCATCAATCTCAGGACCATACTGTTCAGTGTACTCAACTGCTCGACAACTGAAACAGTAGGTATAATAACATCAGAACGAATAGTGGAAGGACCGGTAGATGCAGCAGTGAAAATAGGATTCTGAACAATAGAGGTGGTCAGAGGGGCAACAGTGAAACGTGTCGGAACTGCCCTTGACCTAGCCAGTGAAGAAACTGCGACAGCTGCCACTGATGAAACAGTCGATGTAGAAGCAGTCGACAGTTATGACCTCCTCTGAAATAGAAACCTAGCTCTTTTCCTCCTGCCTGTAGGAGATGATGTGGACTGAACAGCAGCAACAATAGACATAGCTGAAGTGGCTGTAACTGAAGAAGTGCGTGGAAGAGGAGAGATGTCAAACTCTGGAACGAATGAAGGATCAATGATCTCTTCAAGTTTAGCTTCGCTTCGCTTCCTCTTTCTCTTCACCAATCTCCATCCTATCCATACATTCTCAAACTCATCATCAGGAGTATCTTCTGAGTCCCAACTCTTAGTACTCTCATCACCAGCCTCACCACCTTCATCACCGGAGTCATCTGACTCATCTCTATCTTCACCGTATGTGGTGCCGGTCATATCAAGTGGAGTAGTCATTGTGGAGGTAGTAGTGGCCATGAAGTCCAACTCCAACAGTGAATCCATATCCATATCCTTATCATCAACAGCAGATGTACTCACACCAGCACCTGTGCCAACATCAGCTGCACTAACACCTGTCCCTCCAACCTCAACTGTGCTAACACTAAGAGCAGTAATAGTGACATGAACAGTCGAGCTAACACCAACACTAGCACCAGCAGAACTACCACCTGAACCATCATCATCATCACCACCATCATCAGGAACAATAATATCCTCCATGTCTGAACTCGAATCGTCATGCCTCCATCTCCTACCAGCTGGAGCTATATAATCAGGCCTCACAAGATGGCCAAACAAAGACCGTACTGTAGGCTTCCTCTCCATTCCTCTGTATGACATCACTTTGTTGAGAGTAATGTCATTCATGTGCTCCAAGCGAATAATGTCAGCATCGATCTTCAGCAAATTTGGTAACTGAGCATCGATCAACTGCTGGAGGAACCGAGGATACATAAGGAACTTCTTATCTCCCTTAAGTGCCACATTCTCCTTCATGTGTGAAAAGATCATCTCTGAGAAGTTGAAGGGTCTGTTCAGCACCAAGGCAACGAATGCACACTGTATCGTCTCCCTCATATCTTCGAAGCCACCTCTCCTAGACCCCAGACAATGAATGAGTACGTGTTCCAAATACTTGAACTGAGGAGACATATATGCCTTGTTCAGAATCCCTACTCCTAGATCACCTTCGTACTTGCACCGCATAAAACATCCATGAACTAACTAGCGGTCAAGCAGATATGGCTGATCAGGTGTATCCTGGAATCCACAGACTCTCCTGATGTGCTCAGCAAATATAATCACATCATGTCCAAGCACCTTCCCTCGAATAACAGGAGGTTCAGCCTCATAGTCAATATCTGCAGATGCCCAGAAGTCCGTCTGATGAGAGTGATAGGGCACATGCATGGTAGAAATAGCAGCAAATATCCTGGAACGCCTCAAAAACGTGATAATCTCTGTGAAGTATCGAGCATTCGGCGTAGTAAGATCCAGGTGAGCACATATGTTGTTCTTTGTCACTGATTTGTATCCAGCCATAGTGAAAAACAGAGAAATATACAAGTGAGTATCATTTCAGTTAAACAATAGATTTAAGTCAGAACAAATAACATTGAAAGAAATTTGGCCGAATGTACATGATTTGGCCGAATGTGCATGATTTGGCCGAATGAGCAATTTGGTCGAATAAGTCATTCGCCAAATAAGTCATTCGTCGAAAGAGCTACATTCGCCGAATGAGTCATTCGCCGAATGGCGTCATTCGGCTGACAGTTCAAATTCAAAACCCATTTTATAAATCTTCAACTCAGCCCATAAAAATTACACATCCACATTCAGAAACCACCGATTAACAACATTAAAACTGAACTCATGTAATTTAAAGTTCATTTTGACCATCTATTAAAAGAGCGATTTTAAAAACCCTAAAATCCTAAATCATGAACTGTTTACAGAGATTCGTCGGTCAAAAATCGATGATATTTGATCCATGGGTATCTGTAATGATCAGTAGATGCAAGATCAGTAAAAGAATGGATAGAGTCAAAGGATAATCGAGGAAAGAGAGTGAAGGTGTGATTCGGGCGAATGTCACACACTTAAGGGCGATCGAATGAGAGGGCGAGAATGAGGGTAGTTTGGCCGAAATAAGTACTTAAATAGTACAAGTCATTCGCCGAATGATACTGGCGAATGAGTGTTTCGCCCCAAAGTCATTCGCTGAATGAAATTCAAATTTAAGAGTCATTCGCCGAATGAAACAAGCGAATGTTTTCCTTCGGTCCTGAGTGATTCGTCCGAAAGACTCATTCGCCGAATGAAGTCATTCGGTCGAATGAGCCATTCTCAATACTCATTCGTCCGAATGAGAATCTTCACTCATAAAACACAACTTGATTTCAAAATCTCACATTATGACCAGTTAAGAAAATGCCATTTATGAAGAATAGTCTGGTTAATCAAGGATTCAGATATGACAGACATCTGAACCTACAAATGATCATCTAAAACAAATTTTGAAAATAGAAACTCTTTTTGTGTTTTTCTGAAATAAAAGACAACTGTACAATTAGCAACTAAACGAAGAAACACATATTTTTGTGAGAAGTCTATTCAGAAACTAATACATACACCTGAACACATCATATCAGCATAATTGAATGTTTCACTTCAAACACATTTGTCTTATGATACAATTACTGATATATTTGTCCAATCTTAAACCTGACAATACATAACTTATAGACAAGCTTTATGATCACTCATGTTTTCTGATTGAGTTACCCATTTCATTTTACCACTAAAGATCAAAATTAGTTTATAACTCATTTCTGCATATCTTAATACCAGTCATCATAAATTCTATAAAGTTCCAATTTATTATCTTTTTGTATTTTTCTTGTTCTATCCAAATGGACGGCTTCAGCTAGGTCTTTACAAAGCAATATGGCACGTGTATGGAATCGAACTTATTTTGTTTTTGTATTTTTTAAGCTTAATACCAGCTTGTTTTTGTTTTTCTTCAAGCTTAATACCAGCTTGTTTTTATTTTTATTATGATTCAATCATTATCATCTGAATGGATGGCTTCAGCTAGGTCTTTACAAAGCAGTATGGCACGTATACCGATTTGAATTCATGAATCATTAGAAACCCTATTAGATCCTATGATGACAGGTGTATGTCTGATTTGAGTCAAAAACTATTTATTACTTAGGTGATTTTATGAAACGGATCCCACACATCAGACTTTCTAAGATATCATAAATTGTGTATACAGTTTGTAAAGTCGGCCTATCAGTACATCAAATCACAATTCTCATGTGTTTTCAGCTTACGTATTCACCTCATCTTCTAAGATATAATAGGCTAACATATTACTTTCTCAAAGAGGACTTTCTCAGTTTTTGTGATTTTATGAATGTTTTTGTATTTTCCAAATTTTTAATGTTTTTGGTTTTTCAAATTTTTAATGTTTTTGGTTTTCCAAATAACATACTTTCTCCCCCTAGAAACCTAAAACAGAAAATCCTTTTGAGTTTTTAAAGAAATAGATGAAAGAACAAAATACTGAACAATGAACAATAAAACAAAATAAATCTAACTAATAAAAGCGATGATCATTTATTAGTTTCAAATGAAGGAAGGACTTCATCCTTTTGAAAAACACCATTGGCCGATAGCAGATATAAAAATCTGGGTTTATCAAAAGCTTTTGTAAAAAGATCGGCTTTCTGGTGATCGGTGTGTATCTTAACAACATCGATGAGTTTCTTTTCAAAGCAATCACGTTTAAAGTGATATTTAATGTCGATGTGTTTTGTTTTCGTGTGCTGGACCGGATTTTTAGTGACAGCTATGGCGGCGGTATTATCAACATATATAGGGGTGTTAGAAAAAGATAACTCATAGTTCCTGAGTTGCTGTTGTATCCAGATGATTTGAGAACAGCAACTAGCAGCAGCAATGTATTCAGGTAACTAACCGGGTTCCAAAGAACTGACATCCCGCAGATGTTGACTTGAAATCTCTCTTGCATCCACCGTAATCTGAATCACTATATGCAGTAAGCTCAAAATTATCATCATTAGGGTACCATAAGCCAAGATCAGTAGTACCCTTCAGACAACACATAATCCTCTTCACAACAATGAGATGTGATACTCTTGGTATTGATTGATAACGAGCACACAAGCATGTGGCGAACATGATGTCTGGCCGAGAAGCAGTGAGATACATCAGAGATCCAATCATTCCTCGGTACAGAGTGGCATCGATTAACTCCCCCTTTTCGTCTGGTGTAATCCCGTGATTAACAGCCAGTGGGGTACCAGTAGGTTTCGCATCCGTCATACTGAACCGGCTCAGTATGTCACCAACATATTTTGTCTGATGAATGAAGATCCCTGCCTCAGACTTATCCACCTATAATCCTAGAAAAAATTTCATCTCTCCCATTGAGCTCATCTCAAACTTCTCCTTCATAACCATCTCAAACTCTTTGCACAGACTATCATTGGTAGAACCGAAAATGATATCGTCCACATAAACTTGCACCAAGAGTAGATCACCATCCTTTTCTCCAATAAATAGTGTATAGTCAATGACACCTCTTCTGATCCCGTTGTTCAGAAGGTGAGTAGATAGTGTCTCATACCATGCTCGGGTGCTTGATGCAATCCATATAAGGCCTTGTCTAACTTGTAGACTTGGTCACGATGTAATGGATCCTAAAACCCGGGAGGTTGACTGACATACACTGTTTCACTAATCATACCATGAAGGAATGCACTCTTGACATCCATTTGAAAGACTTTAAACTTCTTGAAGGATGCATATGCCAAGAAAATACGAATTGCTTCAAGTCGACCAACCGGTGCAAACACTTCATTATAGTCCAATCCTTCAATCTATTTGAATCCTTGAACCACCAGACGTGCCTTGTTTCTTACAATGATCCCGTGATCATCTTTCTTGCAGCGAAGAACCCATCTAGTGCCTATAACTTTTGCACATTTTGGTCTGTCAACAAGTTCCCAAACACCTAATTTCTTGAATTGCAGGAGTTCTTCTTACATGGCATCAACCCATGACTTTTCCTTTAAAGCTTCAGTGGCGATTTACGGTTCAACTTGGGAGATGAAGCAAGAATGTGCACAAAAACTTACATCCGCATAATCAAGAATGTCTGCAAGTCCCCCTGAAGAGAGTTGGTTTCTTTTCTTAACCCCATCCAACGGACTTCCAATGATGTTTTCTTGAGGATGAATACGATTAATTCTTCCCATAGGATGAGCTGGAACCTCAACCTGTGGATCAAGATTGTTCAGATACAAATCCTCAAGACCTGGCACTAAATTGTCAATATTTGGTTCAGGAGCAGCTGGTGGAACTTGGTTGTCAACTGAGTCGGAGCTGTCATCCTTTATCCGTGTTGTGGGAAATGAAGTGGATGAAGGTTGCATAGGTTCATCAGGGGCATTTTGTGCATCATACATCATTTGAACAGCAACATCTTCATTTGAGTACATGGGAAGCATATTGAATGAGTCAAAAAGGCCTGAGTAGTCAAACATCCATTCAAGACCTTTCCCAGGTGGGGGCACAGTATATCTTTGAACATCAACATGGTACCACTCCTCTACATTCTGAGTTGATCTTTTATAAACCCTTTTATTAGGAGTGCTGTATCCAAGAAAGTACCCTTCTTCCACCTTCTCATTTAACTTGCCCTGCTCATGTTTCTTAAGCATCGTGCACGGTGCACCAAACGGTTCAAGATACTTAAGATTTGGTTTTCTGTTGTGGAGCAGTTCAAAGCAAGTTTTCCCATGTCTCTTCATTGTCAATACCCGATTCAGTGTGTAGCAAGCGTTTGCTGCAGCTTCATTCCAGAACTGAACAGGAAGAGATGAATCGGCAAGCACAGTCCTAACAGCCTCAATTAAATTTCTGTTCTTCCTCTCAGCAACACCATTCATTTGAGGGACATATGGAACACTAAATTGTTGCACAATGCCCATTGCATTACAAAAGTTCTCCATATTGTGATTCTTGAACTCCGTCCCATTATCTGTTCTAAGCATACGGATCTTGAGCTTGTAAAGAGATTCTAGTTTAGTAACCAATACTTGAATGCACTCAAACGTTTCAGATTTCTCCTTCAAAAAGAAAACCCAAGAATATCTGGAATACTCATCAGTGATAACTAAACAGTACTGATTTCCAGCTATACTCTTTCGGCTTACTTGACCAAATAAATCCATGTGGAAAAGCTCAAGAGGAACAGTGATTGAATGATACTTCTTTCGCTTGTGAGACTGCTTGACTTGTTTTCCCTTCTTGCAGGATACACAGACATCAGACAGCTTAAAATTCTTCAAACTAAACCCTTCAACCAAATTGTTGTGTACCATGTGATTCATCTTGCGTAGACTCAAACGGCCCATACTCTTATGCCAAAGGATTGAATCTTTCTCAGTTGCCTTTGTCATAAAACATGAAGCTGTGGAGGATGTGGTTGAAGCTGTGGCCACATTGAGAACATACGAGTCTTGCTTTCGGGGTGCTGACATTAAAATCGAATCTTCAGGAATTGTCACACCTTGCTTGAGAATGTAGCATTTGGAATCATCAAAAAGAACTTTATACTGCTTGTCACAGATCTGTGACACTGAAAGCAGATTATTCTCCAACTGCTTGACATATCTGACTTTGTCGAAAGAAACTTGGCAATTTGACAGAATACCCTCTCCTGTTATGAACCCGCCTTTGTCACCGACAAATGCCACATATCCACCTCGAACAGAATTCACATTGGTGAGTAGCGAAATATCACCAGTCATGTGCCTGGAAGCCCCACTATAAACAATCCAAGAGCTGTTAAGAGCAGCTGTTGGGGCAACCTGCACAAACATGAACAACTAGTTCATTTTGGGAACCCAAGCCTTTACAGTCTTGGGTTGACCCAAAGAGTCACGGATCCAAACATTGATCCATTTACCATCAGGAATAGCCTTGTCTGGAATGAGTGAAACTGAAGTCTCAGAAGACTTGACTTTCCAGACTGAGTTTTTACTAAAAGAGTTTTTCAGATAAATGGATGATGACTTTGCTTGATTAACATTGATCAATTTGGGAACATCCAAGTTCACCAGTTTCCCTTTACCCTTGTCCAAAGGTTTAAACTGATTTGGTTGTTTGGGTTTTGCTTGAGTTGACTTAGATTCAGATTTGACAGCTTTGATAAAAATCTGATTTAGTTTTCTGGGAGGTGCAACCTTCGGTCTGATCAACTGTGGAGAAAATCTAACTATGTGTCCAGGTACACCACACTCAAAACAAACTTTTTCACCCTTTTTATGAAAATGTTGTAATTCAGAAAAGGATTGCCTTTGTGGTTTAAAAACATTTGTTTTAGGCTTGTTCTGATTAAAACCCAAACCCTTTTTCCCATTAGGAACAAGATTATCAATCTTGTTAGATATACACGCTTCATTTTCTTTTGAAGCTTTCACAAAGCCTAAAGCTTGATAAATTTTTGAAGGTGAGATTGGGTCACCTTTCATGACAACTGGTGGCTGATTCTGAACACAATCTGATGAATCATCAGATTCATCCTCAGAATCTGAGACCTAATCTTCAACAATTCCATCCACCAAAGATTCCTCCGACAAGGAGAAACCCTCATCAGTAATCATCCCAATTGGATCAATTACTAATGGAGCTATAACTTGGAAATCTTTAACATCTTTGTCATCTGGGGAATTGACAAAGTTGTTTAAGATTTGTGGAGGACATTGTTGATAATTCACTTTTCCCTTACCCTTCTGATCAGTACCCTTACTGATCATGTGCTCAATGATGTATGAAGAGCTTTCATAGCTCTTGAGCTTTTGACCTAAGGTCTCATAGTCACACTCGACTATGGCTAACTTCTTCTTTATCTCATTGATAGTATTGAGATAAGAAGTGATAGCATCTTGCTTGTTCAGAACAGCAATCTGAGCCTCATGAAGTTGTCTGTTTAAAAGTTCAATTTTAGATTGAAAATCTTTTTCATTAGATTTTAAAACTTTGTTTGCCTCAATACATTGGTTGAAATCACTGATCAAATCAGCATTATGCTTCTGATAAGCAAGGACCTTACTGTCAAGGTCAAAACATTTAAAACATCTAGAACAAGAAGATGAACATTCATCAGATACCTGATCAGACTGTGAGGTTGCAACAGGAGTAGCAGATGAGTTTACAATCAAAGCAAACTGAGTAACAGATTCTTCAAGATCAGCACCATGATCAGCTTGAGTGTTTGAGTCTGACAAGCATTCTGACTTTGAATCAGATGTTTCTTCTATCCTGATCTGTGCTTCTTCAGAAGTGCTCTCTTCATTTGAATCATCCGTCTTCTGAATCTCAACAACACATGCTTTATTCTATCCCCCCTGTTCAGAATTGAATCTGAAATCCCAATTTTCACCTTCATCCTGCTGTACCATCAAAGCTTTGCCTACATTTGAAGAACTTGTTTGAGCAGGAGAATCAATAGGGACAAGTCTTCTCGTTGGATTAGTTGTAGCAGTTTTCTGATGCTGAAAAGGATTCTTGTTCCCTGCTTTCCTTGGGTGTTTGCACTGTCTGGCAAAGTGACCCTTCTCCCCACAATTGTAGCTGGTGACAGATGCCATATCAAATCCAAACTTAGAGTCCTTGTTTAGATTGATGTCCTTTCCTGTTTTTTTCACAAACTCCTTTGCTCTTCATACAGCACTGGCCAGGGCTCACATGATATCTATCCTCTCCATATCATCTGAGTCTATCTGTGAATAATCATCATTGGTCAGATAAGGGTAGCCAATCTGTCCAGCTACTAAACCATCATAGGAGATGATAAGAGTAGGCAAAAGACCCATATGCTCCTTAGCAATTTCTACAGTCACTTTATCAAAATTGTCTGTCTTTAGACTGGTGACAGGTTGATGATGTTCTTTCTGAGAGCTGGATGAGGAGGAAGACTGATTGAAATGAATCTGATTAGAAGATGGAGCTTCAGTAGTCTGAGAAACAAAGGGCAGTGTTCAGTGGAGCATGAGAAGATGCTTTCTCTACAGTCGGAGTAGAATAACACAATGAGGGATCCTGGACTTGAGCAACTCTCTTAGCCTTCCACTTGTTCTCTATTTCTTGCTCTTTCAGCTTCTGGATGAAATCTTTTATGTCCATATGTGCCATCATCTAATTCTGCATAAGTACCATCAAAAATGACTCCCACTTTGGAGCTAGAGCATCTGCCAAACACTGGATCTTCTCCTGAGTAATAGTCTTGACTTCATGATTGAACAAATCACTCAAAAGATGGTAGAATCTTGCAATCAAATCATCCAATGATTCATTCCCAACATACATGAAATTGTTGAATTCCTTCCTCAATGCCTTAGACTTGATATTCTTCAAAGCATCATTGCCCTCATATCTCTGCTACAAAGCATCCCACAAATACTTATAGGATGTAAAATGTCTGAACAGATGAAAGATATCAGTAGCAATGGACTGAGATAGAATAGCATAAGCTTTCTTCTAATAATCATAAAGCTTCCTCTAAGGCTCAGTCATCCGTGTGACTAGCATAGGAGTTCCATCTTCATTCAAAGGCCTCAGATAACCACCCTCAATCATCATCCATAAGTTAGTGTCCACTCCATCTTCATCTGAGGCTCTGATACCACTTTGTAGGACCAATTAGGAGCTCGGAAACAATCCAGTTCCAATGGATATCTACCCGACAGCCTCTGGAATAGTGCGGAATCCTATTCCAGGGTTTTCCAATCGAAATCAACAGCAACCGTGGTGATCCGAAGATGAAGGGTGGACGCTTGATCGAGAATCGAACACCATGGGATGTGAATTTCAAATCTGTATTTCCAGTGCGGGTAATCATCTAAAGACAGCAACTTGGGAGCTTTATTCGAGTTCCCAGTCTTAGTTTCAGTCAGCAGCAACGTCTGAATACGATGGTTCTGGTTAGCCATCAATGCTAAATCCTCCATAGAATCAAGAACAATAATATCCAACACTAAGAAAAAATTTCAAACTGA
Organism: Mikania micrantha; assembly: GCA_009363875.1. NCBI lineage: Eukaryota > Viridiplantae > Streptophyta > Magnoliopsida > Asterales > Asteraceae > Mikania > Mikania micrantha. The sequence goes on along the minus strand of CM018694.1, from coordinate 33,860,822 downwards.
TGGCCGAATGAAGACAATTATGACTAATGTCGGGGACCAAATGTGATGAAACTGGCGAATGAACAGAAAAGGCAGAATGAGAAAATGAGTATGACAGTTGGGCGAATGAGCAGGCGATTGAACCTATTCGGCGAATGAAAGGATCGAATGAGGCTATTCGCCGAATGAGAGGTCGAAAGAAGCTATTCGCCGAATGAATGGTCGAATGAAGCTATTCGGCGAATGAGATTGATTCGGGTAAACTTATTCGGCTGCCATAGTCATTTGGGCTATCTGGGGTTTTCAGCAACTAAAATCGTGATAACTCTTTATTTAGACCAAATATATGCACCAAATTTGGTACAGAGCACCATGACAAGATTACCAGCCATTTAAAATGACTGTTTGGACAAAAACATCGCAAAAACTTACTGATTTTGAATGAAACAGTGACTTGGGGAACAAGAAAATCAGGGTTTTTGCAAGTTACGAAAATCCAATATGAGATCTGATGATTTTAACTTGAAATCGAGTAAAATCAAGAGCCAAAGCTCTGATACCACTTTGTAGGACCAAGTTAGGAGCTCGGAAACAATCCGGTTCCAATGGATATCTACCCGACAGCCTCTGGAATAGTGCGGAATCCTATTCCAGGGTTTTCCAATCGAAATCAACAGCAACCGTGTTGATCCGAAGATGAAGGATGGACGTTTGATCAAGAATCGAACACCACGGGATGTGAATCGAACTTGGACGTGCTATGGCCGCTCTAATATCCTAGGGTTTTGACTCTGGGGTCTCAGGGAAGAAGGAGGGCTCAAAAAGTTAGGTTTGAAAAGGTTTGGACTTGTATTTATAGTCTGTTTTCATTCGGCCGAATGAGAGGCCGAAGCGACTCATTCGGTGAATGACTCCATCGAATGGACAAGTCAATTGAATGAGTCATTCGCTCGCCTATGTCATTCGCTACTTCGTTCATTTGGCGAATGGCTTCATACTTAGAGCCATTCGCCCGAATGGGTCTGTTATCATACTTGAACAATTAAAATCCTAATCAAACACAAATATTTAATAATAAACATTAAGAATCAATATAGAAAGACTACTTCCATTAATATTATAAACTTTATACATAATGGATAGTACAAAATCGAACTAGGGACATTTAATGCATCTACATTTATTAATTATAAGGAAATTATAACTGTTATTCCGATAGGAATGTTTCAGTTAATTTTAAGAGAATAGATCTATTATTCATAAGAAAACATGTGTGTTATATCTATGAGATTCCTATGTAATGGGGAACATGAGATTATGAGTTGATGCCTATGGGATGAGGACTATAAGAACTCTTTTGATTTTTAATCAGCCTATTCTAACTCTATCATTTCTGACACGGGTGATAAGAGTATGATAGTGTCTGCTAATTGTCTCACCATTACTATCCTGTGGACCGGTAGACTGAGAGACTGACCTCTCTTGAGTCACAGGCTGGTGGCAGATAGTTGTGAGGTCTCGGAAAACTACGGATATAGGAATGGATTGAGGACATTGTGGTTTGCCTTTGTGGTGGCCATAATGTGGTCAATTCAATCCTACAGTACAATTGGGATAGAACTACGTGTCAGACTTACCCTCACTTCCTAATCAGATGTGAGTAATGGTAAGTCAAAGAGTATACCACCATTTATAACTGTGGTAATCCACCATTAATAATTGTGGATATTATTACTCTTTACAACATAAAAGTACATACCACCATTAATATCGGTGGTAGTCCACCATTTATAACTGTGGAGAATTGTACTATTTAGATACCTATTGTGCCATGTTAATATCATGGTATTGTAATGGTTTGTCATATGGGAGATCTTGATTTAAGTCTATGGGTGATGAACTGGATATCTATAGCTACAATACAGGTGGTATTGAGTTCTGTCAAGTGTGTGGTAGCATGCCGGATGGGGCATGTCCCCTACGTATGCCCTATATATAAGCATGCTTGACTAGACAATATCCTATCTGTAGGTGTATCTATTGAGAGGACATGGGGATGAGTTAATGCCGAATGAGAATAACTAAGACTTGTGTAATACAATATGTTGTGTAAATAACTCTGAAAGTTTTAAATACCTAAACTTATAAACTCACCAACCTAGTGTTGACTTCGTTTAAATGCATGTTTTCTCAGGTGACGAACCGGTTTAGTCACAAGCATCAAGACATAAGCTAGAGGACTTTTAGAAGACCTAGCTTATCTTTGTGTCATGCATATTTTGAATGACATAACTTTGAATCATCTTTTGCAAATCTTGTGCAGATACAAGATAGAAACGAAATGATTCTTTTCTGGTAGATTTACTTGGTTAAATTATGAACATGTACTATATAATTTAACTTTGTAATTCTATATCTATGTCATGTTATCATTTCTCATTATATCTCATGTGCCATGTAAACAATCTGATCACTATGATTATCACAACGATATCGCTCCCTGAGAACCTTCTGCCCGACGGGAAAGTCGATCCAGCCCGTCGGCGTGGGGTGTGACACAGATCCAAAGAATGTTAAATAAGCATTGAAGAAGTCTTCTTGGATAACAGCCATGGAAGAAGAACTGAGTCAATTTGAGAAACTTGGTGTTTGAGACTAGTAAATTGTCCTGAAGATATGATTCCTATAGGTACAAGGTGGGTGTACAAATGTAAAAAGGATGATAAGGGAATTATTGTGAGAAACAAAGCTAAACTTGTGGTGCATGGTTTTAATCAACATGAGGGCATTGACTATGATGAAGTATATGCTCCTGTTGCACGAATTGAAGCTATTCGGTTGTTTCTTGCATTTGCTAGTTTCAAAAAGTTCAAAGTCTTTCAATTAGATGTCAAGAGTGCTTTTTTATATGGCAAAAATAAAGAAGAAGTCTATGTTGTTCAACCACCTGGGTTTGAAGATCCAAATAATCCTACTATGTGTAATCATATATATAAGGCTTTGTATGAATTACATCAAGCACCTAGGGCGTGGTATGAGACATTGTCAACACATCTGTTGGACAATGGTTTTTCAAGAGGAAGATTGTTCAGATATATGTGGATGATATTATCTTTGGAGCTATAAATGAACAATTATGCAAGGATTTTGAAATGGTTATGAAGCATAAGTTTGAAATGAGTGCAATGGGAGAATTAGCTTTCTTTTTGGGAATTCAAGTAGATTAGAAGAAGGATGGCTTATTTATACATCAGAGTAAATATGTACATGACATCTTGAACAAGTTCCACTCATATTTGTATTCATCATAATTTGGGGAACGAGGAGAATGGTGTTGATGTTATCGTTCAATGATTGGTTCCTTAATGTACTTAACTGCATCACCACCTGACATTATGTTTGTTGTTTGTGTTCTAGATTTCAAGCAAACCTAAAGATTCACATATTAAGGCTGTGAAACGAATTTTTCGCTATTTGAAGGGAAAACCAAGTCTTGGACTATCGTACCCTTATGATGATAGCATGGATTTTATAGCGTTTTCAGATTCTGACTATGGTGGCTGCAATCTTGACAGAAAGTCAACAGCAGGAGGTTGTTAATTCTTTGGTAATAAACTTGTTACCTTGCAAGGTAAGAAGCAACTTACTATAGCCATCTCTACCAGTGAGGCTTAATATGTTGCTGCTTCAAGTTGTTGTTCACAAGCTTTGTGGATTCATGTCACACCCCGAGCCAGCGGGGTTGGATCGGATTCCCCGTCGGGCGGAAGGTTCTCGGGGCGCGATATCGTGAGGGATAATCGAAGTGATCAGATTGTTTACATTGAACATGATATAAATGAGAAATGCTAAATTGAATAGAATTACAAAGTTAAATTACATCCATATCGTTCATAATTTAACAATGTAAATCTATTATAAAACATCATAAGATAACTATCTTGAAACTGCACAAGATATACTAAATAATTGTGTAATGATGTTCCAAAAATATGCAGGTCCAAAAATACTAAGTCTTCTATCTGAAGTCCTAGTCCAAAAGCATGAGCTTCCTAATTGACATGTTCGTCACCTGAGAAGTCATGCAAAAAAGATCAAGTCAACACATGGTTGGTGAGTTCATATAGTTTAGTAGTTGAAAATGATTTGTAAACCTCTTTCGGTAAAGACCTTAACCTCATTAATTCCACACGTAATATCCGAATCGGTATGCTTATATATAGGGCATATGTAGGGTCGAGCTTACCGCCCGCCCAGCCAACATCCCACCACATACTAATCCGCATATGACATTGTTGTTAATGATAATCAAGAATTTTTACCCCTATCATTAAACACATAAGTTCTTATGTTCTTTGTCCCTGTAATTACAATCAATTGAAATCCATATTGATTTCATAAGTTCATCACACAATATGATCAACCACAGTAATTGTAGAAACAGTTATAAATGCTTAATTAAATAGATAAATAAACATTTATTAAAATCTAAGTCCTAATGATTGGGGCCTTGGTCAAACTCGAGTAGACTACTCTTTCAATCAAGGTACTTAGTAGTTAGGGGGTTCTGTAAATATCATCAAACGTATGACCTACAATTCAAACGGTCTAGCTTGGACTTCTTGAAATGTAGGATTTCTTGTTTTGTACTTGATTCGTTTTGATTCGTTGGCATATGCTATCTTTGATATTTCCCATACTTTCCCCAAAAAAATGATTTACTGATTCGTCTGATTTTGTTACAAGATGTAGTTGATTCGTTGATCATGGAATACTAGATTCGTTGATCAAATGTACTCTTGGTTCGTTGTTCATCAAACACTTGATTTGTTGAGCATCGAATATTAACTTTGCAAAGATTGTTTCGTTTGATTCGTTGAACCTCCAAACTTGTTTTGTCAAAATGTTTCGTTTGATTAGTTGAACTCACTCACTTGATTTGTCAAAATGTTTTGTTTGATTCGTTGAAATCACCCACTTGAATTGTCAAAATGTATTGTTTGATTCGTTGAAATCACCAACTTGAATTGTCAAAATGTTTGGTTTGATTCGTTGAAATGTTTAGTTTAACCCAATTATCCACTTAAGTGATAAGTAGATGCATTTAGTATAAACCTGCATATAATTCACCTAGACATGATTCTAGGTTAACAATTTACATATAAAACATATGTTAAATAAAAGCATTTAAGTAAACAATTTAAATAAAACAGTTTACGCATGCTTCCCAGCCCCGCGTTTTAAAACAAAAATGTTAGAAAAGGGGCAATGAACTCACCTGTGTTGCTATATAAAAGTTCTATCACAAAATGCGCGCTCTTGTTTGTAGACTATGTATCTTCAGTTCCTGAGTTGTTTTAGAAGAATTTGAATACTATAAGTATACGTATTAGTCGTCGTACCTAAGGTTTGGTCTTGGTGTGTGTAACTAAGTGTCCTAATTTACTGTGTATCTATGATCTAATCTAACTTAGTTACCCTTTTGTGACCCCAAATCCCATGTTTAATTATCGCAACTTTATTCTAATTTTTACAAAATTTGGGCAGAGTTTTCTTTGTTTTCTGTTCAAATCCAGACAATTGTTATTGTCTATATTACAACAATTTCCCAACAAAATAAGCAAAGACTTTTAACTAAACATTTATAAATAAGTTCCATTTAAATTTAACATACTTTGTAACATCATTTAACTTAATTCAAAAAAGTTTATAAAACATTTTTCTTTAATTATCATGACATTACTAGGATTACATGACGTTTGAAAATTGACGGGCCTTAATTAGGCCCATTGAGCCCACTTAAGCCCGATGACAGCTTTTGATTATTCGGCTGAGTTTGAGAATTGTAGGGTTCGGCTATCATAAAGAGGTTCGTGATCATGCTGTTCATCTCGACCATGGTTCGTGGGTGGAGGTAGGTTCGCCGGTGCCTGGGTTCGTTTGGAAATCTAAGGTTCGGTGGCCTTAATGGTTCGGCTGGATTCATTGGTTCGACCCCAGCAAGGGTTCGGCTAAAAGAGTTTGTCTGGCAAATAAGGTTCGATGGTCAGGTGCCGCAGGGGTCGTGACTCAGGGGCACAGGTTCGTGGCTCAGAACATCCCAGGTTCGTTGCAGGTCATCATTAGGTTCGTTGCAGAGTGAGGGTTCGGTGGTAGCAGGTTCGTGTGTCTCATGCATTGCAAATGAAGGTTCGGCTGAGAGCTGCTAGGTTCGGCCGGTTAATGGCCTTTCACGAACCTGTGTCTTCATCTTCTTCTTTGATACAATTTGTTACAAACACATTCCTAGAACTCCCTAGCAATTTACAAGTGTTCATCTAAGTGTTTATTAGTGTCTAGGATGGTTAGAACATCAACAAACCTAAAGGGTTCGTGATATACTCTAAAACCGAAAATAGAGTGTTTATTTACCTCAAATTTCACGGATGAAAGCTCAAACTTCTTGTACTTCTGTGATCTACTCGATGAGATGGTCGCTTTGACACCAAATATGCTTGAATTCGACTTGAATTGGCTAAGATCTTGTAGAGAGAAGTTGAGAGGAAATTTCTTAGAGAGAGAGTAAGAAACGAGATGCAAGAGAGAGAGGGTTGGTGGGTGGGGGTTTGGGTAATTAATGCCTCATTTAATACACCCGATAGTTCGGTCTCGGTCGGTTTCGCGTAAAATACCATTTCTCGTGATTTTCATCACGAAACGATACGATTAAGTAAAATAGGATTTACAAAATTATTCCAAGTTGTGATTCCTAATAAATTAACTAATATCTTTTAATTATTTTAAAATTTCTAAATATTAATTTACTGTTTAAATCGAATCATACGGTCGTCGCGCGTATTCGTTCGAATCGTCACCCGTACGAACACGACCATAACTATACTTTTCAATCTTGTTTTCTAATTATCGAATACTATTCAGAACGTTAAACTTTCAGATTTATTCGTACAGATCGTCATCTATATGAATAACCCGTCAATTTAGCATTCACACAACAACATCCGTTCTGTTTTGTTCTACAAAGCCTCACATACGTTTATACATAATAAATCATAACAAATAATCACATGATGGTTCTGTGTTGTCAGATGTTTATCTGACTCAAGAACCACAGTTCTGAACTTGTTTTTGTTAATTGTTTCTGAGCTTGTTGTTTGATAATCCAAAATGATATTGACAACTGACTATGAATCTGAAATGCATTAAAATGTATATAGTTCGTACCTGTTTACTGTTCACGTTACTATTTAAGATCAATGTTCCGGTACGGTTCCGGCACTGATGTTACAGTCTCCCCTTGTTAGAGAAATTTCGTCCCGAAATTTAAGAGTTGTTATCAGGTACGGCTTCCTCTTCAAACAGTTGGGGATACTTTGACTTCATGTGATCTTCACGTTCCCAAGTAAACTTGGGTCCGCGTCTTGAATTCCATCGAACCTTTACAATCGGCATACGGCTTCGCCTCAGTTGTTTAACCTTGCGATCCATAATCTCCAAAGGTTCCTCGATAAAATGTAACTGTTCATCGACTTGAATTTCTTCAATTGGAATAACGAGTGATTCGTCAGCAAGGCATTTCTTTAAATTTGAGACGTGAAACACGTCATGAACACCACTGAGGTCATCTGGTAATCTCAGTCGATACGCGACACGACCAATACGTTCGATGATTTCGAACTGTTCCACATATCGTGGTGCCAACTTGCCTTTCTTTCCAAAGCGTACAACGCCTTTCCATGGGGATACCTTCAACATTACACGGTCTCCCACTTGGAATTCCAACGGCTTGCGCCGTTTGTCAGCGTAGCTCTTTTGTCTGCTCCGGGTAGCTTGTAGTCTTCTTTGAATCTGAGCAATTTTGTCAGTGGTTTCCTGAATAAGTTCTGGCCCAGTTATTCGATTGTCTCCAACCTCAGTCCAACAGATCGGTGATCTACATTTCCGGCCATAAAGAGCCTTAAATGGTGCACATCCGATACTGATGTGGTAACTGTTATTGTAGGAGAACTCGATCAGTGGCAAATGGAAATCCCAATTCCCACCGAACTCCAATATACAGGTTCTTAACATGTCCTCAAAGGTTTGGATAGTACGTTCGCTTTGACCATCCGTTTGTGGGTGGTAAGCTGTACTCAGATTTAACTGTGTCCCTAGAGATTTCTGCAGTGATTGCTAGAACCTTGATGTGAATCTGCTATCTCTATCAGAAATAATAGACAGTGGCACACCGTGACGTACCACTATCTCGTTGATGTACAATCTTGCCAGCTTATCCATCGTGAAGTTCTCACGCATTGGCAAGAAATGAGCAGATTTTGTCAAACGGTCAATGATCACCCAAATCGTATCATGACCACTGGAAGTGCGGGGTAGCTTGGTAATGAAATCCATAGCTATTTGTTCCCACTTCCAGAGCAGAATCTCAGGCTGTTCAAGTAAACCAGACGGTCTCTGGTGTTCCGCCTTTACCTTCGCACATGTTAGACATCAACCGACATACTCGGCTATGTCTTTCTTCATTCCCGGCCACCAATAAAATCCACGTAAGTCTTGATACATCTTATCAGAGCCGGGATGAACAGAGTATTTAGTCTTGTGTGCTTCATCAAAGATAAGTCTCCTCAATTCGTCTACCGCCGGGATCCATATACGATCCTGGTAGTAGATCATTCCATCAGGTTTAGTCTCAAGGTGTTTCTCTGCTCCACAGTTGAGTTCTTTCTTCAAGTTTCCTCGATCAACTAATTCTTGTTGCGCCTGAATGATCTTGTCTCGTAAGCTCGCCTGCACAGTCATTCCCATTGCTCTAACGCGCAAGGGTTTGACCCGTTCCTTCCGGCTCAAGGCATCAGCTACAACGTTCGCCTTTCCCGGATGGTACTTGATCACGCAATCATAATCGTTAAGGAGTTCAACCCAACGGTGTTGTCGCATGTTGAGCTCCTTCTGATCAAAGATGTGCTGCAGACTTTTGTGATTAGTGAATATGGTACACTTGGTGCCATATAAGTAATGTTTCCAAATCTTCAAAGCGAAGATTACTGCTCCCAGTTCAAGATCATGAGTAGTGTAGTTCTTATCATGAATCTTTAACTGTCTTGAGGCATAAGCAATAACTTTGTCATGTTGCATTAGTACGCAACCCAGTCCCTGATGAGAGGCATCACAGTATACAACAAAGTCATCGCATCCTTCTAGGAGAGATAGGATCGGAGCATTACACAATCTTTGTTTTAAGGTCTGGAAAGCATCTTCTTGTTTCTGCTCCCAGACAAACGGTTCACTTTTATGGGTTAGCTTAGTGAGAGGCAAAGCTATTTTAGAAAAGTTCGAAATAAACCTTCTGTAATAACCCGCCAGTCCCAGAAAAGACCGTATCTCCGTTGGTGTCTTCGGAGAGTCCCAATTATTTATCGCCTCGATCTTGGCAGGATCAACGTGTATTCCCTCGCTGTTGACTACATGTCCCAGAAATTGAACTTCTCTTAGCCAAAATTCACATTTAGAGAACTTGGCATAAAGTTTCTGTTCTTTCAACAGCTCCAAGATTTTTCTAAGGTGTTGTTCATGATCTGCTTTTCTCTTAGAATAAATCAGGATGTCATCAATAAAAACAATGACAAACTGATCCAGATACGGCTAGCACACTCGGTTCATAAGATCCATGAAAACCGCTGGTGCATTTGTCAATCCGAAAGGCATCACCACGAATTCGTAATGCCCATATCTGGTTCGGAATGCCGTCTTCGGTATGTCTTCGTCTTGAACTCGGAGTTGATGATACCCAGACCGCAAGTCAATCTTTGAGAAGTATAGCGCTCCTTGCAGTTGGTCAAACAGATCATCAATCCTCGGCAATGGATACCGATTCTTGATGGTTAGTTTGTTCAGATCTGTGTAATCTATGCACATTTTGAATGATCCATCTTTCTTTTTCACGAACAGGACCGGAGCTCCCCAGGGTGAGTAGCTCGGCCTAATGAAACCCTTGTCAATTAATTCCTGTAATTGATTAGACAATTCCTGCATCTCTGAAGGTGCTAACCTGTAAGGAGATTTAGCAACAGGAGTTGCTCCAGGAATTAAGTCAATACGAAACTCTACCGGTCGCACAGGTGGCAAACCTGGTAGGTCTTACGCACCATGAATGCAACGCACCATTTCTGTAGACATTTACGCGCTTTTATGCAAGAAATGATTTTAACACTTCGTTTTGCTTGATCCCCTTTAACTTCCAACACGCGATCACTCGGCAATGGAATTCGAAGCAACATTTCAGAACAAATGACTTCCACTTGTTTAGAAGAAAGCCAATCCATTCCAACAATGATGTCAAAACTACCCAACTCCATCGGTATCAAATCGATGGTGAATGTATGACCATTAAATGTCAATGGGCAGTTCCTATAAACTAGACTAACTGTAATCTGTTTCCCGTTAGCTACTTCTATAATGTAAGGGGAATCTAACCATTTCTCTACTGAATCTAATTGGCATGCAAAGTCGGTAGAGATAAAACTCTGATCCGCACCAGTATCAAATAGAACAGATGCATAAAATTCATGTAAGAGAAACGTACTAGTGACCACATTCGGGTCCTGGCGTGATGCGGGTGCTCCAATAACAAAGGCTCTTCCACGAGGAGCTTGAACTGCCTGTTGAGCCTTCTTTGGGAAGTTCTTGGCAAAGTGTCCTTGTTCGCCACAACTGAAGCATCCACCGTTGTTCTGATTAGCTGGTGGAGGGAGAGCCAAAGCAGCATTGTTCGCTTCTTGGTTAGGTGCTATCCGGCAGTGTTGGACCCAACGGCCCTTTCGTCCACATCCCGTGCATTGCTTGCAGGGAGTGTCAGCAGTATGATGATATTGACACTTGGGACACAGAGGAAACGTGCCAGTGTAGGGTTTTTGGTTGGGGTTCTGTCGTACCGCTGCTACTTGTTGAAGAGGTGTGGCCATCGTGTAGTTCTTGATGGTCTTCTGCTTCTTCTTTTGATGATGGTGAGGCTTCATTGAAGACTCAGCTTTGTTCTTGCTGGTCTCAGCCTCTTTCTTTAGGACTCCAGAGGCTACCATAAGATCAGTGAGTTTTCCAGACAATCTCACTGCAGACTCGACAGTGGTAGAGTTGGCTGCAACAACCATGCCCTGAATGCAGACGGGAAGTCCGCCTACATATCTGTCTATCCTCTTCTGTAAAGTTGGTACCATGTCTGGCACCAAAGCAACTAACTCGTGGTAACGAGTAGTGTACCCCATATGATCAGCCCCCTTCATCACATGGTTGGATAGTTCAACCTCCAGTTTCTGCAACTCATTCTTGGGGCAGAATTCTGTACTCAGCAGTGTCTTGAAGTCTTCCCATGGCATGGCCATAGCTTATTCTCTTCCCCGGGCGTTGATCTGACCGTTCCACCAGGTCAGAGCCCGTTTGTTGAATGTTCCAGATGAGTAGCGGACCTTGTGGTGTTCTGGACAGCTGCAGAGGTCCAGGGTTGTCTCAATCTTTTCAATCCATTGGATTAATCCAACGGCTCCTTCAGACCCGCTAAAGCTGGGTGGTTTACATCCTACAAAGGATTTGTAGGAGTAATGCGGTGAACCTCCAGTATTTCCACTAGCTTCTCCTGATGAGTTGCCAGTGTTGTTGATTTCATTGCGGAGACGAAGGAACATCTCCGGTCTTGCCTCTTTCATCTGATTAGTCATCTGGCTATTCAGTAACGTCACCAGAGAAATATTAGCAGGATCCAGAGTCGGTGTTGTGCCCGAGCTAGATGGTTGAGTGATCAGAGGAGGAGGAGGTGGAGGAGGTGGTGGTGGTGAATCATTCGGTGACGGTGTGGAGGAGTGTGGAGCCAAGTCTTGTGGTGGTAAAGGTAACAAGGGAGTCTGTTTTCTCAGCGGCATTCTGATCATAATCAAAATAACATTGGTTAGTTTAATGATGGAATGCAGAAGACAATATGCAAAGAAAATCTTAAGTCCTACGTTCTCTACATGCAGGGTCCATAGGTTATAGTATAGGCCAAACCGTTTAAATAAGTGACCTATATTTCTCTATAACCATGGCTCGGATACCAATCTGTCACACCCCAAGCCGGCGGGGTTGGATCGGATTCCCCGTTGGGCGGAAGGTTCTTGGGGCATGATATCGTGAGTGATAATCGAATTGATCAGATTGTTTACATTGCACATGATATAAATGAGAAATGCTAAATAGAATAGAATTACAAAATTAAATTACATCCATATCGTTCATAATTTAACAATGTAAATCTATTATAAAACATCATAAGATAACTATCTTGTAACTGCACAAGATATACTAAATAATTGTGTAATGATGTTCCAAAAATATGCAGGTCCAAAAATACTAAGTCTTCTATCTGAAGTCCTAGTCCAAAAGCATGAGCTTCCTAATTGACCTGTTCGTCACCTGAGAAGTCACGCAAAAAAGATCAAGTCAACACATGGTTGGTGAGTTCATATAGTTTAGTATTTGAAAATGATTTGTAAACCTCTTTCGGTAAAGACCTTAACCTCATTAATTCCACATGTAATATCCGAATCGGTATGCTTATATATAGGGCATATGTTGGGTCGAGCTTACCGCCCGCCCAGCCAACATCCCACCACATACTAATCCGCATATGACATTGTTGTTAATGATAATCAAGCATTTTTACCCCTATCATTAAACACATAAGTTCTTCCGTTCTTTGTCCCTGTAATTACAATCAACTGAAATCGATATTGATTTCATAAGTTCATCACACAATATGATCAACCACAGCAATTGTAGAAACAGTTATAAATGCTTAATTAAATAGATAAATAAACATTTATTAAAATCTAAGTCCTAATGATTGGATCCTTGGTCAAAATCGAGTAGACTAGTCTTTCAATCAAGGTACTTAGTAGTTAGTGGGTTCTGTAAATATCATCAAACGTATGACCTGCAATTCAAACAGTCTAGCTAGAACTTCTTGAAATGTAGGATTTCTTGTTTTGTACTTGACTCATTTTGATTCGTTGGCATATGCTATCTTTGATATTTCCCATACTTTCCCCAAAAAAATGATTTATTGACTCGTCTGATTTTGTTACAAGATGTACTTGATTCGCTGATCATGGAATACTAGATTCGTTGATCAAATGTACTCTTGGTTCGTTGTTCATCAAACACTTGATTTGTTGAGCATCGAATATTAACTTTGCAAAGATTGTTTCGTTTGATTCGTTGAACCTCCAAACTTGTTTTGTCAAAATGTTTCGTTTGATTCATTGAACTCACTCACTTGATTTGTCAAAATGTTTTGTTTGATTCGTTGAAATCACCCACTTGAATTGTCAAAATGTTTTGTTTGATTCGTTGAAATCACCCACTTGAATTGTCAAAATATTTGGTTTGATTCGTTGAAATGTTTAGTTTAACCAATTATCCACTTAAGTTATAAGTATATGAATTTAGTATAAACCTGCATAAAATTCACCTAGACATGATTCTAGGATAACAATTTACATATAAAACATATGTTAAATAAAAGCATTTAAGTAAACAATTTAAATAAAGCAGTTTACGCATGCATCTCAGCCCCGCGTTTTAAAACAAAAATGTTAGAAAAGGGGCAATGAACTCACCTGTGTTGCTATGTAAATGTTCTATCACAAAATGCGCGCTCTTGTTTGTAGACTATGTATCTTCAGTTCCTGAGTTGTTTTAGAAGAATTCGAATACTATAAGTATACGTATTAGTCGTCGTACCTAAGGTTTGGTCTTGGTGTGTGTAACTAAGTGTCCTAATTTACTGTGTATCTATGATCTAATCTAACTTAGTTACCCTTTTGTGACCCCAAATCCCATGTTTAATTATCGCAACTTTATTCTAATTTTTACAAAATTTGGGCAGAGTTTCCTTTGTTTTCTGTTCAAATCCAGACAATTGTTATTGCTTATTTTACAACAATTTCCCAACAAAATAAGCAAAGACTTTTAACTAAACATTTATAAATAAGTTGCATCTAAATTTAACATACTTTGTAACATCATTTAACTTAGTTCAACAAAGTTTATAAAACATTTTTCTTTAATTATCATGACATTAATAGGATTACATGACGTTTGAAAATTGACGGGCCTGAATCAGGCCCATTGAGCCCACTTAAGCCCGATGATAGCTTTTGATTATTCTCTGATTATGACTCGAAATCCCTGTACTATATGACATAAATACCCATGTTATTGGTTCTAACAACTCGTGTTGAGTTGTAAACGAGTGTTAATAAAACCCTTATAAGATCAAATTCTCACAAGTAGATTAGGTAAATGGCTTAACAACCATTCTCTAGGTTCTTAACAATAGTTTTGATGATCATGAATCCCACATTAACCTAATTAGATAACATTTAGGTTCGACATCCGGCTAGGTTAGCGAACCTATTGGTTAGCCCATAGGTTCGGCTGAATTGATAAGGAGGTTCGGCAGTGGCAGCAGCTCAACAAACCTTTAAGGTTCGGCTGCATCATTAATAACTCCTAGGTTCGTGACTCTCAAAAGAAAATTCGGCCAAGTTCTATAGGTTCGCTGCTGTTTAATGATTTAGACGATTAAGAGAATGACTATGGACTCCGGCTAAGGTTCGGCGACTAAGAGCCTTGCATGGCCATGGTTCGGCCATGCAGGTTCGTCCCTTCCCCCAAAGGTTCAGCTTTGGCCAGGAAAGGTTCGCAGCTTGGTTTCCCTGAAGGTTCGGCTGAGTTTGAGAATTGTAGGGTTCGGCTATCATAAAGAGGTTCGTGACCATGTTGTTCATCTCGACCAAGGTTTGTGGGTGGAGGTAGGTTCGCCGGTGCCTGGGTTCGTTTGCAAATCTAAGGTTCGGTGGCCTTAATGGTTCGGCTGGATTCATTGGTTCGACCCCAGCAAGGGTTCGGCTAAAAGAGTTTGTCTGACAAACAAGGTTCGGTGGTCAGGTGCCGCAGGGTTCGTGACTCAGGGGTACAGGTTCATGGCTCAGAACATCCCAGGTTCGTTGCAGGTCTTCATTAGGTTCATTGCAGAGTGAGGGTTCGGTGGTAGCAGGCTCGTGTGTCTCATGCATTGCAGATGAAGTTTCGGCCGAGAGCTGCTAGGTTCGGCCGGTTAATGGCCTTTCACGAACCTGTGTCTTCATCTTCTTCTTCGATACAATCTGTTACAAACACATTCCTAGAACTCCCAAGTGATTTACAAGTGTTCAACTAAGTGTTTATGAGTGTCTAGGCCGGTTAGAACATCAACAAACCAAAAGGGTTCGTGATATACTCTAAAACCGAAAATAGAGTGGTTATTTACCTCAAATTTCACGGATGAAAGCTCAAACTTCTTGTACATCTGTGATCTACTCGATGAGATGGTCGCTTTGACACCAAATATGCTTGAATTCGACTTGAATTGGCTAAGATCTTGTAGAAAGAAGTTGAGAGGAAATTTCTTAGAGAGAGATTAAGAAACTAGATGCAAGAGAGAGAGGGTTGGTGGGTGGGGGTTTGGGTAATTAATGCCTCATTTAATACACCCGATAGTTCGGTCTCAGTCGGTTTCGCGTAAAATACCATTTCTCGTGATTTTTATCACGAAACGATACGATTAATTAAAATAGGATTTACAAAATTATTCCAAGTTGTGATTCCTAATAAATTAACTAATATCTTTTAATTATTTTAAAATTTCTAAATATTAATTTACTGTTTAAATCGAATCATACGGTCGTCGCGCGTATTCGTTCGAATCGTCACCCGTACGAACACGACCATAACTATACTTTTCAATCTTGTTTTCTAATTATCGAATACTATTCAGAACGTTAAACTTTCAGATTTATTCGTACAGATCGTCATCTATATGAATAACCCGTCAATTTAGCATTCACACAACAACATCCGTTCTGTTTTGTTCTACAAAGCCTCACATACGTTTATACATAATAAATCATAACAAATAATCACGTGATGGTTCTGTGTTGTCAGATGTTTATCTGACTCAAGAACCATAGTTCTGAACTTGTTTCTGTTAATTGTTTCTGAACTTGTTGTTTGATAATCCAAAATGATATTGACAACTGACTATGAATCTGAAATGCATTAAAATGTATATAGTTCGTACCTGTTTACTGTTCACGTTACTGTTTAAGATCACTGTTCCGGTACGGTTCCGGCACTGATGTAACAAATCATCAACAAATGTGAGATTACGATTTAAAATATACAACAACTCCTATTTTTGTTGATAATACAGCTGTTATAGCCATTACTGAAAATCCTGTTTCACATAAGAGAACAATAAACATTGATATTCGTCATCATTTTATTCGAGATTGTGCTATAGCCTAGGTAAGATTTTCAAAATTATATGAATTAATGAGTTCTCTAGCTTAAAATTGATTTACACTAATTGAGTTTCAACAAAAATGGATTCAGAGTAGATTCATATATATACATATTTATGCCTTTAATGATCTTTTAATACATACATTGAATATCCTCTGTTATATGTCAATATAGATCTGGAAATTCATAGCATTTATTTATTAATACACTTAGTGATTCTTTGTTGTGTGTTTCACACAGACCTGTTCTCACTAGCGCATACCATTAAATTATTGATCTAATAAAGATTGATCAAAATAAGAAATTTCATTCAATTAATTTATTGCATTTGTGAAAAGATCAATGGCAGTATATATTTTATCCTCAATAAATTCTGAGGTTGAATAGGTTAATATCTAAAACTTGAGACTCATTTAAATTCATTATTTAGAAATTTTTAATAATAATTTTTGTATCAAATTTAAGTTGTATTACTTATTTGTTTGAGTACATAAACTAATATGATTTTATTTATATTTATATTATGTTAACAAATTTTAATGTTAAGAGTTTAGAAATTTTAATGATAATATGTTGAATATGATTTCATTTGGATCTTTTCAAAGATTATACAAAATTCAACAAACTTGTCTTTTATAGTTTTTATCATTCTAAAATTTCAAAAATATTTTATATTTGACCTTTCAAGTGTGTTTTTCTTAATTTTTCACAAAAGGTGTTTTTGATATCTCATTTGAAATTTTTTCAAGAAAATTCAAATTTTAGTTATTTTTGAAAAAGTTTGTCTATAGTATTTTTCGTAATAACGATATCATTAATATCGATATTTCTTTTATCGATATTATTACTATCGATATTAAAAGTCTACTATATATAGTATCGATATTACTAATATCGATTCTTTAGTTCTTGATGTTGCACTAAGAAACCAAAGAGTTTTTGCTCGACGATTGTTCTTTCTTGTTGATTTCGTGTTTGTTCTGTATTACTTTGAGTTTATTCATCAGATTGTGATCATAATGGCTGGTAATTAATCATGTTTTAACCATGAAATCATTTAGGTTTGTGTTTCTGAATGGCTGAAATTTTCTTTCACTAAAATTGAGCTGATTTGTGATTAATTCATAGGGCTTTTTGTTTAGAATGCTTAATCGAAGTAGTCTGAATGTGTTTCACATATTTTTGGTTAAAAATTTGACATTTTACATTTCTGGAATTTTTTGAAGGTATGAAGATGTTCTTATATCGATACTATTAGTATCGATGAGCACTGTAGCATCGATACTAATAGTATCGATGAATGTGTTCAAAAATTTTCTAAGTGTTAGATATACGTTGATTATTGATATGATTATATTGATAGTATTAATATTGATACTTTTATCGATATTATTAATATGGATATCATTATTCAAATTTTTCTAAGTGTTGATGTTTTATCAGTGTATCGATATTAATATCGATATTGATAGTATCGATAGTTTCTATACTTAGGAAATTTTTTGATTTTTCAAATTTAAAAATTTTTATTTTCTTTTGATTCTCATTTTACTTTTTCTTCTTTCAGTAATTATCATGCATCATATTGCTTGTTTTTGGGAAAACGCTAATTTCGATTGTGCTGCTGAGCCTCCTGTTCTCAAGTCTAAGATTGGTGATTTGTTGATTCAGTTTTCTGTAGAAGATCTTAGAACTACACTTCATTTTCAGGATTCAGAAGATGATCCATTGACAGTGTCTAATGAGTTGATGTGTGGAGTTTTTAATCGTATGGGCAACAATGGATATGCTACTGCTTCCCAGCTGATCAAGAAGCATCTTTATGGACAGTGGTGATACTTGTTTCATGTTGTCATTATGTGCCTGTCTAACAGGAAGTCTCGAATTGATACATTATCAAGACCCTTCCAATGTTTTATTGCTGCACTAGTATTGAATAAACCATTCAATATCAGTCAGTTAATCTTTTATTGTATGGTGAGAAAAATCACTGCTAATGAGAAGGAAAGTTTCCTTTAGTATCCAAGATTTCTTACAATGATTTTTGATCATTTGTACCCACAGTTGACCAAACATGTACCTATCATCAAAATTACTTTGATAAACAAAAGAATCTTTGCTGATTGTAGACCGAAGAGGGGATCTAATATTGCACATACTCCATTATTTGGTCATATTGTTGATGAAAATTTTCAAGAACCGGTTGATAATGCTTGGTTTCACGCTGAGTCTCCTGTTGCTGATGAACAGATTCATTCAGATGAAAATATTCAATAACCTGAACCAGTACTTGATGTTGCTACTGAAGCACAATCTATTTCTTCCCAATTTAAAGATATAGTTGGTTCTACTTCTGATCCTTTTGAACAAGTTCAGAAATCACTTCGTGATTCTGTTCCTACTGAAGGTGATGTGGTTGATACTTCCACTTCAGATTCTGATTCTAATAGTGATGATGATGAGGTTCCTGGTACTGGCGGTATTGTTCTTATTTGTGAAAGTTTTAGTAAATGACCATATTCAGAGATCTTCAGTGATGCTCATCAGCAGGAGGTTGCACAAAAGAAAAGGAGATCAAATGACAGTGATTCTGATTATGTTCCTTCTAATAGATATTTTTATTTTGATTCTCCTGTTCATACTTCTCCTTCTTCCTCCACTGCTCATTTGTCTACACCTCCTGTTCATGTTTCTCAATCTTCTACACCACCAGTTACTCTACCACTCATGTCAACACCTCCAGTACTTGATTCTCCAAATATCAATGCTATCTTAATTGATAGTTTTGCTACTTAATATTCACAAATTTTAGCATTGAAAACTCAAGTACATGAGTTGCAATCTGAGAATATTCAATTGAATAACAGGGTCAACATTATGGAAGTTACTGTTGCTAATTTAGCTAAGAAAGCTGCTTTGATTGTTTTGTTTCAAGATTGATTGGATACTTTACAAGCTGAGGTGGCAGCTAGTAAAGATTATCAGCATGGTGTGAACAAGATTGACTTAGCTTCTTTTGCTACTATGAATGCTAAGATTCAGTCTATGAATAAAATGATTAAATCTCTTCATGATAATGTTTTTCATGTGTTTAAAGATCATTATCATCAGATACAAGGAATTAAAGAACAAATTCAAATGATGAATCCTCCAGCTCAGGGGGAGACTTCTTGTAAACCTGAAGCGATTACACCATTTGTGGGATTTAGAGATGATGATGATGAAGATGAAGATGATCAAGGTAATGATTTGGGTGAATCTTCAGCTGGTAATGATCATGTTACTGTGAACAAAGAGGGAACAATATCTCAGGGGGAGCTAGCTGGAACATCTTCTGCTCCTGGACCTGATGATAAAGGGAAAGGGAAGATGCAAGAAGATGATTTTGTGAATAGTTTGTTTGCTGATGATGATGAAGATATGATTGATGCGTTGGTGGATATAGATGATGATGACCTAGGATATGATGATCAAGCAGAAGGTGATTATGTTCTTGATGTAGATCCTAGGTTAAATGAAAAGGAATATCATTTTGAACCATGTTTTGATAATGAAGATAATTGTATTGATCAAGAACTTGAAGAAGGAAAATGATTTCCTGTTAAGGAGGTTAGAGATTTGTTTATGGATTTGGACTGGGAAGAGAAGTTTATTAAAGAAAGCATTGAAAAGATGATTGTTGAATGTGTTGTTACATCAACAAAGGAGGAAGTGAGGTTAAAGCAAGCTGCAAAAGAAACTTTAAATGAAGATTCAGTTAAATTTTTAACTACTGCTGAGGTTATTCAAATGGCTAAAGATGATTTAGCTAATGCTCCATTAACTCCAATTCGGAAAAAGAAATATATGAACAAGAAAGAATGTGTTGGAAAGCTTTTAGCCCGGAAATTTGATGAACAAAGCAAATTGTTTATTATCAAGAGAATTGATGGAGTTCAATATTTGAGGAAAACGATTAAAAGTTTCAATCAATTATACGGCTAATCTAATTGAGAGAATTTTGAGAAAAGAGGTTCGTACAATGAATTTGAATATTTAAAACCTCAGAAATAAAAGAAAATACCAATTGTTGGTAATCTTGATTGGATTACAAGAAAATCGAAGGTAAGATATGAATTTAGACAAGTTAAATCTTTAAAGAGAATTCTTCTTTTAAAGTTTAATTTGGGTATCATGAAGAACCATTATAGATGGAATTTGGATGGGTATACCTCTGAAGTTGTGTTTCAAGATTTAAACAAGGTGGAGATTTGTAGAATATTTGATCCAATTCACCTGATTAATCTTTCAGAGGAAGACCAAAGAATGTTGGAAGCAAAACAAATTCAGTATCATAATGATCATAAAGATGAAGCAATGCAATACAAGAAGGTATTGGATGTTTGTATCAAGCATAAATTTTGTGCTGGTAGTCAATTACCTTTATAGTGGAAAAAATGAAGATTAACACTGAGCTGTTGCTAAGGGGGAGTGTTAGTACCGTGATAGCAACAAGCTACAGTTGTTAAATTAAAGACTATAGAAGACTGAAGATTGCTTTTGGTTCAAGACTGAAGATTGTTATGATTTTGAATTTGTCTTTGTTTTCAATATAATATTTATATTTTATGTTTGTTTGTTTGTTTATTTTAGTTTTTGTTTTGTTTCTGAATGATTCTAAAATTTGCTAAGTATAGTTTTGTCCTTAGTTGTACCGATATTAGTAGTATCGAAGACAGTTTTGTCGATTTTATTAGTATCGACATTAATACTGTCGATACTAGTAGATTCGATAGACTGGTCTATAAATAGCTAAGTTGTATTTGAACTTAGTATCTTTTTTAGCACAATTCAAAATACTGAAAGTTGTACTTTTCTCTGATTGTATGTTCTGAATTCCAAGTTATTAATACAAGAAGAGAAGATATTTGATTCAATTTTATTCTTCTAATTGTTCTTTTAATTTGTTCAACCATGATGTAATGGATTCCGTACGTTATATGATGTTATACCAGATCATTAGATCCTAACCATGGACCTTCAATCGAGATGGTTGGTGTTCTTCGATCGGCATCACCATTAGGGACTTAGGGTTCTTCCTCTTCCTCATTGTTGTTATTGCGTTTTTATGTTCTAGAAACGTTACGAATCGTATTTGGGTCATGGGGCAACCAAAACCAGTTCGTTTGGGGTCCGATTTGCGTTCGTTCATGGATTTTTGGGACTGCCGGAGAGTGCCTGAATGTTGGCCGGAATCCGGTGGTCTTCTCGCCGGAATCAGGGGCTGAACATGAAAGGAATTGTTTGAACTTTCCAATATTTACCATTTTACCCCTTGTTATTTATTTGCCTAATAATTATGTAAATGTTTACGTTCATTTACTCAACTAAATAAGTCAACTTATATTTTAAATCTTTATTAAATTAATTATTTGAATTTATTAAAATATATATTTAACAAACTTTATAATTTGAATATAATTATTCATCCAATATATATATAAATCCATTGGTTATGTAACACATATTTATAATTATTTTAAATACCACATAATCTTTTGTTATGCTTAATTACAAATATATACAATTTATAACACCAATTGATGCGTATATTTATATATATATATATATATATATATATATATATATTTTCGTTTTATAATTTCTTTAATTGTTTTACGTCAATATATATTTATATGGATATTTATTCAAATAATGCCCAACGAACTTTCGTTTATTCAACTTTTGACAATAATAGATTTGTGAAAACCTTAAATGTTACAGTCTCCCTTACTTTAAAGAATTACGTCCCGAAATTTATTTAGAAGAAACTGTTATTGAGTTAATTATTTTTGTCTCTCATTCGAACTATATTATTTTCAAACATTAGTTGAACTATTAACTTTGAATTTATTTGAGTTATTTGTCAAAACACACATGAAATTTATTACAATGTGCATTGTATCACCAATGTACATTTACAATAAAACAAACATTGAGGTGTTTATGAATATACCAGAAATAAAATTGTTAGACTAGCGTGCAAAGTACTATTCTATAACTAAAATGCTAATATATTTAAATTGTTTGAATATTAAAATAAGTTACATCTTAACATGTTCTTGTGATCAATTTTGAACTTATGATAAATTTAAATTTTAAAAATTGAAAATAACTCTCGAATTTGCTTATGTTTATTTTGTAAAAATTTCTAACATAGTGTGAATTTGATGAATTCTAAAAAAATTGGACTTTAAGAAATTTATTTGTTGGAAATCAATATTGAGATTGTTTTCCATAAGATCAATGCTTCACTTAAATGTTTCTGATAAATTCTGATATACTTAAGAAAAACATTAATAATGGACTCCCCCTACTTTAGTTGTATTGTTATGTTTATATGTTCTTGAACTTGATTATTTCTTAATTTATGGTTTACTAGAAAGCCTTTGTTTTTAATTTAAATTTTAGTTTACATATTTATCATAGTTTCTTGTTTAAGTATTCTACTATTATATTGACAATTGTTAATATATAGGGTGTATATAGGGCGAACCCAACCACCAATCACCACATTAACAATATATCATAGCTTCCTCAATAAGTTACTTTGGTAATTTTAGTTCTTGTGAATTATTATTCGTTTTGATTAAATGCTATGTTTTAATGGATATTGTGTTTTGAATAAATTAAATGTTTAAATATTGAAACTTACAAAGTAGCAGCATGAGCTTTTGGACAATTACAAATCATGCCCTGACATGTTCCACCATTGGTCGGGGTGTGACACCTAGAGCCACTCTGCCCCGCTAGCTACGCAAAGGCTGTACTTATCTGAGGATTCCAGGAATTTGCGCAATACGCCTGGCCCCAGTTGGCCATGCTAGGCAATGCATGCAGATGTAAAATATCTGAAGTCTCCGTAGTCCCTCGTGGTACGCCTAGCCCCAAACCGCCACGCTAGGTGGTACGCGAGGGGTATGGCGGTTTGAAAAATGAGTTTTAAGATCATATTTCAGGTAGAGAGATTTTTTTTATTTTCTTCTTTACTCAAACACACACAAATACGATTTGATCAACCTCCAGCAACCAAAATTCAATTCTAAAACCATAGAATCATCTGTTTCAAGCTAGGTATAAATTTTACAAGTTCGGATCATCGTATCGCAACCAGAAATCCGTTCAAAAGGGTAACGATTAGATCTCTCCTACTGGTTCGATAGTATATGGATTAAATATAGTTATGAACATAATACAATGATTATTGTCGTTAATTATTTCCTATATGATGGCTGGGAATAATTAGAAACGAAGAACTTGATATTTTAACAGTGAAATCTTGGTTTTGATCCGTTATAATGTCCGGTTGTCATGAAATCCATATTATGGCGATTGATAACTAGTGGGATGTTTAAATCATGGTTATGATGGCTGTGGATCATTTCTTGGAATGATAGAACCGATTCAGGTGTTTGATTAAATGTTGAGATTTGAAAGTTAATGATTTTGGCATAAATATGCTAATTATAAATGATAACTTGACTTTAAATGCCACCTAGTAATGAATGAGATTCAAATGAGTTTGAATCAGTATGTATGGGTGTTGGGTGTATTGAAAGTAGTTGTATACGTGTGATTTGCAACTAGATGTTGGTGGTGGAAGTCAAGAGACAAATCACAAAGTATGGAATTTTGATAACTTGAATATGATTAAGAACATGGGTAGATTAGTTTCTGCACATGAGTTGTTTGAAAAAAAATCCTTAATGAGGTTTTGATTATGTATGAAAAGTAAAACATGTCAAATGAATTAGATTACATAAACAACACAAGTTGTGTGTTCAAGTTGTTAAATCTTGTTATATGTGGATATATAATAGGAAGGGGAGGTGAATCTACTTCTAGAAGGCCTGGAAAAGAATTGGAGATTTGCTGATAGCTCTCCAAATTAAGGTAAGTTACCCATGTGATTGAACTTGTTGTTGTAGGATTGGGTGAGTACACACTTCAAGTATTTGCGCATTTAGCATATATGTAATTTGTTGTTTTGATTGAATTTGATATAAATGGATATGGTTAGTGTGGTTATTGTAGTTAAAATATTTACAAGGTGTGTAAGGATTCAACTAATGATAATGATTGAGTTGATTTCCAAGAGTGTAAACAACCATCATAATGTGGAGGTTATGATCTACAAAAGTGTAGACATTAAATTGGCTATGTGCATGCCTTGATTCAAAAATGTGCGAACATAAGACTTTCAAAGCCAATGTAATAGATTCAGAGGAGTGTGAAAAAAATTGGAGATTTGTTGATAGCTCTCCAAATTAAGGAAAGTTACCCATGTGATTGAACTTGTTGTTGTAGGATTGGGTGAGTACACACTACAAGTATTTGTGCATTTAGCATATATGTAATTTCTTGTTTTGATTGAATTCGATATAAATGGATATGGTTAGTGTGGTTATGGTAGTTAAAATATTTACAAGGTGTGTAAAGATTCAACTAGTGATAATGATTGAGTTGATTTCCAAGAGTGTAAACAACCATCATAATGTGGAGGTTATGATCTACAAAAGTGTAGACATTAAATTTGCTATGTGCATGCCTTGATTAAAAAATGTGCGAACATAAGACTTTCAAAGCTAATGTAATAGATTCAGAGGAGTGTGAAAAAAAGATGATCTATAAGAGTCAAATTGTTTAAGTTTCACTTTTGGGAAATATGATGCACAATTGGAGTTTTGTGTGCACATATGTGTTTTGTTAAATTATAATGGTTGAGCATGAATGGGAGATTTACGGGGTTTTGGGTGAAAACGACCCGTTATTAAATCGTTTTGTATGCGATTGAATAGTGTTACCAAATTATATTTGGGACATCATTAGTATATCCATATGGTGTTATGGAATACACTTGAGGAAATAGCGGGGTAATCTTACATAGTTTTAACGAACTAACGGTGATTTAAATGAGCTGTTTATAGGTACAAAAGAGTCGGGTGAGCAGTGATGGTGATCGGAATCGAACGTGGAGGTTCGTATGATGGTTTTAAACTTAATAACCAAACTTCTGTGAAACTTTTGTGTAATAAATTTTTTGTGGAGTCTGTAAACATACTTAAATTTTGTTTTAACTTGTGTTAACAAATAGTATGTTTATAGATGTGTAAAACACAAAAGTTTTTATTGGAACCTAAGTGTAGTTTCTTAAATAATGGTTTTAAATGTCCGGAAGTCACATAAAGTGATACGGGTGTCACATGATTGAATTTTGATTTTGATTAGGCTGTGATTGTGCTTGTCATTCGTTAAATTAAGTTTGTGATTAGGGCAGTGAATTGTGATTAAGTTTGTGAATTTTATTGAACCTCTAATTTTATTAAGGTTGTTAAATTAAGTTTGTGATTAGGACAGTAGGGCTGTGATTTAGAGTTGTGAAGTTGCGATTGAATTGTGAATTTGATTTATTGCGTTTGCCATTTGTTAAATTAACTCTACCAATTATACACATCGATTTATAATTTTCGTTCCCAAGCCCAAGCCCGGAGGACAAAAGACGAGATTTTAAATCATTTTTGCATATTAAAATAGCAGTGAAGGACTCCAAAATGACTCATGGTGGCTGGTGCAGCTAACAACCAATAGCCGTGTAGGACTACTGCAGGTCAGTTTTTTTGGTACTATAGGGCCCCTATTTTATTTTTTCTTTGGGCCTCCATAAAGCTTGAGCCGGCCTGCATATGTGCCAAAAAGTTTTGAAAATAAAATATCTTGTTTGGCATCATCTGTAGTGCAATATGGTGTTATGTCTAAAAAATGAAATGATTCCATTGCCACACGCCACACGCCACCAACATGAAATCTTGTCGGAAATGTAGGATGCGACGAAACAGGTTGCAATATGAACTGGAAGGTATAAAGAAAACTTAATGCATTCAAATAAACCAAACATATTGTTTTACATAGAACTTTGAAATTAAACAGTGTTATGAAATAACACTAAGTTAATTAAACTAGTTTAGGTTCAAGAGCTTATGAATCCTACCTTGTTTTCATGCAATCCTTAATTTCCATTTCCTAAAAAGCTTGTAGTAAAAGTGTCAACTAGAAAATTGAGTGAGAACAAAGGTTTATAAATAATGAATCACAAGTTTAAGCATAATGGTATAAAAATATAATTTCATGTTTCCCACAACCAACCCTAAAGGCTTTAGTGCCTAATATTTGATTCCAGCTTAGCCGGATATTAAACCAAAATTCTTGAATTACACATGTAGCAGTTTCAAACACCCGGCTCCCTACCTAGGATCGAGTGGGTTTGTCAAAACAACAAATCTACCAACTTTACCCTGGCTTAGCCAAGGTAACGGTTGTGAATAAATTGATGGGACTTTAATTGAAATTCAACATGTAAGAACTATCTATGTTGAGACGTGCTTTTCACCCCATAATTGTGAAACATTAATAAAATGGGGCTAATTATCTCACCTTAGTTGTTGAATATTGAACCTTGTGATGAACTTGTGCGTGAAGTGAACCGGTCATGGATGCCCTTGATTATATATATATATATA
Organism: Mikania micrantha; assembly: GCA_009363875.1. NCBI lineage: Eukaryota > Viridiplantae > Streptophyta > Magnoliopsida > Asterales > Asteraceae > Mikania > Mikania micrantha. The sequence continues at coordinate 33,833,919 of CM018694.1, read as the reverse complement.
TATAATCAGTTATGATTTATATCTTTGATTAAATGAAATGATTTGGTGATGGAATAAGAGTTGTAATGAATGAAACATAGGATGAAAGACTTAGTGTACTTCAAAACGTTTTCAAGGTGTAGGTAATGTATTTACCAAAAGGTACCCAAGATAAGAGGTGAGTCCAATTGGACTCACTTAAACACCCAGTACATCCTAGATTGAATAATTTATAGATGTGACATCTAGTACCTGATCTTCCGGCAAGTCCGTACGGTACGTGTACATATACTATTTACTGTGTGTAAATACAATGTTTAAACAGTGCATGACAACAAGACTCAGAAAACGAACAACAGTTGTACGTATTTAAGTGAATGCTTTAGTACTGTAAGTACAACAACTCACGATAAAAAATAGTTGTATGTATTTAGGTGAAAACCTAAGTATCGTTAATACAACAAATCAAGATAAACAACAGTGTACAAACAAACGACAAGAACATATCGTTTGCAATCTGATATCCATAGATTACAGGAATCAGATGGCCAACAACTCAGTATGAAACAATGTGAATTCAAGGATATCAATGTGAAAACAGGACATTTTAGTTGAGTCATTTTGTGAGGAAACACAATTCAAAACATAAGTGCAGTGTCGTTTCAGAATAACGAACTAACAGTGTGTTTGCGTGGGTGACGATCCAAACAAACATATCTGTGAGTTTATAGTTCTGAAATGGTGACTGAAAAGTTGAAAACAAAAGTCAGAAAGTGAAAATATCTTCGTGTTCGTTCGGGTGACGATTCGAACGAATACGCGCGAAGGTGACGCGATCTGACGGAACGAAATTTATTAACGATTCGAACAATAATAAAATAAGGAAAATAAATACAAAACATTTATTAAGAATCACAACCTTTAAAACCTAAAAATAAAACCCTTTTATTTAAATTCGTAAACTACGCGCGTGACGTTCTGGAAACGCGACGAAAACGAGAACCGAGCAACCGAAACGAACCCGAACCGACTCGGGGTATAAATACACTAAATGAGGAAACAACCTCATTTAATTCTCTCATTCTCTCTCTATAAACCTTGTTGCTAACTTTCCTTTAGCCCCAAAACGAACCACGCCTTTCCACGGGGACACTTTCAACATGACTCGGTCACCCACTTGGAATTCCAAAGGCTTTCGCCGTTTGTCTGCGTAAGTTCATATTGTAAAGGTTCGTTGGAACTCCAAGCACGGACCAGAATTTACCTCGGAGTGTGAGGATCACATGAAGACAAAGTATCCCCACCTGTTTGAAGAAGTAGTGCCCGACAATGATGCTTAAATTTCGGGACGAAATTTCTTTTACAAGGGGAGACTGTGACATCTAGTACCTGATCGTCAGGCAAGTCCGTACGGTACGTGTACTTCTACTATTAACTTTGTGTAAATGCAGTGCGTAAACAGTGCATGACAACAAGACTCAGAAAACGAACAACAGTTGTACGTATTTAACTGAATTCTTTAATAGTATAAGTTCAACAACTCATGATAAACAACAGTTGTATGTATTTAGGTGAAAACCTAAGTACAGTTAATACAACAAATCAAGATAAACAACAGTTTACAAACAAACGACAAGAACATATCGGTTGCGATCTGATATCCATAGATGACAGGAATCAGATGGCTGACAACTTAGTATGAAACAATGTGAATTCAAGGATATCAATGTGAAAACAGGACAGTTTAGTTGAGTCCGTCTGTGAGGAAACACAATCCAAAACATAAGTGCAGTGTCATTTCAGAATAACGAACTGATAGTGTGTTTGCGTGGGTGACGATTCACACAAACATATATGTGAGTTTATAGTTCTGAAATGTTGACTGAAAAGTAGAAAAGAAAAGTCAGAAAGTGAAACCATCGTCGTGTTCGTTCGGGTGACGATTCGAATGAATACGCGCGAAGGTGGCGCGATCTGACGGAACGAAATTTATTAACGATTCGAACGATAATAAAATAAGGAAAATAAATACAAAACATTTATTTGGAATCACAACCTTTAAAACCTAAAAATAAAACCCTTTTATTTAAATTCGTAAACTACGCGCATGACGTTCCAGAAATGCGACGAAAACGAGAACCGAGCAACCGAAACAAACCCGAACCTACCCGGGGTATAAATACCCTAAATGAGGCAACAACGTCATTTAATTCTCTCATTCTCTCTCTCTAAACCCATTTTTCCGGAACTTTCTTTCTCTAGAAGTTTTGAACTTCAAACCCATAGATCTCTCTCATTCCTTGATGAAATCTCGTGTTCTGGGTGCCAAATCGAAGCTACAATCATCCTCTACCTAGAAGTACAACCGATCTAAGGAAATATCCACCAAAAATCGAGGTATTTGATTGTGAAAATCACGAAAACTAGGGTTTTCTAAACCCTTAGTCGACCTTTAGCCCTAACCGGCCTAAAACCCATGGCTTCTTCATCACCTACCTTTGAAAGAAGTCCACACCTGCATCAACACATAAAAACTACCATCAACCTCGACTACACCCAGGTTCAAATACCCTAGTCGGCCTCGACCCACAGCCTGCCAAAGGAGCTGATTCGGCCGAATAGGAGGAGAATGGCTATGTCTGGACCAAAAGACCCCATTCGCCGGCCAAACCTCTCCTTCGGTCGGTACCCATTCGATCGGGATCAAGTCATTCGCAGGCTGGCTTCCCATTCGGCTCAGCCCAGACTTTTGGCCTAAGCCACCTTCTATCGGCCATGATTATTCGGCCAGTTGTGGTTCAGCCACACTCCCATTCGACCGGACTCCCTCATTCGATCAGCCCATGTGGTTCGTCCTATGACACTTGATTCGGTCCATGGCCTTGGTTCGGCCCACACTTCGTTCGGCCTAGACTAACATTCGGCCCACATGGTTTAGTTTGAAACCAACACAAGAAACCAAATTGTCAAGGATAACATGCATGGATAGTAATCATATTCTACTACAAAGGTGGTGAATTTTGGAGTAATGAACTTCATAAATCATAAAAGCCTTGTCTTTTACAAATACTAATAAGTGATTTCAAAAATGATAAGGTGAATTCAACAAATACCATTCAAGTTAATTTATAAGATGCTACGGGCTTCTAATATTTAACCTAAAGTCTAATTTTTTATACTTAGAACCCCTCTTGTTTTGACATTAAATCAAGTTGAACATAAAATCAATAACAAAGTATACTAACCTTAACCTAATTGGGTTAAGTGTTATTTAAAATCCATAACAAGTAAACCGAGGCCGAACGAAGACCGAGACTTACGGGTGTTAGCCAACTTTAGGGCTAACTCATACACACACACAGTTCCCTATAACTTATACTTATAAGTTACAAACAACGTGAAATCAATACAGGATCGTGAAAACTACATCGAGTACAACAAAGAGAGCGTTCATTTCTTGTTAGAACTTAGTCAACCATAACAGGTACAAGGTGAGTTCATACGCCTCCTTTTCTAATCTTAACTGATTTTAACTCTCGGGGCAGAGAAACATGCTAAATCTTTTATTTACTTAAAAGTTTTAGTACAACATATTGTTTATACTATGATTTAGATAATATTGTATGACTTTATTATCGCTTATCATTGTACGCATGCTTGTATGATCATAACACACTGAAAAAACTAGGATGAAACATGATAATGTAGCTTCATGAATCATCAACACAACAGAATAATGCTAGTTATAAGATTATATCTTATAACATTATATTATTCTTACACGAATGAACAACAAGGTAATCACATGTTAACATGCTAACAACAACAAGAACAAACAAGAATGATATGAAGATAACATATCTTCATAGTATCATTCACCACCGGAGTTAGCTAAGTGCAATAAGACCGGTTCTTATAACACTATGCTTACAACTCGGTGACGACACTGGGATAACATGAAACAAACATCAAAGAGAACAGGAGTGATGATCATGTCTACATGACTACATGACTACATGACATCATCCACCACCTGAGCTAACTAAGTGTATTAAGACTAGTTCTTACAACACGGTAGTGGCAACAGGGTGAAACTATGGAACAACAAGAATGATAATCGTGATAACGTAACTTCATGATAACAACATCATTCATATAACAACTAACATTTTATAATAAGACAAGTTCTTATATAACACTGTTAAACACTACATGAACACATAACATGGAGAACAAACAACATTGGTGAACACAACAACAATTGATTACTATTGAACTGTCTGTATTATATCATGACAATCATGTGCCATGTATTCAAGATGATCATTGTAAGTCCCTCACAAAGAATTGTTTACCAGTTAGTTTGACGTGACTAAACCGACGATAGCATAGTGGTACCATAGGTTTGACAAACCTCCGGCTTGTAGGGTTGGTATGTTGATCGTATTGAACATTTGGCCGGTAACGTATGACCGGTGACAGGGCGACAACATTCAGGGTCTGGTAAGCGACACATGGTGATATTAATCTGCAATGATAATTATAATTAATACTTCGATTCTATTGACTGGTAGACTGAGGAATTGACTTTCTCTCCTGTCACATTACTGGTAATAGTTTCGTTGAAGTCTATGGGAACATCAAAGTGGTAGACGCAAATCGGATGCATTGTGATCTGATTACGTGAGGATTACAATGGATTCCTTTTAGGCTCTATGCACTCCAAGCGGAGAACATATATCAATTGGTTAACTAACACTTATAACAATTGTAGTGATTGACAGTTAACCCAACAAGCGAGAGTGTCACACCCCAGGCCGGCGGGAACGGATCGTGTTTTCCCGTCGGGCGGAAGGTTCCCGGGGCACGATATCTTGAGTGATAATCAATTGATCAGATTTTTTACATAGCACATGATAATATAAATGAGAAATGCTAACACATCCATGATATAGAATTACAAGATTAAATTACAATGTATCGTTCATAATTTAATCGAGTAAATCTATCAAAAGAATCAATATGACTATATCTTGTATATGTACAAGATATACAAAAGATGATTCATTGTTCTTGTCACCAAAAGCATGCAACACAAAATAAAGCTAGGTCTTCTAAAAGTCCACTAGCTTAATCCTTGCATGTATGTATCTACACCTGTTCATCACCTGAGAAAACATGTATTTAAACAAAGTCAACACTAGGTTGGTGAGTTCATAAGTATGTTAATTGAAAATCTTGATTCATTCACATGCACAATCACAATGAATAATATGTTACTTGTATGTCATTTGTTCACTTGTTCACCCAATGGCTTCTCAAAAGTTATATTTACAAGTAATATATCATCATAGTAGTGATGCTTATATATAGGGCATATGTAAGGGAACTAAGCCCTATCCAACATCCCACCACATCACTACTAGAACTCCACACTACTTGCAATACAACTATTGATTTCCATTCCCAAATCCACATGTCCGTCTCATTCTTGATCACCTGTGATAACTAGTATAGAATAATATAATAATGTAATTGTTGTTATCGTACCGAAGTTTAGATAACCATTATATATGTTAAGGATATTAGATTTATTAGATATGTTCCTTGTATTATTCTATATTTGTGGGGCTAACTGTTGTTTCACTTTTAAATATTAAGAGTGTTAGTTAACCACTTGTAATTTGTTCTTGAACTATAGTGCATAGAGCCTAAAAGGAATCCATTGAAATCCTCACGTAATCAGATTTCAATGCATCTGATTTATCTCTACCACTTTGTATACCCATTGACCTCATCGAAACAGTTACTACCAATATCACATGAGAATATACGTTGCTCAGTCTACTAGTCAACAAGAAACGATGGATTAATTACTTATCACTGCAGATTAATATCACCATGTGTCGCTTTCCAGAACCTGATTTGAAGTCGCCCTGTCACCGGTCATACGTTACCGGCCAATGAATCAATACGATCAACATACTAGCCCTACAAGCTAGAGGTTTGTCAAACCTATGGTACCACTATGCTATCGTCGGTTTAGTCACGTCAAACTAAGTGGTCAGCGAATTATAGGGGCTTACATGATCAACTTGTACAATTAGCACATGATTGAAGTGATATAATACAACAGGTCAATAGTAACTAATTGTAATTGTGTTCATATGTATAATTGTTCTCATTGTCATATGTTCTCCGTGTTATTAACAAAGTTAAATAAGAACTTGTCTTATTACATTATGTTAATTCTTTGAGTGAATGATGTTGTTATCATGAAGTTACATTATCATGATTATCATTCTTTGTTCCATGTTCTCTTTTAATATGTATTGAATTGTAAAGCTAAGTGTTAAAAGGATTTATCCTATTACACTTACTTAACTCTTGTATCGAATGTTATTACAAAGATATGTAATATCTTTATAACATTCATATGTTTGCCTGAGATTGTTCCAATGTCTATTTATGTAAGAATACCTAAGTGTTATAAGATAAAATCTTATAACTATATTATTCTAATGTATTGATGAATTAATAAGATATATTATCTTGTTCATCTGATTATCCCTGTCATGTCATGATCATACAAGCATGCATACAATGATAAGCGATAATAAACAATTAAGTATTATCTAAATCAAAGTGTAAATAACATGTTAAGTAGAAATTTTAAATAAATAAAAGTAAACATGTTTCTCAGCCCCGAAGGTTGAAAATCAATTAATATTAAAGAAAAGGGGCATATGAACTCACCTTGTTGTTGTAGGGTTGACTTAGCTTACAAGAAAGAATGCACGCGCTCTTTTATTGATCTTGTGGTAGTTTTCACGCTCCTGTATTGATTTCACGTTGTTTTCGACTCATAAGTACCAAATTATTGTAATTGGTGTGAATGTATGTGTTAACCCTAAAGTTGGTTAACACCTGTGTGTCTCGGTCACAGTCTTTGTTATTTGGCCCAACTAGCTTGCAAATCAACTCAATAGTACTCAACCCACTTGTTTTAACTTAGCATCCTTTTGTTTATTAATGTATTTGTTACTTGAATTGTTATCATGACAAAAGTATTCTAAGTATAAAACTTAAAATTATTGTCTAACACCTTTGAAGTGTCATATGTTATGTTTTATGATCCATCTCAATTCTTGTTACCTTTGTAGTAAAACACTATTTCTTTTTTTCATGTGGATCGATTGTTATTGAGTCGAAGTGAATTACGGGTCGGATAGGACATGGTCTTGGGCCAATCGGTTGGGCGAAATACTGTGTTGGGCTTCCCGAAGTGTTGATCTCAAATGAAAAGGACTCGGTCAAGGATGTGGGCCGAATTAAATGGATTTGGGCCTAGTGTACAAAGAGTGGGCCGGTGTGCATAGCTTAGACCGAAGTTCACTCGGTTTATGTTGGGCCCCAAAGCGGTGTGGGCCAAAGCAATAGAGGGTTGGGCCGGAACTAATAGGTTGTTGGGCCGAAAATCACATGGGTCACTCGAGTCCTTGGGTCAGTTGTAACAACATGGATTGATTGGGTTTGCTTGGGTTTGGGCCGAAAATCATGTGTGGGTTTAGAATTTGGTTACATGTATTCGACTGGAAATCAAATGGCTTCGGCTCCTATGCAGCGAACCTCTAAGGTTTGTTCAGATATAGGTTCGGCCAAGTGGAATCAGCACAGGGTTCGTGAGCCATTGAAGTAGGTTCGACTAGCATAGGATCTGCAGTAGGGTTCGTAGGGTTTGTCTTGCTAGGAAGGTTCGGGGGTGGTTAGGCTCGGCTGACCAACGTGGTTCGCCACCCGTATGGTTCGTCCATCATGCAGCAATGGTTCGCGGGGGTGTAAAGGGTTCGTAGACCAGGAAATGGTTCGGCCATCAAGTATGAGGGTTCGTCATGGTATGAGGGTTCGTGGTCCATGAATGGTTCGGTGATGAGGAAGATGGCTCGACAGAAAAAGGTTCGGCTAAGGCTCGTGTCTCCATCAAGGTTCGTGAACCATGATGGTTCGGCTGTTAGCTCCCATGAAACTGTAACCGGGTATCATCACGATCACCATTCCAACTTGTTGTAAGTCTACACGCCTGCTGGGTTAAGTGGTTCAAGTTATTGAGGGTTGGTGGTGTGAAACAGCAAGTATGTGGTCGGTTTCATGGGGGTGTCGAACAAGACTCATAAAACCCTACATTTCGTGAACTTTCACAGCATTATACCTCGATTTCGGCTGGTGAAATTTCCAGATCGGTTGTACTTTCTTGAAGAGGAGATCGAGAGCTTCACGTGGGTTCAAGAATCACTCGATTTCGTTGAGAAATGAAGGAGATATGGACCTTGGAAGCTCTAAAATGGTGGTTGGAGGTGGGTTCCGAATTTTTGAGAGAGAGAGAGATGTAGGTGGTGAAAAATGGGAGAAAAACTCTCATTTAGAGTTTTTATACTTCGTGTGGTGTTCGGGTTTGTTTCAGTTGCTCGGTTCGTGATTACGTCACGTATCCGGAAATTTACGCGAAATTAACTTTTAATAATTAAAAGAAAGGTTATTTTTTTATTATTCGATGAGTTTCAAAATTGTAAAAATGTTAAATATTTTATTTTATTTAATTAATTTCGTTCGTGTCGTGTTTCGTTTTCGTTTCGTCAGATCGCGTCACCATCGTGCGTATTCATTCGAATCGTCATTCGAACGAACACGACGATGGTTTTGCTTTCCGACTTTGGTTTTCTACTTCCCAGTCTTCATTTCAGAACATTAAACTCACAAATATGTTTGTGTGAATCGTCACCCACGCAAACACACTGTCAGTTCTTATTATGAAACAACACTGCAATTTATGTTTGAATTGTATTTCCTCACTGTCGGACTCAACTAAACATCCTGATATCACATTGTTTTCACATTGCATTGTCGGCTATCTGATTCCTGTCATCTATGGATATCAGATCGCAACCGATTTGTTTTTTGTCATTCGCTTGCACATCGTTGTTTCTCATGTTTAGTTGTGTTAACTGTACTTAGGTTTTCACTTAAATACACATAACTAATGTTTCAATTGAGTGTTGTATTTACAGTATTTAAGTTTACACAAAAATACATACAACTGTTTCTTGTAAATCTGAATTCTGTTAATACAAATACTTTGTATACACATGAAATCACACGTAGTTACTGTTGAAAGTACACGCATCGTACGGACTTGCCGGCCGGTCTGGTACTAGTTGTCACAGAGAGAATAATAACAAGGATAAGGTTATATTAATCTATTTTCCTTAAAACAGTGAGGGTTATCAATACTTCGGTTTGATAACTAAATCCCTCATACTATATTATTCTACATATAACACATTGGGTGATGAACATAACCAGATGGGTGAATATCAAACGGGTTGAACATGTGAGATGAAAATGGATATCTATAGTTTTATTACAAGTGGTGTGGATTTCTGTTGAGCATGTGGTGGGATGGCGTCTGGGTGGGTTGTAGGCTCAACCCTTTCGTATGCCCTATATATAAGCATGCTTGATGGGATGAAATATCACTTTTAAATATAACTATGGAGAGGCCATTGTGTGAACAGATGAATCAAACATTAAACAAGAATCATGTATGATATTGTGACTGTGTATGTGAACAAAATCAATGTTTTCAATTATCAAACTTATGAACTCACCAACCTAGTGTTGACTTTGTTTAAATGCATGTTTTTCTCAGGTGACGAACAGGTTTAGTCACCAGCATTCGGGAACATAGCTAGTGGACTTTTAGAAGACCTAGCTACATTTTGTGTCCATCATACTTTTGAATGACAAAACAATGAATCATCTTTTGTAGATCTTGTACGGTTACAAGATAGAAACTCATTGATTCTTTTGGATAGATTTACTTAGTTAAATTATGAACGAAACATTGTAATTTAACTTTGTAATATTATATAACATTGTCATGTTAGCATTTCTCATTTATATATCATGTGTTATGCAAAAAATCTGATCACTATGATTATCAAATGATATCACGCCCCGGGAACCTTCCGCCAGAAGGGGAAGTCGATCCAGCCCGCCGGCTCGGGGTGTGACAGTAGACATGGACATACCAACTATACTTGGTAACAAGTGAGTTCATAGGAAAGAGGGGTGAGTCACAATTGACAAACGTAAGTACCCAATCTTTCCTAGCCACAACCACATATTAGGTTATGTGCTTATTCATTCATGGATACATGGGATGGAAGAGTTTGAAAGGCTATAGTAATTGTAATGGGTGGATATTCAATATGGATTGGGTTTTAGTTTCCTGAAACCAAGATTTTGTAGTTTGAAGGCCCAGACTTTTGGAATTATGTATTAAGTTTTAAGTTGGGCTTTGAATCTTTAATATGTTTTAGTTAAAATGTAATATGCTAATTTAATTATTCCATTGTTTTGGCTTTATCCCATTAAGTCACCTTAATAGATTGTTAAAGGTAGGTTTTACACAGCAAGTGGGCTGATTGCTCACATGTTTTGTTTTGGGCTTTAAGTGGTCGAGTTCTATGAGTTAAGTTATAAACCTTATATGGTTGGAAACTTATTATCCTAATTTAATTTAAAAAAAAATGCTTAAATTTTTTACAGTATGAAAAATTTATGACCGAGTTTGCTAGGAGGTGCCCAATTACAAATTTTAGTTTCAATATTTAAAAATTCTTTTGAAAATGTTATCAAATGAGTTAGGAAACCCATTATGTATCAAAATAATGTTATGAGTTTAAATTTAACTTAAAAAATATTTGTTGATTCGGATTAGTTTTAAATGTTTTATAAGCCTTTGAAGTTGGCTGATACATTCTGTCAGAATACGGATTTTATGATTTTAATTTTTTTGGTTTATTTTTGATTAATCATCGTTTTGTTTGGATTTGTTTCATGTTATAAACATTATTTTACATATGAATATGCATGATTTTGAATCTTTGAAGATGATAACATGATTAAAATATAAAATTAAGACAAGAAGGGTAAACAGATGAAATATTGCAAGAACATGAAGGTGTTCTTGCAAGTTTTGAAGTTTTGATCCATCATTGTGACAACCATTACGAAACTGTTAGGAGATTGTACGGTAGTACATCAGTAACAGATTATAAATATAGACACTTAAGTGTATTTATATGTCAAACTGTAAAGCAATGTGTAAGTCAAGTAACCAACTGTGATAACACAAAGAAAGATGAACTGAAACAATAAAACGACAATGGGTGCAAAACACAAGACACAACATTCAGAACACAGATCCTCCGATAACGAGAATCAGACGGATGAGAATCTAACGAGAAAAGACAAATGAGTAAGTTTCGTCACAATGAAATCTATAAACGAAGGTGAGGATATAACTATTTAATAATAATTAGATAGCATTACTAGAATATTAGACCGATAGTGTATTCGTGTGGGTGACGATTTACATGAATATATTTGTTTAGTGTAATATTCCAAGTGATATATGGAAACTAGATAACCAAGTCAGAAGGTGAAACCGACGTTGTATTCGTATAGTTAGCGCTCTGCACGAATACGCGCATAAGTTTGCGTTTTCTGACGAAACGCTATAAATAAACATTTTCGAACTTTTAAAAATAACAAAAAGGAATTTAAAATATTTATTAGGAATTACCACCTAAAAATTTATTACATAAAACCATTTTACAAAAATATAATGTCTTTAAAATTTCGTTTCCTAAATGACCCGTTGTAACGCAACCAAACGAACCCGACCCGAGACCGGAAACCCGGTCTATAAAAGCCACATTTTTCCCTCCTTTCTCCTCCTTCACATCGAAAGTTCTCTCCATCTCTCACTAAATTTCGGATCTCTCTCTACTCTCTCATTACAAGAACTATCACACCTCGAGCCAGCAGACTGAACGACTTTCCTACCCGGGGCGCGATATCGTGTGATAATCGGGATAATCAGTTTGTATACATAGCATCAACATTTTAGAATAACTAAAGCACAATAACAATAAACTAGGATTACAAAGTTAAATTACAATTGTCATGTTTAATAATTTAACTAAGTAAGCCTACCCAAAAGAATCATGAGTTTACTAACTTATATCCGTAGAAGATATCAAAAGTGATTCATAAGTAACAAACAAATTATGCGCTTCCAAAAGCTACTAGGTCCTCTATCTGTGTAACATCTGTGCATTTAGTCATGGTAGTCATAAACAGTGATAGTACAATGTGTATTTACATTCAGTATGTCAATGTGATTCACGTGTTCATATTTGTGTTTGTGTGTTATAGGAATTCTTTAATTATGAACAATTATGTATTATTTATTTATAGTCGATTACACTAGGCAAGAACAATATCGTATTATATCGAAACAGTGGTGGGATGGCGTTAGATTAGGCAGGTAGCTGGACTCTGGGGTATGCCCTATACATATACTGCGTTCGGTGTAATGAGATAGTGTTAGTGCGTAGTGTTATGACGAATAGTATGACAAACAATTAATCAAACAAAATCGTAATGCGTAAGCGAGACTGAGTCTTCCAGAGAAGTCTTAAACAGAAAAGTCAAGCTTTTATATGGGGGCAGAAACAAGAAGATGCATTCCAACTTCTTAAACAGAAGTTATGCAACTCCCCTATCCTTAGTCTTCCAGAGGGCAGTGATGATTTCATTGTCTACAGCGATGCTTCAAACCTTGGCCTCGGTTGTGTGCTTATGCAACGAGACAAGGTGATTGCATATGCTTCAAGACAGCTTAAGGTTCACGAGAAGAATTACACTACCCATGACCTTGAGTTAGGGGCTGTGGTCTTTGCATTGAAGATTTGGAGGCACTACCTTTATGGTACTAAATGTGTCATCTACACGGATCACAAGAGCCTGCAACACATTCTCAATCAGAAAGAACTCAACATGAGACAACGGCGTTGGGTTGAGCTTCTAACTGATTATGACTGCGAGATTCGCTACCATCCGGGTAAAGCCAATGTGGTGGCGGATGCTCTTAGTCGTAAGGAACCAGTCAAGCCAATTCGTGTAATAGCCATGGAGATCAACACGCAGCCAAACTTGAAGGACCTGGTTCGTATTGCACAACAACAAGTGGTGATAGACAATCAACTGAAGGCAGACTTAGACTGCGGAATTGAGAAGAAACTAGAACCTCGATCTGATGGGGTATTATACCTCAACGGTCGTATTTGGATTCCAAAGTCAGAAGAATTGCGCAAACTCATCTGTGATGAGGCTCATAAGTCGCGATACTCAGTTCATCCTGGAGCAGATAAGATGTACCATGACTTGCGGGCATCTTACTGGTGGCCGGGAATGAAGAAAGACATAGCATTGTTCGTGGTGAAATGTCTAACATGTTTCAAAGTCAAAGCAGAACATCAAAAGCCTTCAGGACTTCTTCAGCAACCTGAAATTCCTTAATGGAAATGGGAACAAATTTCCATGGATTTCATAACCAAGTTGCCGAAAACTTCGCGAGGTTATGATTCGATTTGGGTGATCGTTGACCGACTCACCAAATCTGCTCATTTTCTCCCAATCCGAGAGGATTACAAAATGGAGAAGTTAGCTACCTTGTACATCAACGATATCATTGCGCGTCATGGTACTCCAACATCTATCATTTCTGATCGTGATAGTCGTTTCACTTCTCGCTTTTGGCAATCATTGCAAAAGGCTTTGGGAACTCGTGTTAATCTTAGCACGGTGTATCATCCCCAAACCAACGGTCAAACCGAAAGGACTATCCAAACACTCGAGGACATGCTTTGTTCTTGTGTGATCGATTTCGGTGGGAGTTGGGACACTCATCTTCCACTTATCGAGTTTTCGTACAACAACAGCTACCATACAAGCATTCAACATGCACCATTCGAAGCTTTATATGGTAGGAAGTGCCGATCACCGGTCTGCTGGACCGAGGTTGGTGACTCACAGGTCGTAGGACTTGAACTCATTCAAGAAACAACCGACAAGATCACAATCATTCAATCAAGGCTTAAGGCCGCAAGGGATAAACAAAAGAGCTATGCCGATCGACGTCGGAAACCACTTGAGTTTCAAGTTGGGGACCGAGTCTTACTCAAGGTTTCTCCCTGGAAAGGCGTTGTTCGATTTGGGAAGAAAGAGAAACTTGCACCAAGGTACGTTGGACCTTTTGAGATCCTGGAAAGGATTGGTCCCGTGGCTTACAAACTCATATTTTCGGTGGAGCTAAGCAATGTTCACGATACGTTTCATGTATCGAATCTTAAGAAATGCTTGGCAGATCATGATGTTCAGATTCCACTGGAAGACATTCAGATTCAAAACAACATGCAATTCATAGAAACTCCAGTCGAAATCATGGATCATGGAGTCAAGAAACTCAAACGTAGCCGCATTCCGATCGTAAAGGTACGATGGGAGGGCAAACGTGGTGCTGAGTTCAACTGGGAACGTGAAGACCAGATGAAGCTTAAGTACCCTCATCTTTTTACAGTACCTTCGGCTAGTTAATTTCGGGACGGAATTCCCTTAACTAGGGGAGACTGTAACATCTGTGCATTTAGTCATGGTAGTCATAAACAGTGATAGTACAATGTGTATTTACATTCACTATGTCAATGTGATTCAAGTGTTCATATTTGTGTTTGTGTGTTATAGGAATTCTTTAATTAGGAACAAGTATGTATTATTTATTTACAGTCGATTACACTAGGCAAGAACAGTATCGTATTATATCGAAACAGTGGTGGGATGGCGTCAGATAAGGTAGGTAGCTGGACTCTGGGGTATGCCCTATACATATACTGCGTTCGGTGTAATGGGATAGTGTTTATGCGTAGTGTTATGACGAATAGTATGACAAACAATTAATCAAACAAAATCGTAATGCGTAGCGAACCGAGCAACCGAAACGAACCCAAATACCCCGAGGGTATATAAACACCAAATGAGGGTGTTCCTCCTCATTTATTGCAGCCCAACCCTCTCTCTCTCTATGATTTTCAGTTTCCACTTTCTCTCACTAGAACTCCAACCTTCCAAGATTCGTATCTCCTTCGTTTCTTGACGGATTTGAGTGATTCTTAAACCTACGCGAAGCCCTTGCATCCTCTACACAGGAGTACAAAGGATCGGTGCTGATTCGAAGGAATTTGGCCAGAATCGTAGAGAGAAGTTTCGGATTCAAGGGTATTATACCATTCATCATCATTCTTCTTTTAAAACTGAGTTTTAACACATCATTATGATTCTTACATGTTTTAGATGAGTTCACGCATGAATATACACTGAAAACCATCAATTATTGTGGCTAAATCGTGATTTTTACAAGATCCATAGCTGTATCCCGATCAGGCGAACCTGTTGCTCAGCCGAACCTTTCAGGCTAACCTGCAGGGGCGACGAACCTTCCCTTAGACGAACCTGCAGGGCAAGGAACCTAAAGGTTCTGGCGAACCTGAGAGGTGAACGAACCTCTAGGTTCAGGCGAACCTGAAGAGCTGAACAAACCTAGGGAAACGAACCTTCTAGAGAACCTAGTAAACGAACCATATGGCGAACCTAAGGAACGAACCATCTGACAAACTTTTTGGTGAACCTATTGTACTAAAGGGTTCGTGGGACAGTTTTGCATGCCACGAACCTAGGGCAGCCGAACCCCAGGTTTGTGAACCTTGGGAAACTATTGCCAAACCTAGAGTAGACGAACCATAAGGTTCGCTGCTTCTAGGAGTAACAAACCTAAAAATTTAAAACATAAGTATTCAATCGGGATTCGCACAACACTTTTAAACATAAAAACAAGTTATTCAATGGTTAATCAGGATCATAATATCACAAGTCAACCAATCAATCGAATAGTACAATGTCGCAAATCTTATATTCTATGTATGATTACAATGATATAGAAACCAGTTAGAAGTCTTGCTTTCTATTTGCTACTTGTTATAGTTCAGAGTCTACTGCAGACAGGTGAGAACATTAGCCCCTCTTTCACTGTTTTACAACTGTTTTGGGGTGGAACACGTGATCAAACACTCTTATTACAATCATACTTCATTTTACAGGAATTATGCTACTTTACAAACATTACAGATTTATTGTACTAATTCAACGGATTCATCAACTGTGTTAAAGGATTTCATCAACTGTTTTAAAAGATTTATCAACTGTCTTAAAGGATTTTATAAACTGTTAACATATTTTACTAAAAGGTTTTATAAAAGGTTCTCTAAACTGTTTTATACCTGTTTGTCACAAATAGTTTTATAAATGTTAAACTCTTTTAAAGAATAAGTTTTATAAACTCTTTTACTATGAATTGTGCTTTTACAAGATAATATTTTATAAACCTTGTTATTATACAAGGATACTATTCTCGGTATTAAATCAAAGGTTTTAATACAAGGTTTTCAATCAATGGTTTTCATGGTGATATTAAATCAAAGGATTTCAATTCATGGTATTCAAGCAAGGTTTTTCAAAATCATGGTATTCAACCGAGGCATTCAACCAAAGGTTTCAAATCAAAGTATTCAAAAAACATGGTGTTCATCGTTGTGAACAAACTTATTCATCCATCAAGTTACATATTCATATTCATATAGCGTTAGTACTGGGTGATCACAACAAGGGAAAGCGGACACATTGGGACATACCAAAGCTGGAGTTAGCTTTTAAATTTGTTTTAAAAGCTAACTGCAGAATTGGTTACATTACGGTAATATGAAATTGCTGCTAATTTAGTTTACCCGCATACGTCATATTGATCGGGTTACATCAACACGGAGTTGTCTTCTGAGTAACCTCGTTAGTACAGCTCGTGTTGATGCGTTTACTGACTAATTTTCTGACTCCAAATGTAGTTTGGGACTTGATTATATGTTGGTTCTTTAGTAAACAGTCTGCGGACTGTTTGCACACGTTATACATACTTGATGGTAGTTTGGGTTTCAACCATCAATGTATTTTCATTCATTGTTTTATACATATGCCTTACAATGCATATTCATATTTACAAATGTTAAATCTATTGTTCTCACCAACTACTTTTGTATTTGACAGTTACTTTTCACGTGTTTCAGGTAATCAGGTTTAAGACATTCGAAAGGACAACTAAGGAGACCGTTTTAAGATAGAACAAGATGAAGAAACAAGCTAGGATGGATTTAGAAACACACTTAATCCTGATTGTTTAATTGCCTTGTTTAAGTCTTATTTTGTAAACATTATTTTTGGGTCTGTAGTTGTCATTCTTTTGGGAAAATAGATAGATTGTCTGTAACTAAACAATGGTCTAATCTTTATGAAATCTAGTAATGCATTGTGGTTGTTCTTATTCAATACTTGTGCATGATTCAACCATTGATCGTCACCGCGCCGTGGATTCCGCACGCGGCGCAGGGGGTGTGACAATCTGGGCATCCTAGTATACATCCTGAGATCTTATCTTAATCATGTATGTCACCTGAGAAAACATGTAAGAATACAAAGTCAATATATGTTTGGTGAGTTCATATAGTTTTGTATTGAAAATAAGTTTCAACAAACCTTTTAGAGTAACAACCTTAACCTCACCAACAAGACATATCCTATCCAGTCAAATATGCTTATATATAGAGCATACGTAGGGTCAAGCTTACCCCCAGCCCACCACATATCGAACCACATATGATATTGTTGTTACTGATAATTAAGCGTTTTACTCTCTGCCACAATCCACATTCAAAATAGTTTTAAGAATTATGATTAACCGATTTTCAATTCATTAGAGTTTGAAAACCAAGCTTAAGGTCACATCTATGGACGACTGAATACTAGAACGGAGTGACTCCAAGAGACACATATGATGACATTCAGTACCTATCCATAGAAGCAACTCGAGTGTGACTTTCAGCATCGGTGCGTAGTTAGAGGGTATCCATCAGATGGCACACAGTCAATTGAATGGGACAATAATCATCCTAGCCACTCGTCACAAAACATAAGAATTGACAATGAAAAACACTAAATGACTAGTGGGGCTTGACCAATGTCAATGCTTGGTGGCCAATCAGTCTGTCTTACAAAGTCCTTGTGAGTAATCAGTATTGAGTCTTTCCGTAACATGTGCACCACATGTACCTGTTTACCAACCCGGATCATGTCACACCCCGAGCCGGCAGGCTGGATCGACTTTCCCATCGGGTGGAAGGTTCTCGGGGCGTGATATCGTAATGATAATCGACATGATCAGATTGTTTACAATGCACATGATATATAATGAGAAATGCTAATATGATATTGATATAGAATTACAAAGTTAAATTACATTGTCATGTTCATAATTTAACTAAGTAAATCTAACCAAAAGAATCATTGAGTTTTCTATCTTGTATCTGCACAAGATTTACAAAAGTGATTCACCAAAATATGTCATCAAAAGTTTTGCACACAAAATGAAGCTAGGTCCACTATAAAAGTACACTAGCTAATGCATCCTGAGTCAGGTGACTAAACCAGTTCGTCACCTGAGAAAAACATGCATTTAAAACAAGTCAACACGAGGTTGGTGAGTTCATAAGTTTACTAATTGAAAACAATTGATTTATTGTCATTCACAATCACAATGTCATACACAAGTCTGATTGATAAATGTTTCATCCATCTCACACAATGTCCTCTCCATAGTTATACTTACAAATAGTATTTCATCCAAATCAAGCATGCTTATATATAGGGAATACGTAGGGGACAAGCCCCAGCCGACATCCCACCACATACCTGACTGAACTCAACACCACTTGCAATAAAACTGTGCATACCCTTTTCTATCTCACATGTGTTCACCCCATTTGATATTCACCCATAAATTGTGTTCATCACCCGAGTGTTATATGTATAGAATAAAAGAGTATGAGGGCAGTAAGTTATCAAAACCTAAGTGATGATTAACCCTCAGTGTTTTTTGGTGAACATATTTATCAAATCTTATCCTTATTATTATTCTCTCACTTGTAGGGTTAACTGTAATTCACTTCTAATAATAGGAGTGACCGTTAAATTATTGATATTGTTCACAATCTAAAATGTATTGAGCCTAAATGGGGTCCATTGTGGTCCTCACGTAATCAGACAACAATGCATCCAATTTACCTCTATCCCATTTGTAGTCTCAATAGAATCAGTGCCTTAAACGAAACTATTACCAGTATTATGACATGAGAGAAAATCAATTCCTTAATCTACTAGTTAATATAATCAAAGGAATAATTACAACCTATGTTACCACTATGCTATCGTTGGTTTAGTTGCACTAAATCAATGGTAAACGATTCTCTTGTAAGGGACTTACGACTGGACATGAACTCATGAACACATGATTGTTGTGATATAATGCAAACAGGCTTAATAGTAATTAGTTGATAGTATGTGTTCTCCCATTGTTATTGTCTCAATGTATTTAACAAAGTGTTATAAGAACTAGACTTGTTACACTGTGTTAGAAAATATAGTGAATGATATTATCATGAAATTTTATTATCATGAGTATCATTCTTGTTACCTCTTGTACTTGTCTTAGTGTTATCTCAATGTCACCTCAGTCTTAATAACAAAGTGTTATAAGATCACATCTTAGATACACTTATGTTATTTCAGTGATAGGATAATATCAGGAAATTATATTATCGTGACATCTTCCTTGATATGTTCTCATGGTATAATCAAAATAAAATGAACACAATGCTATGATCTCTAGTCTTTAACATTGTCTCATAAGATCTCATCTTATCATACAATGTTAGCATATGCAAGGGATGACATCTTGAAAGTATGTTATCAGGATGTCATCCTTGATATCCGAAGTGGTTATCTCAAATGTTGTCTCAATGTTATGTATTCTCAATGATTTTAACAACGTGTTATAATAACTCGTCTTATTACACAGTGTTAATAAATGTGGTGAATGATGTCATCATGAAATCATGTTATCATGAGCATCACTCTTGTTGTCTCAGTGTTATAAACGCGTTGGTATGAGATCTAGCCTTGATGCATTGTGTCACTCATTTTGATGGGATGGTATCATGAAGTTATGTTATCATGATATCATACCTGTTATGTTTGACAAATTATTTCACACACAAGCACACATAATGATAATGATAAGATAAGATTATGATGATAAAGATAAAATCAATATTATCTATATCACATGATGATTGAAATAATATACTAAAGCTTTTAAAATAAATAAAAGAGTTTGCATGTTTCTCAGCCCCGAAGTTAAAATTTAAAAGATTAGAAAAGGGGCATATCAACTCACCTTGTAGTTGAAGTGGTTGACTACGCCTCAAGAAATGCACACGCTCACTGTTGTCGTGCTGATGTTGTATTCATAGTCCTGTGTTTGATTAAATGGCTTATTCTTGTGATTTTCGTAAGAATGAGTCATGCTAATGGGTTTTCACCCGAATGAGTCAGTCACCAGAATGAGTCAGTCACCCGAATGAGTCACCCGAATAGCTCATTCTCCCGCCTCATTCTCCCGACTCATTCTCCAGGCTCATTCTCCCAACTCATCCTTATGGCCATTCTCACAGCTATTCGCCCGAACGGGTTTTCAGCCATGAGAGAAGAAGACTTCGAGTTCTAGTCGTATATATAGTCGTTTTGAGTGGGTTTATGTGAGTAAACTCATTTAGAAGGTGTATGGGTCGAAAAAGAGACGTTTTAAACCGGTTAAAACCGTGGTTGTGTCAGGTTTGTAGAAAATCCTAAAATCCGAACCTTCTCTCTAGAATTTGTCCAACCAAGCTTCTTTCTGATAAGATCTTCTATACTTCCTTGTTCTACTCGTTGAGAGGTCGTTTAGACACCCAGAAAACGAAATTTGGTGGTGGTTTGTTATGGTGGAGTGTTGAAGAAGCATAGAGAGAGAGTAGAGAGAGAGACGATATCTTGAGAGGGGAGAGAGAGAGTTTGTGGCTGGAAATGGAAAAGAGAAGAAGAAAAATGAGTTTTTATACCCCGGTTGTTTACCCGCGTGTTCGGTCTTGATCGGTTGCGTTAAATCAAGATTTCTCGTAACGTAACGTTTATAACGCATAATTTTATAAAAAAATTTAACTGAAATCTTTTTAGATTGTGATTCCTGACAAATATTATTTTTATTTTATTTTATTTTATTTTAATTATTTTAAGGTTCGTAATCGTTTATTTTTTGCCGTTTCGTCAGAAAACGTAACTTACGCGCGTTTTCGTACAGAGCGCTAACTGTACGAATACGGTCGTACGTTTCACTTTCTGATTTGATTTTCTATTTGTCAGATGTCGTTCAGAACATTAAACCCACTGATTGTTTGTGGGAATCGTCACCCACGCAAACAAACTGTCAGTTTATCATTCCGAAACGATACTGAATTTCTGTTTTGCATTGAATTTCTTCACTGAAGGACTCAACTAAACACACCTAATTGTACATAATCACGCTTGTTTCACCTTGTTTACTCATAGAGTTATCGTCCATCTGATTTCTGTTATTTGTGAAGATCAGATTGCAACCGATATGTTTTCGTTACTTGTTCTCACACTGTTGTTTCACATGAATTGTTGTATTTACTGTATTTAAATTTTCACTTAAACACATACAACTATTATTTGTTTTCTTAGTCCTGTTGTCACACAACTGTTATTCACATTGTATATACACATAGTAAAAGGTGAAAGTACACATACCGTACGGATTTCAGGACGATCTGGTACTGGTTGTCACACATCCAGGACACACCAACCACTTATGTGAGTTTAATGTGTGAGTATAAGTATTGTAAGTATTGTAAGAATATAAGTATTGTAAGTATTGTATGAGTTAAAGTATTGTAAGTATTGTATGAGTAAAAGTATTGAAAGTATTGTATAAGTTTGAGTATGAGAATTGAGAAAGTATATGTTTGAGAAAGTTTATAAATGAAAACATAAAGTTTCAAGCATAAACATATCAATATTGTAACAAATATACATTTCTATAGTAGCAAGACATAAACATGAAAAATATTTATATAAAACATTTCAACATGTTTCACAGTCCCAAAATAGAACAAAAATAGTTTTAAAATGGATACATAAACTCACCGGTGTTGTAGACTGCTTGTAAGAACTATGAATGCGCTCACTCGTCTGTTTTATCGATGGGAACTTCAACACCAGATTTCATTAGTTGTGGTTTTGTATCGTAAGTGATTATAGTTATTAACATTGTGTTTTGATCCAAGTGTGTGACTAAGTGTCCTATTTGTTACTATAATGAATTACCAAGTGTTTAATTCTATATTGCCTTATTTGACTTAATATTCTAAACCCTTACCCAAAGTGAGTAGATCCTAACTTAATTAAGCAAGATCTATGTTTGAAAGATATATTTTAAAGTATAAAAGAAAGTTGATTGTAAAAGTGTGCATAATTATAAAAAGAAGTTAATTTATTTAATAAAATCTCATTACCTTAGTTATAACACTTTTGCAAAATAGGTTATGGTTATCTTGTAACTTTTAATTACATACAACTAAGTAGTACCTTTTAGTAAAAACTTAAGTTTAATTATAAAAATATGTATTTGAAATGTTGGAACTTAGGTTAACTAAATCTAGTATAACGTAAGTCCTCGTAAGTTTTCTTGATGTTTGTTACATGGACTTTACCATTATTGAAATTTATCCTTTGAACTAATCTTATTGTATATGAAAATCTAGCATTAGTATCAATGGTAATAGTGATAGTATCGATGGAATTGAAATCATGCAACCCATGATCAAATTCAACAACCTTTCTCCGAATACTATCACCATTAACTCCATCATTTGTTGTTGAGCTTCATTGTTCTTAACCGTAAATTGTTCATAATTTTTTTTTTAAGTTAATAAGTTTTAAGACTCTAATTTTTATCTAAAACCTTAGTATCGAAGATGAGTTCAATCGTTTAACACCATGCTAAAACCCTAATGATCCTTTTCCGATACTAGCATGTTTAATCCACTCCCACAACTTCAATTTTGGTTCTTATAAGCTGATTTCGAGCTTAAACTACATGGATTACAAGATAGTAACTAATATCGACGACCTAGGAAAGCATCGATGACTTTCAGCTGACCTAGTATAGAAGGAAACTCCATGTCAAGGCTTCGAACTTATCCCTTCGCTACTACTACTGTCCATCGATATTGTGTCCTCCGAAGTTGCTAGTATCGATAAAAACCCCAAAGAACTTACTACCGATACTATACTATCGACATGCTTTTTTTTTAGCTACTAGGCCATCGAACTTACTAGTATTGATGGTCCTGGGAGCCTCCATCCTTGGAGGACATCAAACCTAGCATTTTCGAAGAGTTTCAAGATCAAAAGGTTGTCGAACATAACATTATCGACTGAAACTTGAGCTGTAGGAAAATGGGTCCATCGATACTATTGTTTTGGTGTTCTTTTGTCAATATTGCTTTTCCCAGAAAAATCCAGCTTCATTCGACCATTCCACTTCTTAAACCAGCATGTTCCATGAGTTCCAACTTCATTTCCGTGCATAACCTAGCCATTTTTAAGTGCTTAAACCGGTTTCAAAGCTCACCTAGCAGAAATAGTGAAAACTTTAACAAAACCACAACTTCCCTATAGAACTACATTTGATCGAGTTTGTTTCACCACATATCCTTTGTACCTCCTTGTTCTCCTTTTTCCGACGATCGTTTTAACTATAATAACGTCGATTTTGTGGTGATTTGGATATGTAGAGTGTTGGTTTTTGTAGAGAGAGAAAGTAGAGAGAGAGATGAACAAATTTAAGGAGAGTGGGGGAAAAATTGCGATTAATGAAGTGGGGAAGAAGGGTTTTAGGTATTTTATAGCCAGGGTGTGTTCGGGTGTGTTTGGTTTTAGGTAATTCCTAATTAATTAACTGAATTTCTTTTTATTATTTTTAAAATTTCGAAAACGCTTATTCTTAGCATTCCACCGGATCGTGTCATTTTCGCGCGTATTCGTACGAATCGTTACCCGAATGAACACGAAGACAACTTTACTTTCCGATTTGATTTTCTAATTATAAGATATCATCCATAACGTTAAAATTACAAATATTTTCATGCAAATCGTCACCCACACAAATACACTATTAGTTTAATATTCCAGTAATGACATCTAATACTGTTTTAGTTTGCTTAAACTCACATATGATTACACATAATAATATCCTATCTAACAATCACATATAGTATCATATCATAGTTTAGCATTTTACTCATGTAAGTATTGTGTTTGTGTGTGTTTTTTGTCAGTATTGAGATTCCACATTGTTAGAATTAACTGTTTCACATAGAATTAGCACAAAATATTACACATATATTTTCCGTAAAAATATCTACCGTCCATTCCTACTGTTCAAATCTACTGTTCAGGAACTGATGTTACAGTCTCCCCTTGTTAGAGAAATTTCGTCTCGAAATTTAAGTCATTATCGGGCACGGCTTGCTCTGTAATCAGATGGGAATACTTTGATTTGATGTGGTCCTCACATTCATAGGTAAACTCTGGGCCGCGTTTGGAATTCCACCGAACCTTAACAATTGGAATACGACTTCATTTCAGTTTTTTAACTTCACGATCCATAATTTCCAAAGGTTCCTCAATGAAATGTAGCTGTTCATCTATTTGAATCTCTTCCATTGGTATGATTAAAGACTCATCGACCAAGCATTTCTTGATGTTTGAAACATGAAATACATCATGCACATTACTGAGTTCATCAGGTAATCTCAGCCTATACGCCACATGATCAATTCGCTGAATCACTTCAAACGGTCTCCCACTTGGAATTCTAACGTCTTGCGACGTTTGTTGGCATAGCTCTTTTTTCGGCTCCTAGGAGCTTGCAATTTCTGTTGAATTTGAGGAATCTTATCAGTAGTTTCTTGAGTAAGCTCAGGACCAGTTATTCGGTTATCTCCTATTTTGGTCCAACAAATCGGCGACCGATATTTTCTACCATACAATGCTTCGAGTGGAGCGCATCTGATGCTGCTATGCTAACTATTATTATTGGAGAATTCAATTAGCGGAAAAAGGGAGTCCCAATTCCCACCAAAATCCAAGACACACGTCCTTAGCACATCCTCTAGGGTTTGGATTGTATGTTCACTTTGACTGTCCGTTTGTGGGTGATAAGCTGTAATCAAGTTTACACTTTTCCCTAGAGATTTCTACAATGATTGCCAAAATCTTGACTTGAATCGACTGTCTCGGTCGGAGATTATGGACAATGGCACACCATGACATACCACGATCTCATATATATACAATCTTGCCAACTTATCCATAGTGAAGATTTCACGCATTGGCAAGAAATGAGCAGATTTGGTCAACCGATCAATGATGACCCAAATCGTGTCATGTCCACTAGAAGTTCGGGGTTGCTTGGTAATGAAATCCATAGCGATTTGTTCCCACTTCCACAGTGGAATTTCAGGCTATTCCAGTAAACCATACGGTTTCTGGTGTTCTGCTTTTACCTTCGCACATGTCAGACATCGACCGACGTACTCAGCCTCGTCTTTCATCATCCCCGGCCACCAATAAAATCCCCGGAAATCCTGGTACATTTTATCGGCGCCTGGATGTATGGAGTATCGTTTCCAGTGTGATTCATCGAGGATGAGTTTCCGAAGTTCATCTGTCGCAGGAATCCAAACACGGTCCTGATAGTAGATAGATCCATCCTCTTTAGTCTCGAATTGCATTTCAGCTCCACAGTCAAGCTCTTTCTTCAGATTCCCTCGTTCCACTGTTTCTTGTTGGGCTTGTAGGATTCTATTACGTAGACTCGTCTGCATAGTCATTCCCATTTCGCTGTCGCATGTTGAGTTCCTTCGGATCTAATATGTGTTGTAGACCCTTGTGATTAGTAAATATGGTACACTTAGTGCCATACAAGTAATGTTTCAAAGTTTTCAACGCGAAGACTACTTCTCCCAGTTCCAGATTGTGCGTTGTGTAGTTCTTCTCGTGTATCTTCAGTTGCCTTGATGCGTAAGCTATAACTTTGTCTCGTTGCATCAGTACACATCTGAGGCCCTGATGAGAAGCGTCACAATACACAACAAACTCATCGTTACCTTCCGGGAGAGTCAAGATTGGAGCTTTACACAACTTCTACTTCAATGTTTAAAAAGCATCTCCTTGTTTATGCTCCCAAAGAAACAGTTCACTCTTCTGGGTTAATTTGGTAAGTGGCAAGGCACTTTTAGAAAAGTTTGAAATGAAACTTCTATAACAACCCACCAAACCTAGAAATGACCGTATCTCCGTTGGCGTCGTCGGAGTATCCCAGTTCTTGATCGCCTCGATCTTGGCGGGTCCACATGAATACCTTCACTGTTAATCAAAAGACCCAAGAACCGAACCTCTCTTAGCCAAAATTCACGCTTTGATAATTTGGCATAGAGTTGCTCGTTCTTTAATAGTTCCAAGATCTTTCTGAGATGTTGCACGTGTTCAGCTTCACTATTGGAATAGATCAGTATGTCATCAATAAAGACAATAACAAACTGATCTAAATACAGCTTGCACACGCGATTCATGAGATCCATGAAAACCGCTATGCATTTTTCAGTCTGAAATGCATGACCATAAACTCGTAATGCACGTATCTCGTTCTAAAAGTCGTCTTCGCTATATCTTCATCTTGAATCCGGAGCTGATGATAACCGGAACGCAGATCGATCTTTGAGAAATACTGCGCACCTTGTAGTTGGTCAAATAAATCATCAATCCTCGGTAATGGATACCGATTCTTGATGGTCAGTTTGTTCAGCTCCGTGTAATCTATACACATCCTAAAGGATCCATCCTTCTTCTTTACAAACAAAACCGGAGCTCCCAAAGGTGAGTAGCTTGGTCGGATGAAACCTTTATCTAATAATTCCAACAACTTATTTGACATCTCATGCATTTCTAAAGGTGCTAACCTATAAGGAGATTTTGCTACAGGGTTGCTCCAAGAATTAAGTCTATACGAAATTACACCGGACGCGCTGGTGGCAATCCTGGTAGATCGTTGGGAAATACTTCAGCATACTCCTTCTCCATTGGCACATCATGGATATCGATCTTTTTTTCACCTTTTCCACCACATGTGAAAGGAAGGCTACACACTGCTTTCTTAGACATTCACGTGTTTTCATGCACGAGATGATCTTGATAATGTGTTTTGCTTGGTCTTGCCATACTTCGAGCACTTGATCGTTCGTCATCAGTATTCGAGGTAGCTTCTCAGAACAAACTATTTCAACCCAGTTAAGAGATAACCTGTACATTTCTATGATAATATCAAAACTACCCAACTCCATCGGTATCAAATCGATGGTGAATGATTGATCATTCAATATTAATGGGCAATTTCTAATAAAATAGAAGCATAAAAGTTATGTAAGAAAAACATACCAATGACCACATAAGGGTCCTGACGAGCAACAGGTGCTCATAAAGCAAATGCCCTCCCATGAGATGCTTGAACTCCCGGTTGTACCTTCTTTGGGCAGTTCCTAGAAAAGTGAACCATCTCACCACAATTGAAGCATCCACGATTGTTGTTGTTGGGATTGGGTGGTGGAGGTAGTGCCAAAATCAGCATTGTTTACTGCTTGTGCCGTCGGAGTACGATAGTTTTGAACCCTGGGATCCATTCGGCCACAGCCTGTGTAACACCCCGACCGATAGCGGAAATGTCGGGATACCATGAGGGATGAGTAAATTGTTCACAAGCTCATGGGCATCTAAAATATCATCACATAACAATTAATTCAAATAAAGTATTTTCACGAAAATCATGTTCGTCATGATTCAATTTCAATGATTACTCAAAAGATGTAGCTAAATTAACTAACTCCTAATCTTCATCGATCCAGTTAATTTAGCTATGTCCAAGGTCCTGTGTGATGAGTCCAAAAGATGTAGAACTAACCTGCTCTACCTACTTCTCTTCATTCCCTAAAACATATAGAATATCAAGTGTCAACTACGGAGTAGTTGGTGAGTAATCATATGTTATATATTCTTCAAAAACATTTATAAAAGTTTTAAGAATAATGCATGTGAACCTGTAAAGTAACATAAAGCTGTAATACCACAACAAACACACCCAGTCAATCAATTCAAATAATCCAAATAATCATAAGTAATCATTCAATTCCATTCAGCCAAGCTCATTCATTCATATCAAATCGTCAACCATCATTCATCACAATATTCTCAATATAGTATACCACGGATGACCTCAGTCAACTCAATCAACGGTGGAATCATCGCGGAGGACCTTAGTCAACTCAATTAACGATATTCCTAATATTCATAATTTTCAATGTTGTGCGCCGCAGAGGACCGAAGTCAACTCAATCAATAGTGGAATCACCGCAGAGGACCGTAGTCAACTCAATGAACAACAATTCAATCATCGTGGAGGACTGAAGTCAACTCAATCAATGATGACTCACTCAAGTATATCATCCCATAATCACAATTCCTCTCAATCTCAATAATAACCTCGGTTCCACACTTGTTATATCAAAATCAGTTTACTTTGGTATACGTGTTTCAACCGCGATTTTAGAAGAAAAATATTTAAAAAGGGTTATGAGAACTCACTGTGATATTTTAAGTTCGGTGATTTATAGAACGCGCACTCACTAGATGGAATCAATCAATGACTCAACCACCTGTGTTATTTTCAATATTGTTTACAACTTATAAGTATGAGTTATGATTTTGTAAGTTAACCTTTATGTTGATTAACTTTTATAACTCTTTGTTATTTAAATTGGATCAACTCAATTGTGTTGTAATAAACTAACACTTAGCCTATATTGGCTAACCATTAGTATATTGTTATGTTATCATATTCCTTGTTCATATGTTTTAAACTTAGAATATGGTCCATTAAAATAGTTATTATCACTTGAGTGTTTTTAATTAAATATTATGTTATAAAAACATAACCTTTAACATTTCACTCAAATGTTTAAATGATATCTTAAAATATTTCATCAACTTTATAGTAAAGTTGACTAGTTTATTTGTAAGTATCATCTTTATTATTTTGATCAATCATAAAGGTGTTATAAACCTTTGATATGTTTTAAACGAATTTATAATTCAAAACACTTGTTTTTAGGTTTATATAGGTTTTTAGCAATTGTCTAAGTAACTTACGTTAGAACGTCAATACCAATTGCACCCAAACCCAAATGGTTCTAAATGAACACCAAGTTAAGTGTTCTCGAATTATACGCTCGAGAAAGGTGCTGTTCTCTAGTTCTTTAGTGGAAATATCGAATTGTTTGATTCTTCCTAAATAAGATTTCGAATTTTATGTTATTTCTTGGAGTTTCTCGAATTAAATATAGAGTTCTCGAATTTTAGTGTTAAATGGGGAGGTTCTCGAATACCATATAGGTTCTCGACTCACACCACCTCCATTTGTGGTTTTCTCGAAATATTTGGTGCCCCATAATGGTTCTCGAGTTTTTTGGAGTATCCCAATTAGGATTCTCGAATTTTGAGTGTCCAAAAATAACAAGTTCTCTATTTTTTAAATGGTGGTTCTCTAATTTGAGAACTAAATATGGTTCTCGAGCTGGCTAAAGGGTTTCTCAAATTCTCTTGTGGCTTTCTCGAATTGTTCATCCTCAACCTCCTTCATTCCCAGCTTTCCGTAACTTGCAGGTTTTCCATAAGAACTCCATTTTTCACTCTATTTCTACTATAATGGTTTCCCAAACTTTATATTTCAAGTTGTTTATACCCAAATGGTTTAGAATAACACATTTAAATGTGAAGAACCTATGATATACGTTTAACCCAAAAACCCTAAAGAAAACTCAAATACATTCATATATTTACCTCAAATCTTGATCTTTAGCTTGATCGGCTCGTACTTTCTTATTCTACGTGAGTGGAGAAACGATTTGGTACCAATTTCAACCCAAATGGTCAAGATATGAAGAAGCTTGCTTTTTGGATTTTAGAGTGAGAGAGATATGACGGGAATTGTTTTTTGAGAGAGAGAGAGAGAGAGAGGAAGTCTTGCAAATGAGGAAGAATGAAGTTCTTCCCTTTTTATACCTCGAGTCATTCCCGCTTGCTCGGTTACGTTTATTTACACGTTAATAATTTTAGTTTCTCTGTTTTCACAAAATTTAAATTTTTAATACGAAACGTTTAGTAAAATAATTTTATTCGTTTAAGGTAGTAATTTCTAATAAACATTTTATCTTCTTTTTCTTAATTTACATATCGTAAAATATTATTTCGGTTATCTAATCGAAACGCGTTACTTACGTACAAATTCGTAAAGATCGTCACCTTTTCGAATTCCATGTTCGTATCGTATTTCGATTCGATTTCGATTTATGGAATATTGTTTCAGTATATTATTTCTAATAATTGTATTCGTGCGGATCGTCACCCACGCGAACACACTATTAGTCAAATATTTCTGAAATAACATTCGCGTTTTAATTATATTCGTGACCTCGCAATCACGTAATTATTTCCAATATCCTTTTTATCATTTTAATAAAAGTACATTTATCAATTATCCATTTCCCAATCCTCAACCCTACTGAATCATATCACTGACACATCAATGATAGACCGAAATAATTTTTTGTATAGGGCATACGTAGGAGTCGGTCACAACTTATCTAGTCGCCGTCCCACC
This sequence comes from Mikania micrantha, assembly GCA_009363875.1. NCBI lineage: Eukaryota > Viridiplantae > Streptophyta > Magnoliopsida > Asterales > Asteraceae > Mikania > Mikania micrantha. The sequence goes on along the minus strand of CM018694.1, from coordinate 33,803,204 downwards.
ATCATTTCGATAAACCATGTCCATGTGTCCTTTACTATATTTAGTGACCAAACCTCATCCATTAACCATTTCAAACAAAACCATATCATATCATAATTATCCCACTGCAATAAACACTATGGTCTAGTTATATTTTAAACTAACTTCCCCATGGTTTATGCTTAAGAATCATATGTTCTCATCAATGTATACCATCAATATTATCGTCAATAAATCCATAATTAATAAATTATAGAAACAGGTTCTATCGATACAAGATTATATTGTAAAGACTATACCTGAAAAACAGTGATGTTACAGTGTCCCCTAGTTGAGGGAATTTCGTCCTGAAATTCAACTTGGAGTAACTCTAGTAAATAAGTGTGGATACTTAAGCTTCATCTGATCTTCTCGTTCCCAGGTGAACTCTGGACCATGCTTCGATTCCCACCGTACTTTGAGAATTGGGATCCGGCTGCGCTTGAGTTTCTTAGCATCACGATCCATTATCTTGACTGGTTTTTCAACAAAGTGCATAGCATCGTCGATGCGTATGTCATCGAGCGGTACTTGAATATCTCGATCAGCTAAGCGTCTCTTCAAATTTGACACATGAAAGGTCGGATGCACATTACTAAGTTCAGGAGGAAGTTTCAGCTTGTATGCAATCTTCCCGATCCGTTCAAGTATCTTAAAAGAGCCAACATAACGTGGAGTAAGCTTACCCTTCTTCCCGAATCGTACAACTCCCTTCCATGGTGATACTTTAAGTAATACCATATCATCAACTTTAAACTCTAAAGGTTTACGTCGTTTATCCGCGTAGCTCTTCTGTCGACTGCTAGCAGTGAACAGATTGTCGCGAATCTGGTGAATCTTGTCAATTGTCTCTTGAATAATCTTTGGACCAGTGATCTGCTATTCACCGACCTCAGTCCAACAGATAGGTGACCGACATTTTCTACCATAAAGAGCTTCGAACGGCGCCATACCAATACTCGCATGATCAGTGTTGTTATACGAGAACTTGACTAATGGTAAATGGCTATCCCAGTTGCCACCGAAATCGATGACAAAAGCTCTTAACATATCTTCAAGTGTCTGGATCGTTCGCTTCTTCTGTCCATCCTTTTGAGGATCTTAAGCGATGCTGATATCCAATCGTGTTCTAAAAGCTTCATGAAGTGATTCCCAAAATCGTGTCGTGAAACTAGCACCACAATCCGATATTATGCTTAAGGGAATCCCATGTCGGCTAATGATCTCATCAACGTAGATACGAGCTAATTTCCACACATGGTACGTTTCGCATATAGGTAGGAAATGCGCCGACTAGGTTAATCAATCTATTATAACCCAAAAACTATCGTGGCCACTTGTGGTTCGTGGGAGTTTGGAAATAAAATCCATGGATATATTCTCCCACTTCTACATGGGTATTTCTGGTTGTACTAACAATCCCGAAGGTCGCTGGTGTTCAGCCTTGACTTTTGCACAATTAAGGCATTTCGCTACATACTCAGCAATATCCTTCTTTATTCCAGACCCCCAGTACAAAACTCTAAGGTCTTGGTACATCTTGTCAGCACCTGGATGGATTGAGTAACGAGACTTATGTGCTTCATTTATAATCGTCATCCTAAGACCATTTGTGATCGATATCCACAATCGATTCAAATAATACATATACCCATCATCTTTCGTTTCCAATTGTAATTCAGCCCCGCAAGACATCTCATCATGTAGGCTACCTTTAGCCAATGAGGTTTGTTGGGCTACCAGAATATCATTATGGAGATTAGTGTGCACTTGAACACTATGGATTTGAACATGACTTTTGCGACTAAGCGCATCTGCTACTACATTCGCTTTGCCAGGATGGTAGCAAATTTCACAGTCATAATCATCTAGCAGTTCAAACCATCTCCGTTGTCTCATATTAAGTTCCTTCTGGTTCAGATATGCTGTAAAATCTTGTGGTCAGTAAAGACTACACACTTTGTGCCACAAAGATAATGTCTCCATATCTTCAAAGCAAACACGACTACACCAAGTTCCAAGTCGTGAGTAGTGTAGTTATTCTCATGAATTTTTAGCTGTCTCGATGCATAAGCCACAACCTTTCCCCGTTGCATGAGAACACAACCGAGACCTTGGTTGGATGCATCACAATAGACCACAAAATCATCATTTCCATCAGGCAATGTCAAGACAGGAGCATCACAAAGTTTTTGCTTCAACTTCTGAAATGCCTCTTCTTGCTTTGGTCCCCACTCATAATGTGTATCATTTTGAGTCAAGGAAGTGAGGGGAACAGCAATCCGTGAGAAATTCGAAATAAACCGCCGATAGTAACCGGCAAGTCTGAGAAATGAACGAATCTCTGTCGGTGTCTTTGGTGTACTGCAATTCTTCACAGCTTCAATCTTTGCAGGATCCACGTGAACACCCTTTTCATTGACTATGTGTCCCAAGAATTGAACTTCCTTAAGCCAAAATTCACACTTGGAGAATTTGGCATACAGTTCTTCCCTTAAGATCTCCAAAATCAACTTAAGGTGTTGCTCTTGTTATTCTTGCTCTTGGAGTATATTAGTATATCATCTATGAACACAATCACAAATTTATCCAAATATGGCCTGCAAACACGGTTCATGAGGTCCATGAAAACTGCTGGTACATTGGTAAGGTTGAAGGGCATTACCAGAAATTCGTAATCGCCATATCTTGTTCTGAAAGCTGTCTTGGGAATACCATCTTAATGAACACGAAGCTAATGTTACCCAGACCGAAGTTCAATCTTCGAAAACCATGCCGAACATATAAGTTGATCGAAAAGATCATCGTTGCGCGACAACGGATATCGATTCTTTATGGTCAGCTAATTCAATCCGCGGTAATCGATACACATTTGGTATGACCCGTCCTTCTTTTTGACAAATAAGACTGGTGCACCCCATGGCGAATGGCTCGGGCGAATGATTCCTTTATCAAATTATTCTTGCAATTGACTCGTCAATTCTTGTAACCCTAATTGCAAGCCTATATGGAGCTCTGGCGACTAGGTTCGCACCAGGTACTAAGTCAATTCGAAATTCTACTTGACGCTCTGGTGGAATCCCCGACAAATCTTCTGGAAATACTTCTGGAAAATCACGTACAACTTGAACGTCATGAATGCTCTTGTCCTTCTCTTTATCTTTCACTATATGTGCGAGAAAAGCTATACACTTCTTTCTTAAACACTTCAGAGCTTTGGTACATGACATGAGTCTAGGGCCCTTACTAGGAGTCTCTCCAAATACTCGTAGAGTTTCTCTTGACAGTAAAGGAGTACGAATGAATTTTTCAAAGCATACTATCTCTGCTCTGTTAGTGGCCAACCAATCAATGCCTATGATAACATCAAAGCTACCAAGATGCATAGGTATGAGATCTATCAGGAATATGTGATCGTTAAGATTCACCGTACATCCAATAATAATAGTATCAATATCAATTAAGTTTCCGTTGGCCACGTCCACATTAAACGGTTTTTCTCGTTTCGTACATGTTCTACCAAGAACAGATTCAAACTCATATGAAATAAAACTTCTATCAGCACCAGAATCAAATAATATCGAGGCATATATGTTGTTGATCAGGAACGTACCATTAACGACGTCCTTATTGGCTTTAGCAGCTGGAGCATTCAGCTTAAAAGCTCTGCCTCTTGCCACCCTTTGATTATTACCCGTCAATCTTGGGCTCTGGTTTCTGAAATGACCAACATCACCGCACTCGTAACAGGCCCTCGCCTGTGCAGGCACAGGACGAAATGGTACTGCTTGAAGTGGTTGTGCATGTGGAGCAGGCAGGGCAAGCGGTGCAGCTTGCATCCTTTGTGCTTGCGGTGCACTCCTACATACATTGGATACTTACCACAGTTGTTGCAAACGTGACATGGTAAGTTGGGTGCATGATGATATCTTTATACGTGTCCATGACTCAAAATACAAAGGACTCTCGTTATATTCCATGTTACCACTTTTTTGTTTCACCACCGATATCCGTTTGTCTACATCATAATGCCATGAGTGAATACCCGATCGATCTCCAACTTTATCATAATAGTTCTTCCCGGTTGTAACCACATACTTGTATGGCAAGTGCTGTTGTTGTTTGAAATAATCCTTGTGTCGAACACTGGGGATTATCAGTCTCTCAGAAGTATCCACTCTCCTTCCAGCAACCCATTTATCAACGTTTGAATAATCATATTCAGCTGATGAAGATGCCTTCCTTTTCCCTGGGTTTTCTGTCTCAGTTAGCTCCACCTTCTCTTCCAATAGATCATAAACATCAAACATCAGTCTGTCTAGGACCGGCTTCTCCCTGTTTTGTTCCAGACTCTTTATTTTTATCACTGCTCTCTTCACCTATACCATCATTTCTCTTGTCAACTTTAGGATCTTGCTGTTTCTTCAGATCACCACCACTCGAACCACCTTTATTATGGTCACCATCATTCCTTCTTGCTCGAACACCACCATTGTCATCATCCCTGTTCAATTGTTGTTTAAGATCCATGAATAATGTAGTGAGGTACCCCAAATTTGCTTCCAAAGTATGTATCTTCAAGTTCTGAGCTACTTGATTCTCCTGAAGCTAACTAATAAGTATATCTTTTGTTACTGACTGCAGCACTTGATCATTAAGCCATTGTTCCAATACAAAAACTCTTTCTTGTAACACATGCATATCAATCGAAGCCTCATCAATTCCCTTTCCTTTACTTGCATCCCGATTACTCTGTAAGATTCAGCTTCCTTCTCATGTGCTGGCTCAACCACATTCTATGTCTCTTGTCTTTGTCCTGAAGTGGAAGTCCCAGTAATAGGCACGGTTACTGAACGTGGTTCAGGACGTGGGTCTCATCTGGACCTCTTCCGTGGAGTAAAATCCTCAAAGACTTCTTCTTCATTCAGGGTTGAATCAAACTCTTGATCAATCATTTCTACCACAACATCATCAAATGGATTGATTTTTATCTCTGGATTTGCCCGATCATCTTCTTGTCTTCCCATTTGAGGTTGAACATCGTGTTCCTCAGCAACTATCACATTCAATACATTCCCTTGATCAATACTATCAACTTCTCCAAACCATCCAAACTTTTCTAATGGTCTCAAAGCTCTAAAAGTAACTTGGGCTCCTTTTCTTGTCTGTTTAACTAAACCAAAAACATTTGGTCCCATGGTCTTGATATCCAGAGAATCCATAGTCTTCGCTTGGTTTGGATAATGAGCATCCAAAATCATTTGGACAAACCTAGGATACATCAAGAAAATTTCCTTTTTCACCCCTTTCAGATTCTTCATTTCTTCAAACACCAACCTGGACCAAATGAAATCCCAATCCATGGTTAAGGCTTTGATACCAGTAGTTAATTTAGCTCCGAGGAAATTTGTTCCTCCTTTGTTTCTAGAGATTCCCATCTGCACCATATGTGCTAATAATATCCAATAAGGATGAAGGAGTTTCTTCACAAGTGGACGGTACTCTCCCTCATATCCTTTTCTCATCAGTACACTAACTACAACATCATTTGGATAGGATATAGGATGATCTAAGTGATCTCCAAATAACAACGTTGATTTGATAATTTCTTCTGATGCAATGATCTTGCATCCTCGTACATTGGCTTCAGTCTGTCCACTTTGACAATTGATTGTCGCAGATACCCAGAATTCTCTGATAGCTCTTTCACAATTAACTAGATTTGTTCTAAGTGCGTATGCAATACTGCACGTGTTCAGCCCAATGATCAGCGATTTAAACTCCATGTGTTGTCGAGGAGGATCACACAAGTAGGCACCTACGTTGTGATCGGGCACAAATTTTAGAGCCGCCATTTCCTGAAATCATAGACTCACAGTAAGTCACAAATTCAATATTACCGAAAGAAATTAACTCAGTATTCTCATCGAGAGTTCATTACCCCATTCACCGAAAACATACTCACTTTAAATTTCAAAGAAACTCAACAATTGAGTTCTCAGTCCAATAAGTTAAATCTGTGTTCTCGGTGGAATGATTGTGTTCTTGGTTAACTCCACCCTTCTCGGCGGCATTTTCGGTCGACTGTTGTAGAAACCCCTTTTCTTCTTCTAAAACGCCACCGAGAAACCCTAATCCACCATTAATCCTTCAATCGAAGCTTAATCCAACATCTTAACTTCCCCTTAACCTTTTCTATCCCATCTTTCGATGTGAACCTAGTGAATGTTTCATCATTGCGATCCTGAATATTATTCGATTTTAACCCTATTCATCATCATTCACATTTTCAAACCGAAAGAAACCAAAGTTAGTTACTAGGATCATACCTCAAGTCCTTATTTAATCACCAATTTCAACAAAAAGGACCTTCACTACTGACGTTGCACAACTTTGTTCTTTCAATTTCTTAGGTTATCTTTTTCTCTTCTTTGGTTATGAATGTTGTGAAAAGAAACAAAGCACCGAAAAACCTGTTTTTATCCCCAATTCAAAACCCATCGAGAACCCCCTTCTCTAATTTATCGAAAACCAAAAAGAAGAATCCTTGACCAAAAACCCATTAAAAGGAATGTGTTGATTAAAATAGATGAAAATGCTTTGGACGTCTGATTACCTTGTTTTGAACAGACAAAGACACTCAAAAAATAAAATAAATAAAAAAACTAAAATAACATTAGATTAGAGAATAACATAAAATAAAAAATAAACAAATACAAAAATTGACGCAAGCACTAAATAATAAAATTTAATCAAACTAGGTCCATAACAATTTGTTGCTGATGTTTTAGTTTGGGATCAAATCGTTATAAGACAACCCAATTCCTCTTTCAAAGAATATTTTCACCTATGATTCTAAAGCTCACTCATTATCAATATTTGTTATCCCATTAAACTCAACTATTCTCATCATGGCAACTAACATATGATCGGTTATCATGTTTTGGTTTAATTTTAACAAGAAAGAGGTCTTTCAATTTTAAGGTAAAACATATCAATCCTCAGGATTTATTGAGGATTCAATTATTCACTTTGATTTACTTTTAATGAGCTGAGATGTCCAGGTCTATACATCGTATAACAGAGGAGTCTCATGCATATATTGAATGGATTTTGTGGATGCGATGAAATTCCATGAAATTAATGTACATTAGAATATTCATGCATATGTTTATTGTGTACATTTGGGATTTGGCAGATGCGGCAGTTTTTCATTTGTTTATGAAAACCCATGCATAGTCTTATGGATGAAAATCAAGAGGTGTAGAATTCAACTCTCAATCCATTTTTTATGGAACTCAGTTTTGTGCAGACCTTATATGAAACTGATTGACAAAATTCTTGTGTATTATTTAGTTTGATCACACTACTAGAACCTCTTTGAGAATTATTAAGCCTATTGACACATCATATGAACATTTAATTCATCTAAGGCTTTTATTTTCTTTGATTGAGTGATTGATTTGTTTTTATTAATGATTTCATATCACATCCCAACAAACATTTCAAGACACCAACTATTAAACAAACTATACGGCAAAACTGTTTTCTAATTCTAGCCTCAAACTACTATTTCTAAAAACTACTATTTCTAACTACTAAACTTCCCCTAAATTTGTGCATAAGCAAAATAAATGAAAGTTGCTTGTAACACCCCTACCGATGGCGTAAACGTCGGGATGCCACGAGGGATATGTAGATTGTTCATAAGCTCACGGGCATCTAATCAAATCATCACATATCAATTAATCAACCAAATTAATTACATCTAAAATCATGTTCATCATGAGCTAGTTACATCAATTACACAAAAATATTTAGCTAAACTAACTAAACTCTTGTCTTCAGAATTTCAGTTATTTTAGCTAAGTCCAAGACCCTAAGTAAAGATGTCCAAAAGATGTAGAACTATCATGTTCTACCTACTTCTCCTCGTTCCCTGAAACATGTAGAAAATCAAGTGTCAACTACAAAGTAGTTGGTGGGTAATCATAAGTTTTTATAATTCAAAATGTTTACAAAATGTTTATAAAAGTTTATAGTTTTCAGAGAAAATCCACATGTACACCTGTGAGATAATCCAACACTGCAAACACACAAACACAAACCCAAACACAAACACAACCAATACATAATTCAAATAATCACAATTAGTCAATCACATATATTCAATCAATCTCATCCAATAATAGTTTCAATTAGTATAAGTGACAATACATGCAATCATTGCTGAAGACCGAAGTCAATAACAATGACTGATGGAGTTGCGATAATCCAAGTGACAATACATGAAGTCATTGAGGAAGGCCCAAGTCAACCACAACGACTCATGGAGTTGTGGTAATCCACGTGACAATACATGCAATCGTTGCGGATGACCGAAGTCAATGACAACGACCCGTGGAGTTGTGATAATCCGAGATAATCCATAAACAATGATAATCCAATAATATGAATATCATAATGATAAACCAGGTTTCACCAATGTGTTATCAAAATAATATGTAAAACTGGTATACATGTTCCACCTCCGAGTTTAAAAACAAAATAGTTTAAAAAGGAGGTTATGAGAACTCACCTGAATTCCTTAGAATCAGTGTTCTTGTAAAATGCGCGCTCACGTAAGAGAATTCAAAACACTTCAACAACCTATAGTTATCGGGTATTTTATATTCATAAGTATACGCGTTTCATTTCCATTAAGTGTCCATAAGTGTTTACTTCTATTCGTTTAAGTGTTTCGTTTACTTAGTTTATTCAATCTAAGTTTAACTGAAATGCTTAATATTTTATACGTAATCATCATTAATATATAGTCTAGACTTGCTAGTTTTTATCGGTAATGACGATAACTAATTGTGACATCTTATGTATATTCCCGTAGATATGTGTACTACAAAGTGTTAATCTTAATGATACACACACCTACACATACATGCATGATCAATTTACTTGACCACCACAATCTTACATTATTTCTACCCAGCTTTAAGTTCTATTAAATCACACTTAAGTTATTCATATATAAAATATTTCAATGTGCATAACACATCATTCAAAACTTATTATTATTTTTTTCTTTATTATGGCAACAAGGGTGGTGGTCTTTGGACATTCATGCATTCATGTATATACATAATTTTCTCATCCCTGTGTTCGCCCTTAACCCTAGTTCTAAAACCTACATTCAACGGCCCTTCATCCAACCCTAGTATTAGGTTCGCTGCTCAAGTGGATGTTTTAGGCTGTCTAGGCTCGGCCAAGATAAGGAAGTGCACAGATAAAGGAGATTCGCTGCCCATGCAGAGTTTATAGAAAGCGTAGGTTCGTTCATGGGGTTCGCATGGAAGAGGTTCGCTACACCTGGTTCTAAGTTCGCTGGGTAGGAGCTTCGGCCACCATAGGTTCGCACCCCTTTAAGGTTCGGCAGCTGGAGGTTCGCCCTAATCAGGTTCATTCCTCATTGGTTTGCTTGGCAAGGGTTCGTGGCTCCTGATCCAATGAGGTTCGGCCCTGCACCTGTCGAGGCTGTTAGGGTTCGGTTGATGATGGGTTTGGTGGTCAGCATTGTGGTTCGGCTGGGGTGAGGTTCGTGGGTCCATGAGGTTCGCAGACCATGCAAGGTTCGTGAAGCTGATAGGTTCGTCCTAGTGAGGTTCGGTCGATCAAGCACAGGTGGCATCTTAGGTTCGGTCACATTTTCCTCCAACTCAAGAAGGTTCGCCCGACCTGTTACCTTCGTGCACCATCAGTTCATCATCGTCTTCTTCGAATTTATTCAGGTTCCAGCCCCAACCGTGGCGTTCCCATCCCCATGCTAGTTTGTTGTAGGGTTTTCTAAGTGTATAATTCGTTTAACTATCAAGAGTGTGAACCGGTTACTTTAAAATGAAAAACCGAAAAGTAAATGCTCCATTTACCTTAAATCGTCGACCAAATGATGAGTTTCCGCATGAATTCTTCTTCTCCTCGATCACGCGGTCGTTTAGTCATCGAGATCTCGCGAATCTGTTGAGAAACGAGTGAGATAATCTAGAGAGAAGGTAGAGAGAGAAAGGGGTGACGGGTTTGAAGGTTTTAGAGAGAGAGTGGGTTTTGTGAAAATGGAAGAAATGGTGGAGTCTTCCATCACTTATGCCCGCCCGTTCCCACTTGCTCGGTCTCATTTTTATCGCGATAAAAATTATAATGTGCTCGGGTTTTATAGTATAATAAATTTAAAACAAAAAACGTTTCAATGATTACGTTTCTTTTAATAAAATGATTTTAATAGATGTCGTTTTATAAAATGATTTCATTTAATTTTATTAGATCATTCGTTTACTAAAACGATTCATTTAATTAAATCTTAGGTTGTAACTCCTAATAAATGTTTTAAATTCCTTTTTTCTTATTTTAATATCGTTAAATATTATTTCGTTATCTCGTCAAAACGCATTACTCAAGTACGTATTTGTAAAGATCGTCACTTTTTCGAATCCGACGCTCGTATCATATTTCAATTCGATTTACGATTTATGGAATATCGTTTCAGAATATTATTCCTTAAATTATATTCGTGTGAGTCGTCACCCACGCGAATACATTATTAAGTTCATATTTTTGAAATAACATTCGCGTTTAAGTTATATTCGAAACCTCACCATTGTGTAAGCCTATACAATAATGTTTTCATTATTTTATTATATTAAATATTATATTTTCCCAATCTAAATCCCACTAAACCATATCACTGACACATCCATGATAGACCGAAATATGCTTATGTATAAGGCATATGTAGGAGTAGGTCGCAACCTATCCAGCCACCGTCCCACCGCTATTTCGATGAACCATGACCCTGTGTCCTTGACTATGTTTAGTAACCAAATAATAACCAACTCATAATTATTTTCCATCCCAAACCAAAACCTCGGATTCTACTCACCAAAGCCTCAACACTGATATAATCATGATAAACCGAAGATGGTTTATGTATAGGGCATACGTGGAGGTCAGTCGCAACTGCCTCAGCCGCCATCCCACCACCTCTTCGATAGACCATCATTATATCCTTGCCTATCTTTGATTATAGAATCCTAACCCACAACTACTCCAAACCAACAATTCATATCATCTCCAATAAACTCTCTGGTTCTGTCTAGTTGTTTTTCAACTAAACATCCCATGGTTTATGCTATAAAATCATATGTTCTCAATAGGTATACCAATAGTAATGACATCCAATAATTCATAATAATTATCAATTATCATATCAGGCTTCAACAATACAAATAGTAATGTAATAGCCTGAAATACAGTGATGTTACAGTCTCCCCTAGTTAAGGGAATTTCGTCCCGAAATTCAACTTTGAGTGATCGTAGTGAATAAATGTCGATACTTAAGCTTCATCTGATCTTCTCGTTCCCAAGTGAATTCTGGACCGCGCTTCGACTCCCATCGTACTTTGACAATCGGAATTTTACTGTGCTTGAGCTTTTTGACCTCACGATCCATTATTTCGACTTGTTTTTCAACGAAGTGCATGGTATCATCGACGCATATGTCATCGAGTGGTACCTGAAGATCCTGATCAGCTAAGCATTTTCTTAAATTGGACACGTGAAACGTCGGGTGTACATTGCTAAGTTCAGGAGGAAGTTCCAACTTGTAGGCAACCTTCCCGATCCGTTCAAGAATCTTAAAAGGGCCAACATAACGTGGAGCAATCTTACCCTTCTTCCCAAATCGTACCACTCCTTTCCAAGGTGATACTTTGAGTAATACCATATCTTCAACTTCAAACTCTAAATGTTTTCGTCGTTTATCCGCGTAGTTTTTCTGTCGACTGTGTGCAGCTAACAGATTGTCACGGATTTGGTGGATCTTGACAGTCATTTTCTTGAATAATCTCGGGACCAGTGATCTGTGATTCACCGACCTCGGTCCAACAAATAGGCGACCGACATTTTATACCATAAAGAGCTTCAAACGGCGCCATACCAATGCTCGCGTGATAACTGTTGTTATACGAGAACTCGACAAATGGTAAATGGCTATCCCAATTGCCACCGAAATCGATGACACAAGCTCTTAGTATATCTTCCAATGTCTAAATCGTTCGCTCCGTCTGTCCATCCGTTTGAGGATGATAGGCGGTGCTAAGATCCAATCTTGTTCCAAAAGCTTCATGCAATGATTCCCAAAATCCTGCCGTGAAATGAGCATCACGATCCGATATTATGCTTAAGGGAATTCCATGCCGGCTAACGATCTCATCAACGTAGATACGAGCTAATTTCCGCACATGGTACGTCTCGCGTATCGGTAAGAAATGAGCCGACTTGGTTAATCTATCAATTATCACCCAAATACTATCATTACCACTTGCGGTTCGTGGGAGTTTAGTAATAAATCCATGGAGATATTCTCCCACTTCCACAGGGGTATTTCTGGTTGTATTAACAATCCCGAAGGTCGCTGATGTTCTGCCTTGACTTTAGAACAGTTAAGGCACTTGGATACATATTCAGCAATATCCTTCTTCATCCCAGGCCACCAGTATAAGACTCTAAGGTCTTGATACATTTTGTCAGCTCCTGGATGGATTGAGTAACGTGACTTATGAGCTTCATCCAAAATCATCATCCTAAGATCATCCATGTTCGGTATCCACAACCGATTCAAATAATACATCAAACCGTTGTCCTTAGTTTCCAACAGTAACTCGGCCCCGCAAGACATCTCATCTTTTAGGCTATCTTGAGCCAATGAGTGTTGTTGGGCTGTGAGAACATCATTACGAATATTAGTGTGCACTCGGACACTATGGATTTGAATATGACTCTTGCGACTAAGCACATCTGCTACTACATTCGCTTTACCAGGATGGTAGCGAATTTCACAGTCATAATCGTTCAACAGTTCAACCCATCTCTGTTGTCTCATGTTAAGTTCTTTCTGATTAAGTATGTGCTGCAAACTTTTACGATCTGTAAAGACTACACATTTTGTACCATAAAGATAATGTCTCCATATCTTCAAAGCAAACACGACTGCACCAAGTTCCAAGTCGTGTGTAGTGTAGTTATTCTCGTGAATCTTCAACTGTCTCGAGGCATATGCCACAACCTTTCCCCGTTGCATGAGGACACAACCGAAACCTACGTTGGATTCATCACAGTAAACCACAAAGTCATCATTTCCGTCAGGCAGTGTCAAGACAGGAGCATCAAAAAGTTTCTGCTTCAAGGTCTGAAATGCCTCTTCTTGCTTTGGTCCCCACTCATAAGGTTTATTCTTTTGAGTCAAAGAAGTGAGAGGGACAACAATCCTGGAAAAGTTCGAAATAAACCGTCGATAGTAACCGGAAAGTCCAAGAAATGATCGAATCTCCATTGGTGTCTTCGGTGTACTCCAATTCTTCACCGCATCAATCTTCGCAGGATCCACGTGAACACCCTTTTCATTGACTATGTGTCCCAAGAATTGAACTTCCTTAATCCAGAATTCACACTTGGAGAATTTGGCATACAGTCGCTCTTCTCTCAGGATCTCCAAAACCAACTTAAGGTGTTCCTCGTGTTCATCTTTGCTCTTGGAGTATATCAAAATATCGTCAATAAATACAATCACAAATTTATCCAAGTATGGCCTGCAAACACGGTTCATGAGATCCATGAAAACCGCTGGTGCATTGGTAAGGCCGAAAGGCATTACCATAAATTCTTAATGGCCATATCTTGTCCTGAAAGCTGTCTTGGGAATATCATCATCACGTGCACGAAGCTGATGATACCCAGACCTAAGATCGATCTTTGAAAACCATGCCGAGCCTTGAAGTTCATCGAAAAGATCATCGATGCGCGGCAGAGAATATCGATTCTTAGTGGTCAGTTTATTCAATTCGGGGTAATCGATGCACATTCGGAATGACCCGTCTTTTTTTTTTACAAACAGGACCGGTGCACCCCATGGAGAATGGCTTGGGCGAATAAATCCCTTATCAGTCAGTTCTTGTAGTTGGCTCGCCAATTCTTGCAACTCTAAAGGCGCAAGTCTGTAGGGAGCTTTGGCGACTGGGTTCGCACCTGGTACTAAGTCAATTCGAAACTCTACTTGACGTTCTGGTGGAAGACCCGGCAAGTCGTCTGGAAATACTTCAGGAAAAATCTCTTATTACAAGAACGTTTTCAATGCTCTTTCCTTTCTCCTTTTTCTCCATAACGTGTGCTAAAAATGCTATACATTTCTTCCGAAGGTACTTGTGTGCTTTAATGCATGACATTAGCTTAAGACCTTTACTAGAAGTTTCCCCAAAAACTCTTAAAGTTTCACCCGAAGGTAAGGGAACACGAATGTATTTCTCATGACAAATGATTTCCGCTCTGTGGGTGGCTAACCAATCCATGCCTATGATAACATCAAAGCTACCAAGATGCATAGGTATAAGATCAATTGGGAAAACCTGATCATTTAAGTTCACAGTACATCCAATAATAATAGTGTCAATATCAATAGTGTTTCCGTCAGCCACTTCCACGTTAAACGGTTAACCTAAGTTCGTACGTGTTCTACCAAGCATGCATTCGAAATCATATGAAGCGAAACTCCTATCAGCACCAGAATCAAATAAGACAGATGCATAAGAGTTGTTGATCAGAAATGTACCATTGACCACATCCTAGTTGGCCTGAGCTGCGGAAGCATTCAGTTGAAAAGCTCTGCCTCTCGCCACCCTTTGATCATTTCCTGTCAGTCTCGGGCATTGATTTCTGAAATGACCCACTTCACCGCACTCATAACAGGCTCTTGCTTGTACGGGTACTTGGCGAACGGGTACAGCTTGAATTGGTTGAGCATGCGGAGCTGGCAGTGCAAGCGGAGCAGGTTGCATCCTTTGTGCTTGCGGTGCACTCCGACAGACATTTGCAAAATGACCAAACTTGCCGCAGTTGTTGCAGACGCGACATGGCAAGTTAGGTGCGTGATGATATCGGCAGGTGTTACATTGAGGAGTAGCCCTAACATAATTTTTGGCAGTTGAGTTGTTTGATGATTGTTGAGCAGACTTAGCAGCAGGAATAGTAACAACGAAATTTCTGGTATTTCGTTTCTTGTTGCTGCTTTTGGATGAACTGCCTTGTTCAGTCTTGACTTCAGTTGAAGCCTCTTTTGCAGCTGTTTTGGTGTCAGTCTTCTTAGATCCTTTCTTGGTGAGTGTTCCAGCCCTTACATGGTTATCAGTCAGTGTTGCAGATAGACGGATTGCAGCTTCTAAAGTGGTAGTGTTGCTACCATAGACTGTGTCTTGAATCTGTATAGGTAGACCACCTATGTACTTCTCTATCGCTCTTTCCAATGGTGTCACCAGATGAGGTACCAGCAGACTATACTCGTGGAAGTGAGAATTGTAGATTAAATTTTCACCGCTGTCTTGCTCGAGTTCCCGGAACTCAGTTTCCATTTTCCTCATCTCACTGCGTGGACAGAATTCAGTGGTCATCAGGTTCTTGACCTCAGCCCACGTCAGTGCTAGGGCAGCATCAGCTCCCCTAGTTCGCTTTTCGCCATTCCGCCAAGTTAGTGCTCTCTTTTGGAAAACACTGGTGGCATAGCGCACCTTCATATTTTCTGCGCAATCACTGTTGATGAAGGTGTTTTCAATACTCTCAAACCACCGTAGTAGACCAGTGGCTCCCTCAGCACCCATAAACTTTAGCGGAATACAGGAGTTAAAGTGCTTGAATGTGCAAACTGATGGGTTTGCGCCACCCCTGTTATGGTTGAGAGCCTGATTGCTTGAGTCAGTTGATTCACCAATCCAGTAATTAGTGTTGCTAACCCTTGTATGCCGGTGTCGGCATTACCGTTAGCATCATCGTTGTTCGTATCATCTCCATTGTGACGGCGCGACGGCATGTTTCTGAGGATGTTAGAAACATGTTACTACCGTTTACAACATAAGTTATACAAACTATGGTTAAATGAGTCCATTTTAATAGTTAGTATTACATATAGGAACTATATTTTTCTCCTATGTGTCATCAAACTCATAACAAGGTAATAATCTCCTAATACTATACTAAAGAATCTTAGTTGGTCATATCTAATATTAACTAAATATTCCTAAGTTCAAACATTTCCCACCCTATACCAACACTAACAACCTCACGATGCAGTGCAACAAGCTTATATATAGGGCATACGTAGACTTGACCGCAGTCGCATCATCCGCCGTCCCACCACCGTTGCATTGCACCACGATTATGCCCTTGTCAGAATTTAGGGTGTACCATGTATCTTCCTATTATCTCACTTCACAAACCCTATCCTAAGTAGGATAATTTTGAGTGAAGTGGTCTCAAGTTTCCTTGGACAAATAGGTTCGTCTAATGTCTAAGTTCACCTGACACATAGGTTTGCCTATTTCTAAGTTCACCTAATGTCTAAGTTCACCTGACATTAAAGTTCCCCTAGTATACTAATTCCCAAAGTCCATAATCATCAATGAGGGTTCATATCATCACTGAGTGCTCTTATTGTCACTGAGTGTTCATATCCTCCCTATAATTCATTCTCATCAAGTGTTCATACCATCACTAAGTGTTAGTATCATCAATACGCGTTCATGTTATCACCAAGTGTCCATAACAATACTAACTATTCAGTTCATATCATTCATTGATCCTATTCACCCCACGCGTCCAATAAGTGTGTAAATCAAATATGACTATCCAACATGTCATAAGTGAGTATATGTGTTCATCAAAATGAGATTATCCAATAAGTCAATCCAAACCAATTTCCATCAACATTACTTTTCCAACATACCCTAATAATATCCTAAATTCCTGACACTGACAGACCCCCAATATACTATGTCACACCCCGAGCCAGCGGGGTAGGATCGGATTCCTCGTCCGGCGGAAGGTTCTCGGGGCGCGATATCGTGAGTGATAATCGGAATGATCAAATTGTTTACATTGCACACGATATATAAATATAAATGAGAAACTGCTAAATAAAAGTAGAATTACAAAGTTAAATTACATTAGTTTAGTTTATAATTTAACAATGTAAATCTACTGTTAACATCATAAATCCTCTATCTTGTATCTGCACAAGATATACAAAATAAATTGGTATAATGATGCTTCAAAATATGCAGGTACAAAAAGCTAGGTCCTCTATCTGGTAACCTAGTCCAAAAAGAAATAACCCTTCAGTTGACCTGTTCGTCACCTGAGAAGTCATTCAAAAATAAAGTCAACACATGGTTGGTGAGTTCATGTAATTTTATAAAAATGAGTTTGAATAACCTGAATGACAACCTTAACCTCACCATTAACCGCCTATACCATCCAGTTCAATATGCTTATATATAGGGCATATGTAGGGTCGAACTTAACGCCCACCCAGCCACCGTCCCACCACATACTAAACCACATGATATATTGTTCCTAGTGATAATTAAGCATTTTATTCACCTACTTTGATTCCATAACATATGATTCATAGCATTTTATTACCCTGAAAATGATTACCTTGATCCCCCGAAGTGACAACCTTAACCTCATCAACAACACCTATGATATCCAATCAGGTATGCTTATATATAGGGCATATATAGGGTCGAGCTTACCGCCCGCCCAGCCACCGTCCCACCACATACTGGACTGTTTAGCATATTTTTGTTAATGATAATTAAGCGTTTCACTCCATTCACCTTCAATTAAATTTTGATTTCCACAAATAGATTTACCTTTAATCTATTGAGTTCACCATGTATTCATGATTTCCCGAGAGCACTTGTAGAAATATAACATTAAATGTTTAATTAAACTAATAACTAAGCATTTAAATACAACTAAGACGTGATGATTGGGTCTTATTTGACTCAATCAGTAGGTTGCAGACACACAGGGTTCGGCTAGCAGTATGGCTACAAGTTCGTGTAGGGGGCTAGAGGTTCGTGAGTCAGATGTACAGGTTATGGACCTGTAAGGTTCGGTTGATGCAGAGTTCGGCTGCCATGCAATAGGTTCGTGATTCCCATGCACAAACTGATAGAGGTTCGGCTAGGTTAACAGGGTTCGGCCACCTGAATGGGCTACGAACCTGTATCATCTTCCCTTCCTTGTGAGCTCAAACATGTTACAAATCAGTTTCTAGGGTTTCCTAGTTGCTAACCATAACCTATCTCAAAATTACTAAGTGTTTAAAACCGGTTAGCATAGAAATAAATACAAGGCTCGTGAAACACCCTAGAACATAAAATAAAGTCAAGATTTACCTCGAATTCTATGGTGGGAAGCTCAAAATTCTTGTACTTCTGAAATCTACGTGATTAGAGGATCGTTTTGGCACCAAGAACACTCGAATCCGATGAGGAACAGGTGAGAAATCTTAGAGAAAAGGTGGGGTAGAACTTTAGAGAGAGAGAGAGAAGGAAGAACGAAAATGGGGGGAATGAGGTGGGTGGTGCTAGTTGTGTCATTTATGACACATTAAATGATTCGAAATTTCCCGGTTATGTTCGGTCTCGTTCAGTTTCGCATAAAATACCGTTTCACGTGGTTTTCGTAACGAAACGACACGGTTTATAAAATAGGATTTATAAAATTTATTTAAGTGGTTATTCCTAGTAAATTAACTAATATCTTTCATTAATTGCAATTTTTCAAATTTACATTTACTGTTTAAAATCGAATCGTACAGTCATCGCGCGTATTTGTTCGAATCGTCATCCGTACGAACACGACGATAACTATACTTCTCAATATTGTTTTCTAATTATCGGATATCATTCAGAACGTTAAACTTCCAGATTTATTCGTACAGATCGTCACCTATACGAATAATCCGTCGGTTTAGCATTCATGTAACGACATCCGTGTTGTTTTGTTCTATAAAGCCTCACGTACGTTTATACATAATAAAATCCTAACAAATAATCACATGATGGTTCTGTGTTGCCAGATAATTATCTGATTGATAAACCATGTTTTCTGAGTTTTGTTTCTCTAAAATGATTCAGAATTCACTGTTTGATGACACGAAATGATAACAATACATGTTATGAATATGAAATACACTGAAATGTTTAGAGTTTGTACCTGATTACTGTTCATGGCACTGTTGAGATCACTGCTCCGGTACTGGTTCCGGCACTGATGTCACATACTACAAATGGTATATGTATAGGGCATATGTCGGGGTAGGTCGCAACCGCCCCAGCCACCGTCCCACCACCTTTGTAGTATACTACGAGTGTGTCCTTGTCTGGTGATCAAAGATTAAACAAGCAATTTCCTAGGCAGATAAGTTCCTAAACAGTTAAATTCATAAGCAAATAGTTTCCCAAACGGGTAGTTCCCTTATTCTTCAATACTGACATCCACCTAATGTACCGTAAATGATATATATATATATAGGGCATATGTAGAAATCAGTCGCAACTGCTTCAGCCACCGTCCCACCACCTTTACGATACACCACATGCATGTCTTTATCGAAGCACTAGGGCAGAATCAATCATATAACCAGCAAATAGTACATGTGAATCAGATATATAATCAGGAGTTCAGTTAACATGTAATAAATACATAAGCATGAAATCCTGAATATACTAACTAGTGTATGAAATAATTCATACTAAGGTATCCTACGGTTATAGACTAGGTCAACCATTTCTAGTAACCTAATTCCCTATAACCCAGGCTCTGATACCAATCTGTAACACCCCGACCGATGGCGGAAACGTCGGGATGCCACGAGGGATGTGTAGATTGTTCATAAGCTCGTGGGCATCTAATCAAATCATCACATATCAATTAATCAACCAAATTAGTTACATCAAAAATCATGTTCATCATGAGCTAGTTACATCAATTACACAAAAAGATTTAGCTAAACTAACTAAACTCTTGTCTTCAGAATTTCAGTTATTTTAGCTAAGTCCAAGACCCTAAGTGATGATGTCCAAAAGATGTAGAACTATCCTGTTCTACCTACTTCTCCTCATTCCCTGAAACATGCAGAAAATCAAATGTCAACTACGAAGTAGTTGGTGAGTAATCATAAGTTTTTATAATTCAAAATGTTTACAAAATGTTTATAAAAGTTTATAGTTTTCTGAGAAAATGCACATGTACACCTGCGAGATAATCCAACACTGCCAACACACAAACACAAACACAAACACAACCAATACATAATTCAAATAATCACAATTAGTCAATCACATATATTCAACCAATCTCATCCAATAATAGTTTCAATTAGTATAAGTGACAATACATGCAATCACTGCTGAAGACCGAAGTCAATAACAACGCCTGATGGAGTTGAGATAATCCAAGTGACAATACATGAAGTCATTGCGGAGGACCGAAGTCAACCACAATGACTCATGGAGTTGTGGTAATCCACGTGACAATACATGCACTCGTTGTGGATGACCGAAGTCAACGACAACGACCCATGGAGTTGTAATAATCCATTATAATCTATAAACAATGATAATCCAATAATATGAATATCATAATGATAAACCAGGTGTCACCTGTGTGTTATCAAAATAATATGTAAAACTGGTATACATGTTCCACCTCCGAGTTTAAAAACAAAATAGTTTAAAAAGAAGGTTATGAGAACTCACCTGAATTCCTTAGAATCGGTGTTCTTGTAAAACGCGCGCTCACGTAAGAGAAATCAAAACACTTCAACAACCTGTAATTATCGTGTGTTTTATAATCATAAGTATACGTGTTTCATTTCCATTAAGTATCCATAAGTGTTTACTTCTATTCATTTAAGTGTTTCTTTTACTTAGTTTATTTAATCTAAGTTAAACTGAAATGCTCAATATTTTATATGTAATCATCATTAATATATAGTCTAGACTTGCTAGTAGAGTTGCCAAGGCGATGGTAACAGCATCCAGTAGTTGAGTCGTGCTCGGACCATGAGGTGGGTTAAGTGGAGGAGGAGGTGGAGCAGGTGAATCTGCTGGTGATGGTGTGGAGGAGTGTGGAGTTGAATTCAGTGGGGGAGGCACAATAGAAGGAGTTCTTCTCGGCGGCATTCTGATCATAACCAATAAAATTACCGGTTTGTGCAATGATCGAATACAGAAGACACATGCAATAAAGTCTTAAGTTCTACGTTCTCTACAAGCAGGGTCCCTAGGTTATAGTCTAGGCCAAACCGTTTAAATAAGTGACCTATGTTTCTCTATAACCATGGCTCTGATACCAATCTGTCACACCCCGAGCCGGCGGGGTAGGATCGGATTCCCTGTCGGGCGGAAGGTTCTCGGGGAGCGATATCGTGAGTGATAATCGGAATGATCAGATGGTTTACACTGCACACGATATATAAATATAAATGAGAAACTACTAAATAAAAGTAGAATTACAAAGTTAAATTACATCAGTTTAGTTCATAATTTAACAATGTAAATCTACTGTTAACATCATAAATCCTCTATCTTGTAGCTGCACAAGATATAGAAAATAAACTGGTATAATGATGCTTCAAAATATGCAGGTCCAAAAAGCTAGGTACTCTATCTGGTAACCTAGTCCAAAAAGAAATAATCCTTCAATTGACCTGTTCGTCACCTGAGAAGTCATGCAAAAATAAAGTCAACACATGGTTGGTGAGTTCATGTAATTTTATAAAAATGAGTTTGAATAACCTGAATGACAACCTTAACCTCACCATTAACCACCTATACCATCCAGTTCCTTACCGCCCGCCCAGCCACCGTCCAACCACAAACTAAACCACATGATATATTGTTCCTGGTGATAATTAAGCATTTCATTCCCCTACTTTGATTCTATAACATATGATTCATAGCATTTGATTACCCTGAAAATGATTACCTTGATCCCTCGAAGTGACAACCTTAACCTCATCAACAACACCTATGATATCCAATCAGGTATGCTTATATATAGGGCATATGTAGGGTCGAGCTTACCTCCCTCCCAGCCACCATCCCACCACAAACTGGACTGCTTAGCATATTGTTGTTAAGGATAATTAAGCGTTTCACTCCATTCACCTTCAATTAGATTTTGATTTCCACAAATAGATTTACCTTTAATCTCTTGAGTTCACCATGTATTCATGATTTCCCGAGAGCACTTGTAGAAATATAACATTAAATGTTTAATTAAATTAATAACTAAGAATTTAAATACAATTAAGACGTGATGATTGGGCGTTATTTGACTCAATCAATTAGACTTAGTTGTTGGTGGTTGTCCAAGTTGTACCCTCTCACACGTGACCCATATCAGGCATGACTCACAAGGAGTCTACCTGAGCGTGCCTGGATTTTAATGATGCCTATATCAACTTGACCTAATGGTCTACTGTACATGCCGGGACTTTACGGATATCCTTTGATTCTTGACCTCTTTGATTCTCATGATTTTGATCTTGATTTCATTTGATAGTTCATGTTATTGCCCATATAGCTTGACTACAAGAGTCTACTATATATGACGGGACTTTATGTGTGTTACACGTGGTCTTGATTTCTATACAACTGACATCCACCTTAACTCAAGTATTAATGATTTCATTAGATTGTAATGATTTCATTATTTCAATGATTCACACACATTTATGATTTCTGATTCCCCTTGAGTCTCTTGATTTTTGATCTTTAGAATTTACATGATTTCACAATGATAGTTGATTCATGATTAGGATCCTTTGTTTTCAGATCGCACACTGAGTTAGATTTCTTTGAAAATGATCTTTAGCTTTGGTTCTTTTGGTTTCACTTGAATTTAGATTCTTGAATTCGAGCTTGATGGACTAAGGGTTTGTTTAGAGCTTTAGAATTAAGGTATTACTCATAAGAGTAATTATTTAACTTGTAAGTTATTTCTGCATAGCAATTTCCTAGACAGCAGTCTAGGAGTATAAACAAACATAAAGATATAACATTTAATAAATAAAAGCATTTAAGTAAACAATTTAAATAAAACAGTTTACGCATGCTTCTCAGCCCCGCGTTTGAAAACAAAAATGTTTAGAAAAGGGGCTACGAACTCAACTGTGTTGCTGTGCAAATGATCTATCACAAAATGTGCGCTGTTTGTTGTTGCTTAGGTTTCTTCAGTTCCTGAGTTGCTTTAAACGAATCCGAAAACGGTAAGTATACGTATTAGTCGTCGTATCCAGGATTCGGTCTCCGTGTGCAACTAAGTGTCTTATGTTACTATAGTGCTTCTATGATTTAACCTAGCTAGTCTAACTTTAAATAACCATTTGTAATCCCTAACCCAATCAGTTAGTCTTAGCAAATCCTAATTAACATGTTTTAATCAAATTCATTTTAAGTTAAAACATAAATTTTGAAAATATTTAATTTAATTTAACAAAGTTCATAAACCATTTTCTTTTATCAAAATATCATTAACTTGTCTTAAATTAACATTTAATATATGGTGGGCTTGAATTAGCCCTTTGGGCCCACTTAGGCCCAATGATAGCCTCTGATTATAAATTGATCATAACCCGAAATCCTTGAACAATGTGACAGAGATGTATCCATTTAAGAACTTTTAACTCCATGGCTAAACAATACTCGATTCAAAAACTTCCTTTTATCCCATGAAATTTTATGTAAGGAAAACTATAACTTTCAACCCATGCACACTCACATAGGTTCCTATTTCATGCATGTGCATATACGTAGGTTTCCCCTGCCTTCACAACCCTAAAAGTTACCATATTTGTAAGATACTAATTTTCCCACATCAAAACCAGCGAACCTATAGTCAAATAAGAGAAGGTTCGGCTAACCCACTAACTCCAACGAACCTTTAAAGTTTGGCCCCAAAAGGGTTTGCTGGTCATGGGCTTGGTTCGTGGGTTTCATAGGTTCGCATGTATTAGTTTCGACCACTTAGCAAAGGTTCGTGGTTTCTATTTCTTGCACGACCCTAGTTCGGCTGAGATGAAACCTTAGGTTCGTTTGTATCTAAAGGTTCGCCCCATTTAAGGAAGGATCGTGTCCACTAGTCGAAGGTTCGGCCATAACAAGGGTTCGGCCAGTAGGTTGCAGACACACAGGGTTCGGCTAGCAGTATGGCTACAAGTTCGTGTAGGGGGCTAGAGGTTCGTGAGTCAGAGGTACAGGTTAGGGACCTGTAAGGTTCGGTTGATGCAGAGTTCGGCTGCTATGCAATAGGTTCGTGATTCCCATGCACAAACTGATAGAGGTTCGGCTGGGTTAACAACGCCCACCTGAATGGGCTACTGTGACACCCGGCAATTTCAGGTAAATTGCAACTCTTATATTCTTTACATTTCACATTCATACTTGTTGCATTTCATCTAATTATGTTTAATTAGATGAGTTGAACACAAACAACTGCGAAACGATAGTTCGAGGAACTATCGAAACACACACGAGTCTCACGAACGTTGGTGATCAAACAAGTTATCAAACATATGTGCTTATGTGCTTAAACATGTATTAGATGTTTAGGATAAGCGTTAGGAATCAATTACGAGTGAAATCGCATCAACGAAATCGAAAAACAAGAAAATGGACCCGTCGCGGTACGCGGAGAGTCCCTCGGCGAAAGGCTTCGGTGTACGCGAAGCAAACCGGGAGTCGAGACTCCCGAATTTCATCGCGGTACGCGGTAAATAAATTTGATCGGCCTCCGCGGTACGCGTAGGCCATGCAGATCGAAAATTCTATAAAAAGCCAACCCAGCTCATTTGTTCGGCTTTCTCTCATCTTCTTCGAACTTCCACTTATCTCCTCGACCAAATACACTGAAACCAGACCTTCAAGTCTCTAGAATCACCATTGGGAGCTATTATTGGAGTAGGGAAGCCATTGAAGCACAAGGAAGGTGTTGAGGATCGTCCACAAGCTTGGAACAGCCATCGAACCAGTAAATCGTCATCATCAGGAGCTGTTCAACATAAATCCTAGCTGCTAAGGTAGTCTTACATGCTTATTAGTTGATAGATCGTACATGCAAGGGCTAAAAACCCACATGCAACTCCATTTGATTATTGTGCACGAGATTTTTGGTGATTTGTTGTGTAGATGTCATAGATTTACTGATTTGATAGTATAAGAATGTTAGATTTGGGCTTGGTTTAGTTATTGGTTGATTTGGTGATGATTTAGGCAAACTTGCCATAAAAGGAAACTTTTATGCTGCAAGTCTTGGATTTGTGATGATCTAGACATGTTAGACATGTCTAACATGTCTAGATGTTGTTAAATGTATATTGGAATGTTTAGAAACACATTGGGATATTTGATTTTGTCAAAAACTTGGTTTTGTAGAAACTTGCTATTTATGGAAACTTTTGTAAATCAAAAGAGGACTTTTGATGTTTTAAAGTGTTTTGATAAACTTGGGTTATTGAAATGTGTTTAGAAATGTTTTTTTTAACATATTAGGAAACTTGGATTTGTAAAAACGAGCTTCTAAACAAGTACTTACTATTTTAGGAAACTTTATTTGGGCAAAACGGCATAAATGGTGATTTATGCGCAAACGACATGTTTTAAGAGTTTAAACATGTTTTATGAACATATTGGAAGTTATTAGTTTTATGAAATGGAATTTCATAACTACACTTTCTTAAAATGGAAACTTTCCCAAATTGGAAACTCTTACGATTTTCATATGTAACATACATACACCTTGTTTGGTTAGAGTCGTAGGATGCATGATGAGGTCCTACGTACGTATTAGGAATAATATGACACATAATCAAACTTAACACAACAAACGTGTCACCAACGATTCGTCGAGTCAACACAGGTCAACACACACACACACTCGGTTGAGCACACCGACACTTGGAGTTGTATGGACTACAACACAACCACGAAACACATACTTACACCTATATGATCATAGGTTCTTACTAGCAGGACTGCTAGCTTTTGCAGACGCGAACACACGAAAACCGGAAATTGCACTACCAGGTGAGTTCACGGCCCCTTTTTATCTTTTCTACCTTTTGGGGAGAAAACATTGCATTACAACTGTTTTTGAACAACAACTCGTTTTATTTACATATGGACATGCTTTATCATTATATGTATATGTGATGGCCCCTATCACAACTAAAAGTCCTCGCGATACTCCTCGGACCGTTAATAGCATAACGCCTAGCGTGGTAATCTTGAATAGTACTATTTGGGCCTGACAAGCCCCACTACACCCGACTGGAGGTCGGAACAGTGCAATATTGACCAACACTTTGCCATTGTCTCGTGATAACATGGCGGGAGGCACAATCTGTCAACTTCGGTACCATCCACAATATAATATAACTGTATTGACAAGCTATCAATCGATACTGCATTGTAATGATATGTAAATCTGCAAAACTCTTACTTTAAACATTTTGATGTTTACTGCTTATGAAAAACCTGTGCTCTCACCAACCATTGTGTTGACCCTTTTACTCGCATGTTTTCTCAGGTAACTAAGGCACGCACTCAAGGATAAGATGCTAGGATGGAGTCCATGCATCAGCTTTAGTGTCTTAGGATATTTTGAGAACATCTAAATATTTGACTTGTTTTGTAATAATGATTACTTAAATCGCTTCCGCAAACTTCAAACTTAGGTTGTTTTGAAAACTATTTGATTAACGCCTCCGCAACTTATGAACTTTATCTGTATTGATATTATTAAACTTCCGCAACTCTGATTTTACAAAACTGTTTTATCCAAGTTATTGGATGTACGTGTACAACCAGACATGTAGGTCTCGCAACAGTGTGATCGGAGACTGCGATCCTGCAAGATCAGTCCCGTCGCGCCCCAGGAAGGGACTTGACTGGATTTCTCGGGGTGCGACAGATTGGTATCAGAGACTCCGGTTATTGCGAATTAGGTTTGCATTTAGTGAACTTAGTCTATAACCACTAGTCTCCACACAACACGTAGTGCTTAGTATTAGTTCTACTTGCATACGTTATCGAACATATACACAACTCACTCATTTAGATGTGGCATTACTGTCATCACCATCTATGCTCGCATTCGACGAGAGGGAACAGATTGTTCCTACACCCTCAGTATCAACACTATCGGTAGCAGTTGAGTTACCGAAACGAATCAACTATCACCCGAAGGCAGCACGTCTGAGCCATCGCAGGAGGAGCAGCCGGTACACATATACTACATCACCGGTGCCCGAATCGAAGAGGCGACGACAAAAGCTGATCGTGGATGAAACCACAGCAAGTCAAGGGATGAAATAGGCCCTGTGGCTCAACCTCGATTGGAAAAACATTGATTCTCTTTCCAACTCCTAAACAACATTCTTGTAACCCTTTGGTACTTCTACACATACTGTTTACAAGGACCATATGAGAAAATTTCAAACTCAACTCCATGTCACTCATAGAATATCACCAAGCGAACATGGTTGCTCGAGTTAGGAAAAACTAGAGTGACCATGACGAAAGATTTCATTACCGGTACATACGAAACTCCCTGACTGTTAGGAAGTCATCTACAATCAGTCATCCTAACATTCACACGATGGGGGTCTCAACACCAAATGACATAAAGAAAACACACTCAAGCCACGTAGCTATCCTTATAAGATCTACGAAAGATCCTATAATACCATACGACTCGCATAACTAGACCAAGAATTAGCTTCGATAGGCTATTCAACCATACCTCATATGATTCATGTTTGAATCTCGATGCCATGGATAAACTTTGAATCCAGTAAAACCTAGTAGCTCTAAGCAGGAGGAACTAGAATTCTTATGTAAGGTAAATTGACGATCATGGTGTGCAACATAATCGTGAATTTACAGGTATGCATGAATTCTGGAAAATTCTATTGTGAGCCTATTTTTGAATACACATACATTGACATTCGCTTATCCCTCACTCTGATGGGTGCAACGAAATTCAAGCAACGTATCAAGATTTCAACATAATATTCATCAAATTTCCAACCATAGCTCGGATTGCCATGTATCTATGAGAACCTCATGTTGCGACTTTACACTTCTCATGAAGCAACGTATCAAATTTTCCGATGAGGACCCTGACAAGGATCCTAGGGAGAACCCCATGGAGGAGTCACCCGACAATGCAACACCCATACTAGATACACATGAGCCTGAGAGGCAGTTTCTTGAGGCGGATTGACTCGGTACCTGACCTGGGCAGACGACCGAATCGAGTGTCTTGCAGAAGAACTGAGATACACAAATACCCGACATGCAGAACTTTGTAGCATAGTCAACAAGATGGATCGGGATATGACCCAGTTGATTTCACTATTCCAGGCAGCCGAAGACCGGGCTGCCATCGCTAAAGCCGGAATCGAAGAGCTGGAAAACAAGGTCGCCAATCCAGTTCCAGTAGAACCTGACACTGGGAAAAAGGAACCAGCGGCGGATGCTGATTCTGATTCCACTATCGATAATGCCTCCGATTAACTTAGCATAGACCTGATAGGGATGGGTTGTGGCTCTGTATTCGAGATTTTGGAATCTTAGTGTCTTGGGTATTAAATGAATTGTAACCAGTACAACTTATTATATATCAAGATTTTTGTCTATACCAATCAATACATGTTTTCTTTTCATACCAATCACGCACTACATTAGTCATTAGACTTACACTAACGCTTATTCTCGCTATGAAGATCGTGGCTGGAAGACGCGAAGGATGCATGAACGCGGGAGGGCGTGGAAATATTAACCTCACCTCAACGGACCTGAACGCATTAATCAAAAAACGAGTTGAGGAGGAAATCGCCGCACATGAAGCTGCACGTAACCAGAATCAACTGACCCAAGAGACAAACCCTCATCCACCCCACTGCACGTTCAAAACCTTCTTAGACTGCAAACCACCTTCTTTCAATGGTACAGAGGGTGCTGCCGACCTCCTCCGATGGATTGAGAAATTGGAATCCGCTTTTATCATGAACAACTGTTTGGTTAATGACCGCGTGAAGTACGCAACAGGAACCTTAGAAGGTGCGGCCCTCACTTGGTGGGACACAAATGTTCAAACCATAGGACGAGAAACATCTAATGCTCTACCTTGGGAAGAATTCAAGAGAATAATGAACCACGAATATTTCCCTCACGACAAAGTTCATAAAATGGAGATGGAATTTCGGAACCACAGGATGATCGGTTCTGAGATCGAGGCATACACCTCTCGATCTTATGAGTTGGCACACATGTGCCCAGAAATGGTGACCCCAGCCTACAAACATCTCGAAAGATACATTGAGGGATTGACACCAGAGGTTCGGGATATGGTGCTATCCGCTGACCCCACCACCTTGCGACAAGCCGTTTACTTAGCTCATGAACTGACCGATACGGCAGTTATTCAAGGATTATTACCTCCACCTGGCTCAGTAATCAAAACCACCAACAACAAACGCAAATGGGATAACTCTCAAAACAAAACCCCCACTCTACAATCACCAAGACGACGTAAGGGTGCCTATGTTGGCAAAAACCCAAAGTGCAACAACTGTGATTTTCATCATCAACGAGGACCGTGTGAAAGATACCGGTGTCAACGATGTGGAAAGTTAGGTCACGCAGCTGAGAACTGCAGGGGTGAACTAGTGACCAAAATCCCACGGCCACAACAGCAGCAATACAAAGCACCAAAAGGATGCTTCGGATGTGGAGAGCCAGGGCACTTTAAGAGGGACTACCCCCATGTGAAAAACATTCGGGACGAATCACCGAAGAGTTGCTTCGAATGTGGAAATCCAGGTCACATCAAAAAGGACTGCCCGCATCTGAAGAACAACAACAATAACGAGAACAACAATGGTCAGATGGGACGAACCCTCGTGATTGGGACTACTGAATCCAGAAATGATCTTAACCTTGCAACGGGTACGTATCTCTTAAACGATCATTACACTTCTGTATTGTTTGATACAGAAACTGAGGAAAGTCTTATATTTAAGCACCTTAGTAAATACTTGTCATAACCCCAATATCTTTAAAGGCTAAATACACCGTGGAATTAGCTAATTTAAACTGATTGTAACTAAGCACATTCAAAGAGAATGCAATTTAGAGATAGCAAACCATAAATTTAAGATCGACCTCATGCCAGTTACACTAGTCAGTTTGAGGTAGTAGTGGACATGGAATCAAGCTGAAATCACTTGCCACGACAAGGTTGTGCGCATACCTCTCCCTAGCGGAGAAACCTTAGGCATCAACGGTGAAAGGAGCAACACTCCTCTGCCCCCATGTGGAAGTGGGAACAAATCTCCATGGATTTCATTACCAAATTACCCCGTACACCTAGTGGATGTGACACTATCTGGGTAATTGTGGATCGATTGACTAAGTCAGCACATTTCCTTGCGATTAAGGAAAACGACAAGAAGGAGAAACTCGCCAGACTCTGTGTTAAGGAAGTAGTCTCGCGTCATGGAGTGCCAATCTCCATCATTTCGGATCGAGACGCTAGATGCACTTCTAATTTCTAGAAATCGTTGCCAAAGTCGCTTGGCACTCGGTTGGACATGAGTATAGCATACCACCCACAAACTGGTGGCCAGAGCGAACGCACCATACAAACTCTTGATGACATGCTACGAGCGTGCGTAGTAGACTTCGACAACAGCTGGGAAACTCACCTACCGTTGGTAGAGTTCTCCTACAATAATAGCTACCACACAAGTATCAAGGCAGCGCCTTTTGAGGCCCTCTATGGCAGGAAATGCCGATCTCCTATCTGTTGGGCGGAAGTGGGCGACAGTCAGCTCACACGCCCGGAACTCGTACACGAAACAACGGAGAAAATTGTGCAAATCAGAAACCGCATGGCGGCAGCTCGGGATCGTCAGAAGAACTATGCCGACAAACGCCGAAAGCCACCGGAATTTTAGGAAGGAGACAAAGTCCTTCTGAAAGTTTCACCTTGGAAGAGCGTCATTCATTTCGGTAAACGAGGCAAACTGAACCCACGGTATATTGGACCATTCGAGATCCTGAAGAGGATTGGTCTGGTAGCATGCCAACTCAACCTTCCAGCGGAACTCGATGGAGTTCACAACGTATTTCATGTCTCAAACTTAAAGAAGTGTTTATCTGATGAGACACTCGTAATTCCACTAGATGAAATCCAGGTGGACGAACAACTACGGTTCGCGGAAGATCCGTGAGGTCAAGCAGCTTAAGCAGAGTCGGATTCCAATTGTCAGAGTCCGATGGAACTCGAAACGCGGACCTGAATTCACGTGGGAACGTGAAGATCAGATGATGCGCAAATATCCCCATATTTTCAAACAAACAGCGTCGAACGTCGACAACAACGAATAAATTTCGGGACGAAATTCCTTTCAACAAGGGGATGATGTGACAACCTGAAAATTTGTGTTTCTCAAACACTCTTGCTTCTCAAACACTACCAACAACAGACGAAATTTCTTTCAACAAGGAAAAGATGTGACACCCGGCAATTTCAGGTAAATTGCAACTCTTATATTCTTTACATTTCACATTCATACTTGTTGCATTTCATCTAATTATGTTTAATTAGATGAGTTGAACACAAACAACTGCGAAACGATAGTTCGAGGAACTATCGAAACACACACGAGTCTCACGAGCGTTGGTGATCAAACAAGTTATCAAACATATGTGCTTATGTGCTTAAACATGTATTAGATGTTTAGGATAAGCGTTAAGAATAGATTACGAGTGAAATCGCCTCAACGAAATCGAAAAACAAGAAAATGGACCCGTCGCGGTACGCGGAGAGTCCCTCGGCGAAAGGCTTCGCGGTACGCCGTCCCACCACCTTTGTAGTATACTACGAGTGTGTCCTTGTATGGTGATCAAAGATCAAACAAGCAATTTCCTAGGCAGATAAGTTCATAAACAGTTAAATTCATAAGCAAATAGTTTCCCAAACGGGTAGTTCCCTTATTCTTCAATACTGACATCCACCTAATGTACCGTAAATGATATATATATATATATAGGGCATATGTAGAAGTCAGTCGCAACTGCTTCAGCCACCGTCCCACCACCTTTACGATACACCACATGCATGTCTTTATCGAAGCACTAGGGCAGAATCAATCATATAACCAGCAAATAGTACATGTGAATCAGATATATAATCAGGAGTTCAGTTAACATGTAATAAATACATAAGCATGAAATCCTGAATATACTAACTAGTGTATGAAATAATTCATACTAAGGTATCCTACGGTTATAGACTAGGTCAACCATTTCTAGTAACCTAATTCCCTATAACCCAGGCTCTGATACCAATCTGTAACACCCCGACCGATGGCGAAAACGTCGGGATGCCACGAGGGATGTGTAGATTGTTCATAAGCTCGTGGGCATCTAATCAAATCATCACATATCAATTAATCAACCAAATTAGTTACATCAAAAATCATGTTCATCATGAGCTAGTTACATCAATTACACAAAAAGATTTAGCTAAACTAACTAAACTCTTGTCTTCAGAATTTCAGTTATTTTAGCTAACTCCAAGACCCTAAGTGATGATGTCCAAAAGATGTAGAACTATCCTGTTCTACCTACTTCTCTTCGTTCCCTGAAACATGCAGAAAATCAAGTGTCAACTACGAAGTAGTTGTTGAGTAATCATAATTTTTTATAATTCAAAATGTTTACAAAATGTTTATAAAAGTTTATAGTTTTCTGAGAAAATCCACATGTACACCTGCGAGATAATCCAACACTGCCAACACACAAACACAAACACAACCAATACATAATTCAAATAATCACAATTAGTCAATCACATATATTCAACCAATCTCATCCAACAATAGTTTCAATTAGTATAAGTGACAATACATGCAATCATTGCTGAAGACCGAAGTCAATAACAACGACTGATGGAGTTGAGATAATCCAAGTGACAATACATGAAGTCATTGCGGAGGACCGAAGTCAACCACAATGACTCATGGAGTTGTGGTAATCCACGTGACAATACATGCACTCGTTGTGGATGACCGAAGTCAACAACAACGACCCATGGAGTTGTGATAATCCATTATAATCTATAAACAATGATCATCCAATAATATGAATATCATAATGATAAACCAGGTGTCACCTGTGTGTTATCAAAATAATATGTAAAACTGGTATACATGTTCCACCTCCGAGTTTAAAAACAAAATAGTTTAAAAAGAAGGTTATGAGAACTCACCTGAATTCCTTAGAATCAGTGTTCTTGTAAAATGCGCGCTCACGTAAGAGAAATCAAAACACTTCAACAACCTGTAATTATCGTGTGTTTTATAATCATAAGTATACATGTTTCATTTCCATTAAGTGTCCATAAGTGTTTACTTCTATTCATTTAAGTGTTTCGTTTACTTAGTTTATTTAATCTAAGTTAAACTGAAATGCTCAATATTTTATATGTAATCATCATTAATATATAGTCTAGACTTGCTAGTTTTTATCGGTAATGATGATAACTAATTGTGACATCTTATGTATATTCCCGTAGATATGTGTACTACAAATTGTTAATCTTAATCATACACACACCTACACATACATGCATGATCAATTTACTTGACCACCACAATCTTACATTATTTCTATCCGGCTTTAAGTTCCATTAAATCACACTTAAGTTATTCATATATAAAATATTTCCATGTAGATAACAAATCATTCAAAAATTATTATTATTTTTTTCTTTATTATGGCAAAAAGGGTGGTGGTCTTTGGACACTCATGCATGCATGTATATACATAATTCTCTCATCCCTGTGTTCGCCCTTAACCCTAGTTCTAAAACCTACATTCAACGGCCCTTGATCCAGCCCTAGTCTTAGGTTCGCTGCTCAAGTGGATGTTTTAGGTTGTCTAGGTTTGACCAAGATAAGGATGTGCACAGATAAGGGAGGTTCGCTGCCCATGCAGAGTTTATAGAAAGCAAAGGTTCGTTCAAGGGGTCTGTAACATTTGTGCATTCAGTCATGGTAGTCATAAACAGTGTTAGTACAATGTGTAGTTGATTCAGTATTTTCAATGGGATTCAAGTGTTCATGTTTGTGTTTGTGTGTTCTAGGATCTTATTTAATTAGGAACAAGTACGTATTATTTATTTACTGTCGATTACGCTAGGCAAGAACAGTATCGTATTATATCGAAACAGTGGTGTGCTGGCGTAGATAAGGGAGTTAGCTGGACTCTGGGTATGCCCTATACATGTACTGCTTTCGGTGTAATGGGATAGTGTTAGTGCGTAGTGTTATGACGGATATTATGACAAACAATTAATCAAACAAAAATCGTAATACGTACGAGAGACTGAGTATAGTTATGGGTGACGATCCATAAAGATACGAATGTTGAACTTATAATTACGAGTAAACGATAATAAATAAATAATACGACTGAAAAACGTATGCAATTTCGGGTATACACGTAATTGTAGTCGTTTAATGGTCTGAAAACGAACGAAATGTAAAAATAAGGAAAATATTTTATTTTCGTTTTACAATTTTGAAACTCATCATAATAATGAAAATAATCAACTCTTTTATTTTTAAAACGCGTAAATTACGTGTTACATTCCAGAATCACAACGAAACTGTGAATCGAGCTACCGAAACGAACCCGGAACCCCTCGGGGTATAAAAGCAACAAATGAGGGCTTTCCGTCATTTATTTTCATCTCTCTCTCACTCTAAAACCTTCCCACGTTCGTTTCTCTCACTAGAAGAGAAATCACCATTTTCAAACTTCCAAGCCTCGTGTCTCCCTCGATTCACAACGAAATTTGGAGTTCTTGGTGTCCACGCGAAGCTCTTAACGTCCTCTACCCAGAAGTACACGGATCTGAAGTTTTCACCGGCCAAATCAAAGGTATGAACGAAAGAAGTTTCGGGAAAATAGGGTTTTTGTATGATGGTTCGACCCACACACGTATAACGGACCTTAGAATCATTTTCACGACCCACTTACCTTCGGGAATCACTACTGCATCACAATACGGTGTAGAACAGGTTGTGTTGGATCAGAAAGACGATAATCTGAGGTGCAGGTCGTGGGGAAGAAAGGTAGATCCGAACCTGTTATTAGGGTTCGCCATTCACCACCGAACCTACATGTTCAGCACCTACAGCCGAACCTTTCCCCCTACAAGCCGCGAACCTGCATGACTCAGTCTTATCATCACTGAACCCTTCGTGAACCACGAACCTTCACGCCTTTGGTCGAACCTTCTGCATTGGACACGAACCCTCACCATTCATGAACCTTTAGACAGCCGCCAAACCTTTGGTCATGAGCGAACCTCTAATCACCGAATCTAGGGGAGCATGGCTGAACCATTTAGTTGGCCGAACCTTTGCATGTTACTCCCGAACCCTCACGATGAACGAACCCCTCACGTGCCACAAACCTACCCTTGGCTAAACCTTCACGAACCAATTGCATGGGTGAACACCGGCCAAGAAAACTACGAACCTTCCATGCCGAACCCTCTTTCTTGGAACCCTTGGGCAAACCTATGACTTCTAAGTTGTAGCCGAACCTAGGAAATTCACAAGAAGGTTCACTGGTGTTGGAGATTTCCTCCTTAACCGATTTACAATTCATGTACTAGGCCCATATTAATTAATTCGGCCCACAAGATAGCCCTCGGCCCACACCCATTTGGCCCACAAGCCACCAAACCGTTTTCCATAATTTGGCCCACGCATTCTAAACCTAGCCCAATTTTAAGTTGAATTGGCCCATGGGATTTCAATTGGCCCATGACGTTTAGTGTGACCATTTCTGTGACAACTAGTACCGAACCGTACGATAAGTCCGTACGGTGTGTGTACTTTCACTATTTACTGTGCGTAAATACAATACATAAACAGTTGTGTGACAACAGAACTCAGAAAACAAATCACAGTTGTATGTGTTTAAGTGAAAACTTAAATACAGTAAATACAACAACTCAAGAGAAACAACAGTGTACAAAGGATAACGAAAACAAATCGGTTGCGATCTGATATCCATAGATGACAGGAATCAGATGACCGACAATCCAATACGAAAACCAAGTGATAACAGGATGTTCAGTTGAGTCAGACAGTGAGAAAACACAATCCAAAATAGAATTTCAGTGTCGTT
Organism: Mikania micrantha; assembly: GCA_009363875.1. Classification (NCBI taxonomy): domain Eukaryota; kingdom Viridiplantae; phylum Streptophyta; class Magnoliopsida; order Asterales; family Asteraceae; genus Mikania; species Mikania micrantha. The sequence goes on along the minus strand of CM018694.1, from coordinate 33,767,022 downwards.
TTAGAATAATTAAACTGACAGCGTGTTTGCGTGGGTGACGATTCACACAAACATATCTGTGAGTTTAACGTTCTGAACGATAACTGATAATTAGAAAACCAAATCAGAAAGTGAGACTTACAATCGTGTTCGTACAGTTAGCGCTCTGTACGAAGACGCGCGTAAGTGACGCGATCTGACGAAACGGAAACGAAAACGCGACACGAACGATAATAAGTTTAATTAAATTAAATAATTAACATTTTACAATTTTGAAACTCATCAAATAATTAAAAATACCTTTCTTTTATTTATTACAAATTAATTACACGTATTTTTCCGGATACGCGACCGAATTACGAACCGAGCGACCGAAACGGACCCGGGCACCACACGTAATATAAATACTTTATATGAGAGTAAATTTTCTCATTTTTCACAACCTACTCTCTCTCTCTAGCCAATTTCCGGCCACCACCTCACAACCACCAAAAACCACCTTAAATCCTTCATATCTCACTCATTTGTGGGCCAAATCGCGCGTTCTTGGTGTCCACGCGTAGCTCTCATCAAGCTCTACAAGGAAGTACAGCAGATCGGAGAAGAAAGTCACTCAGAAACGAGGTATGATGCCACAAAGAAGTATGAAAATAGGGTTTTCACTTATGATGCTCGACCCAACCCTTTCACCGGCTTAAATCTCGCACCCGATCACTTTACACCTGCGAGGGCACCTATGGCGACGTGTAGATAACCTAGTAGCAGCCTACTCGATGAGGATGTAGCTGTGCAAGTGCAGGTTCGGGGGTTACAAGTGGGCGAACCTTGGGTCGAGGAAGACAAGAAGCTGGCCAAACTTTCCCCACACAGGCAACCCGGCCGAACCCTGGGCGGAGCTAGACACGAGCGAACCCAAGGCTGTTGTAGCCGAACCCTAGTGTCCCGAACCCTACAAACCTGTTAACAGTGGCCGAGCCTTTCGTGAACAATGGCGAACCCTACTACAACCTTGCTTCAGTCCAACGAACCCTTTCTGGCCGAACTCTGTAACCCACGAACCCCGGCGAACCCTTAAACCCCGACCGAGCCTTGTTTCAGCTAGCTCCGGCGAACCAGTGGTACCCACAAACCTTGGGACTTCAGACCAGTGCCCACGAACCTTCGTCTGTGAAGCAGGAGTGTCACGAACCATTATAGAAGCCACCGAACCTGGCCACCTAGAAAACCTGAGGGTTCGCTGCCTTTTCCCCTGGATTGCTGAATCTGTGTTCCTCGGCCACCATTAGTCGACCAATTTTTTTTCCTTGGGCCTCGACAAGTGACTGATTCATTGAACATATATCTGGCCCATGTTTGTTAGTTCAACCCACTTTCATAGCAGGCCCAATAACCATGGCTAGAAAGGCTAAATGCATGGCATTGGGGTTACACACCTTCATGCGGCCCAACTCAAATTTATTTGAGCCCATTATTTACTAATCGGCCCAACAAGTTGATTAGGCCCAGGATGGTTAATCGAGTCTTAGTAATCTACGGCCCATCTACATATACTTGGCCCATTTGCTTTATCTGGCCCAAATGAATTGGTCCAATAGCCCCCGACACCATCCGGCCCACGTGAGTATGTGGCCCAATGACCCAACTACATTTGGTCTAATCAATAGCCCGCTCACTTAACACATCGCTTGTAAACAATGTTTAGAAATCAAATTTATACCAATACTATACATGGGTTACTTTAAATCATTATAACACAAAATGATAGTGAATTTTAATTTAAGGAATTCTTAAAGTCATCATAGCAAGTATACAAGTTATCAAAAGAAATTAAATCATTTCCATGTGACAACATCTTTTGTTGTGTCAACATTAAAATGTGGAGTTTGAACCGTAACCCTAAACTAATCTTGAGTTCATGCAATAAATCTTATATCAACACAACATAAAGTCATGACTTAATAACAACATAAGTGGTTAAGTGGGGGCACAACCGTTGATTAGTAAACGAGACCGAATGAAGGCTAAGGCCGAGACTCACAAGTGTTAGCCAACAATAGGGCTAACACATACACGCACTCAAATGTTATTAACTTAGACTCATAAGATCCAACAATATGAAATCGATACAGGAACGTGAAAACACAACCAATACAATCAAGGAGCGCGTGCATTTCTTCCTTTAAGCTAAGTCAACCACTTCAAACCTAAGGTGAGTTCATATGCCCCTTTTCTTTTAATCTTTACTGATTTCAAAGCTCGGGGCTGAGAAACATGCTAAACTTTTATTTACTTAAAAGTTTTCATTATTATATTGCTTATTTTGTGATTAGATAATAATTGTTTATCGTTATTATCATTTATCATTACATGCTTGATTGATTGATTTTATCATACCCGAAATAGCTAGGATGTTACATGCTATTTTAGGATCAAGATCCATTAACACCATAGAATAATATAAGTTGTTAAGAACATATCTTACAACTGTTTATTTATTCTTACACGATAGGATAACGGGGGAAAACCATGGGATAGTATGCCAATAACAATTACTAATGACATGAATGATCATCATGATAAGGTAATTTCATGATAATAGGATCATTCACACAGTACTAACATCGTGTATAAGACTTGTTCTTATGACACTTTGTTAAGATCACTAGAACACGCAAACTGGGGATAACAGTTGAAACATTCACTTGTGATATCGAGGAGGATATTACAGGCACACGCTTTTGGGATGGCGTGTCACACACATACCATCATTACTTACTAAGACTCAATTTATAGCACATTCCCTAACCGTCAGAGTGTGTCGGTTATACAATGGTAGATCAGTTGGGTAAATCATTAAAACTAGTAACCGGGACTTGGGGAAATCAAATGAAATCACACCATGCACGAGAGGTGCTATTCATCATATAGATAACACTCATAAAAGTTAGGAAACATGTTCATTCCAATAGATATCGTGGGAGGATATCTTACATACCGGGCTGTTCAGAAATGACAGCTACTGAGACTATTATGTCTCTAACTAGAAATCAGGAGTTGGACATTTTACAAGCCGGGCTGAACAGGGGGAAACAGCTACTGGAACTATTATGTTCCTATCTAGATATCGAGTATGATATCTTACACACCGGACTGGTTAGTACTGACAGTTACAGAAACTACTAAGTTTCACTCTAGATATCGAGTATGATATCTTACATGCCGGGCTAATCCGTAAGGAATGGCTAACAGAGACTATTATGTTTCTTTATTCAATAGTTGGGTTTACTACATGTCGGACTAATCAGTAATGATTAGTTACAGAAACCGTTAGGTTTCGTTCTAGATATCGAGTATGATATCTTACATGCCGGGCTAATCCGTAAGGAATAGCTAACAGAAACGATTTCGTTTCTTGATTGTTCAGTGGATTATTTTACATGCCGGACTAATCAGGAATGATTAGTTACAGAAACCGTTAGGTTTCGTTCTAGATATCGAGTATGATATTTTATATGCCGGGCTAATCCGTAAGGAATAGCTAACAGAAACAACTTTGTTTCTTATTTGTTCATTGGGTTATATTACATGCCGGGCTAATCCGTAAGGATTAGCTAACAGAGATTATGTCTCTTTATTCAATTATGGGTTTATTTTACATACCGTCTAATTCGTAAGGATTAGTTAACAGAGATGATTTCATCTCTTACTTTGTTCACTGAGTTATTTTACATGTCGGCTATTCTGTAAGGAATGGTCAACAGAGACGATTACGTCTCTTTTATTTTTACTTAGTGGATAAACATACCGGGAAAATCATGGGTGAAAGGAAATGGGTATCCATCGTTGTATTACAGGTAGTGTTGAGTGCAGTTAAGCATGTGGTGGGGTGGCGTCTGGGCTTGACCCTTTCGTATGCCCCTATATATAAGCATGCTTGACTGGATGAGTCATTATCTGTACATCCAACCATGGAGAGGACATTGAGTGAAACATGGGGGTTAATCATCAATTCAATTTGTGTGATACACTATGAACATGACTGTCATAAATTCAATGGTTTCCAAATACTAAACTTATGGACTCACCAACCTAGTGTTGACTTTGTTTAAATGCATGTTTTCTCAGGTGACGGACAGGTCTAGATAACAAGCATCAGTGATTAAGCTAGAGGATTCTTAAAAAACCTAGCTTACTTTTGGATGCATACATTTTGATGACATTGTGAATCTATTTTGCATATCTTGTACAGTTACAAGATAGAAACTACACGATTCTTTTGGAATAGATTTACTTAGTTAAATTATGAACACGTACTGTGTAATTTAACTTTGTAATTCTATATTATATGTCATGATTAGCATTTCTCATTATACATCATGTGCCATGTAAACAATCTGATCATTTCGATTATCATTCAAGATATCGCGCCCCGGGAACCTTCCGCCCGACGGGAAAACCCGATCCGTTCCCGCCGGCCCGGGGTGTGACTGATTGGTATCAGAGCCATGGTTATAGAGAAATATAGGTCATATTACTTAAACGGTTTGGCCTAGACTATAACCTAGGGACCTCATGTAGTGAACATACAACATAGGATTCTATTTGCATATGTCTTCTGCTTCTGATCACTGCACTAACCGATTTCCTTTCGGTTATGATCAGAATGCCGCCGAGAAGACAGCCACCACTACTACCGTTGACTCAAGGTTCAGCTCCGCACTCGTCAACACCGACACCGCCTGACTCTCCTACACAACCACCTCCACCTCCTCCTCCTCCACACTCGCCACCACCTGGCTCAAGCAATGTTCAGATACTAGATCCTGCTACTATAGCACTGGCTACACTGCTGACAAGCCAACTGAAGGAGGTGATTCCCGAGATGATGAACAAAATCAACAGTAACAACAGTAACAACGCTGCCAACTCAACTGGAGAAGGCAGTGGTAACACACGGCAGAGTCAAGACTACTCCTACAAGAATTTTGTAGGATGCAAGCCACCAACATTCAGTGGCACTGAGGGAGCCGTCGGCTTGATCCAATGGATCGAGAAGATGGAAACAACTCTCGACATTAGCGGTTGTCCTGATCAACACCGCGTGAGGTATGCTGCGGGATCGTTTGAGAAACGAGCACTAACCTGGTGGAATGCCCAGGTTCAAACCCGAGGAAGAGATGAGGCATTGGCGATGCCTTGGGAGGATTTCAAAACCTTGCTGAGGGGCGAGTTTTGCCCGAGGAATGAACTCAAGAAGGTTGAGACTGAACTGCTCAACCATGTGATGATTGGTGCTGAACATCTGGCTTTCACCACCAGATTTCATGAACTGGCAACATTGGCACCGGATATTGTGCCAACACTCGAAAAGAGGATTGAACGGTACGTCGGTGGACTACCGCCATGCATTCGGGGGCATGTGATTGCCGCCCACCCAACTACACTAGAGATGGCTGTTACACTATCAGCTTCATTGACTGATGTAATGGTTGCCTCTGGTGCACTCAAGAAGGGATCTGGAACTACTGAAGATCCGGAACAACCCTCCAACAAGAAACGAAAGGTCGTTAAGAATTTCGCAACGACCACCACTACCAAACAAGCTGTGCTCAATCAACCACCGCAGAATCGTGGATCTTATTCTGGCACGGCTCCATTCTGCAATAAGTGCAACTATCATCATCAAGCTGGCACAGGGTGCAGACAATGCACTTATTGTGGGAAAATGGGGCACTGGGTCAAGTTCTGTAAAGAACAAAAGACCCAACACAGGGCAAACCAAGCAGTGGCACAGACCGCTGCACACCTTGATGGCATTTCCTGTTACACCTGCGGGGAACCAGGACATTATGCGAAAGACTGTCCCAAGAGGGTGCTGCCGAGAGGACAAGCACCGAGGGGACGTGCATACAGGGTAGGAGCAGCAGCAACCGACCAAAACACTGACACCAACACCGGTACGCTTTCCATTTCAATCTTTGCAGTGTATTAATTTATGCTAGCATATATTATAATTGCCCCTTTAGAGTTAGTTAGAACTTACTCGCAATAGGAGGCAACACTTGGATATCTCTTACACTAAATGACATGAACTTAGTGTTCACCTACCTTAGTGAACAAACACACACCATATAATTCAAAGTGATGGACACGAGTGGTGTCAATATCATCATCGGAACGGATGCTTTGTCCCTGATGGGGATGGGGTCATCTAATCCGATAAGACCTTTTCATGTCATTACAATGAACGACAGAGATACATTTATAAATCTTAATAATGGGTCTGTCAATGTTGTCTTATTAGACGATATACGAATCCATCCTAACAAGGGGAGAAACGAGAGGTTTCTCCTAGCAAGAATAACATGCGAGCATAAGAATCATAGTGCACGTCATAGATCATGAAATTATGCAACATCATGAGATACAACCATAGGAGTGTATACAAATAGCTATGGCACGCGATGCCAAGCTACCTTACACTTCCAGTAGACTTGATGTTCCAGAATTGATTGGAACAATGGAATCAAGTCTGCTCATTTCATAACCACACACAAAATCCTAGGCTCCCTAAGGAAGACTAGATCACATATGAACAATGTTCTCACAAGGAACATAAACATTTCGGATAGTACGGTCGATAGACTGAAAACGAATCCGTATCACATCGAACAGGCTCGGGAAACACCAAACACAACTTCGTATGAGCATGAGAACATTAGAAACGCATGATATCAAAGCATCTCCACCTATACAAAGAAGAAGTAGTACCCGACAATGATATTTAAATTTCGGGACGAAATTTCTTTAACAAGGGGAGACTGTGACAACTAGTACCGAACCGTACGATAAGTCCGTACGGTGTGTGTACTTTCACTATTTACTGTGCGTAAATACAATACATAAACAGTTGTGTGACAACAGAACTCAGAAAACAAATCACAGTTGTATGTGTTTAAGTGAAAACTTAAATACAGTAAATACAACAACTCAAGAGAAACAACAGTGTACAAAGGATAACGAAAACAAATCGGTTGCGATCTGATATCCATAGATGACAGGAATCAGATGACCGACAATCCAATACGAAAACCAAGTGATAACAGGATGTTCAGTTGAGTCAGACAGTGAGAAAACACAATCCAAAATAGAATTTCAGTGTCGTTTTAGAATAATTAAACTGACAGCGTGTTTGCGTGGGTGACGATTCACACAAACATATCTGTGAGTTTAACGTTCTGAACGATAACTGATAATTAGAAAACCAAATCAGAAAGTGAGACTTACAATCGTGTTCGTACAGTTAGCGCTCTGTACGAAGACGCGCGTAAGTGACGCGATCTGACGAAACGGAAACGAAAACGCGACACGAACGATAATAAGTTTAATTAAATTAAATAATTAACATTTTACAATTTTGAAACTCATCAAATAATTAAAAATACCTTTCTTTTATTTATTACAAATTAATTACACGTATTTTTCCGGATACGCGACCGAATTACGAACCGAGCGACCGAAACGGACCCGGGCACCACACGTAATATAAATACTTTATATGAGAGTAAATTTTCTCATTTTTCACAACCTACTCTCTCTCTCTAGCCAATTTCCGGCCACCACCTCACAACCACCAAAAACCACCTTAAATCCTTCATATCTCACTCATTTGTGGGCCAAATCGCGCGTTCTTGGTGTCCACGCGTAGCTCTCATCAAGCTCTACAAGGAAGTACAGCAGATCGGAGAAGAAAGTCACTCAGAAACGAGGTATGATGCCACAAAGAAGTATGAAAATAGGGTTTTCACTTATGATGCTCGACCCAACCCTTTCACCGGCTTAAATCTCGCACCCGATCACTTTACACCTGCGAGGGCACCTATGGCGACGTGTAGATAACCTAGTAGCAGCCTACTCGATGAGGATGTAGCTGTGCAAGTGCAGGTTCGGGGGTTACAAGTGGGCGAACCTTGGTCGAGGAAGACAAGAAGCTGGCCAAACTTTCCCCACACAGGCAACCCGGCCGAACCCTGGGCGGAGCTAGACACGAGCGAACCCAAGGCTGTTGTAGCCGAACCCTAGTGTCCCGAACCCTACAAACCTGTTAACAGTGGCCGAGCCTTTCGTGAACAATGGCGAACCCTACTACAACCTTGCTTCAGTCCAACGAACCCTTTCTGGCCGAACTCTGTAACCCACGAACCCCGGCGAACCCTTAAACCCCGACCGAGCCTTGTTTCAGCTAGCTCCGGCGAACCAGTGGTACCCACAAACCTTGGGACTTCAGACCAGTGCCCACGAACCTTCGTCTGTGAAGCAGGAGTGTCACGAACCATTATAGAAGCCACCGAACCTGGCCACCTAGAAAACCTGAGGGTTCGCTGCCTTTTCCCCTGGATTGCTGAATCTGTGTTCCTCGGCCACCATTAGTCGACCAATTTTTTTTCCTTGGGCCTCGACAAGTGACTGATTCATTGAACATATATCTGGCCCATGTTTGTTAGTTCAACCCACTTTCATAGCAGGCCCAATAACCATGGCTAGAAAGGCTAAATGCATGGCATTGGGGTTACACACCTTCATGCGGCCCAACTCAAATTTATTTGAGCCCATTATTTACTAATCGGCCCAACAAGTTGATTAGGCCCAGGATGGTTAATCGAGTCTTAGTAATCTACGGCCCATCTACATATACTTGGCCCATTTGCTTTATCTGGCCCAAATGAATTGGTCCAATAGCCCCCGACACCATCCGGCCCACGTGAGTATGTGGCCCAATGACCCAACTACATTTGGTCTAATCAATAGCCCGCTCACTTAACACATCGCTTGTAAACAATGTTTAGAAATCAAATTTATACCAATACTATACATGGGTTACTTTAAATCATTATAACACAAAATGATAGTGAATTTTAATTTAAGGAATTCTTAAAGTCATCATAGCAAGTATACAAGTTATCAAAAGAAATTAAATCATTTCCATGTGACAACATCTTTTGTTGTGTCAACATTAAAATGTGGAGTTTGAACCGTAACCCTAAACTAATCTTGAGTTCATGCAATAAATCTTATATCAACACAACATAAAGTCATGACTTAATAACAACATAAGTGGTTAAGTGGGGGCACAACCGTTGATTAGTAAACGAGACCGAATGAAGGCTAAGGCCGAGACTCACAAGTGTTAGCCAACAATAGGGCTAACACATACACGCACTCAAATGTTATTAACTTAGACTCATAAGATCCAACAATATGAAATCGATACAGGAACGTGAAAACACAACCAATACAATCAAGGAGCGCGTGCATTTCTTCCTTTAAGCTAAGTCAACCACTTCAAACCTAAGGTGAGTTCATATGCCCCTTTTCTTTTAATCTTTACTGATTTCAAAGCTCGGGGCTGAGAAACATGCTAAACTTTTATTTACTTAAAAGTTTTCATTATTATATTGCTTATTTTGTGATTAGATAATAATTGTTTATCGTTATTATCATTTATCATTACATGCTTGATTGATTGATTTTATCATACCCGAAATAGCTAGGATGTTACATGCTATTTTAGGATCAAGATCCATTAACACCATAGAATAATATAAGTTGTTAAGAACATATCTTACAACTGTTTATTTATTCTTACACGATAGGATAACGGGGGAAAACCATGGGATAGTATGCCAATAACAATTACTAATGACATGAATGATCATCATGATAAGGTAATTTCATGATAATAGGATCATTCACACAGTACTAACATCGTGTATAAGACTTGTTCTTATGACACTTTGTTAAGATCACTAGAACACGCAAACTGGGGATAACAGTTGAAACATTCACTTGTGATATCGAGGAGGATATTACAGGCACACGCTTTTGGGATGGCGTGTCACACACATACCATCATTACTTACTAAGACTCAATTTATAGCACATTCCCTAACCGTCAGAGTGTGTCGGTTATACAATGGTAGATCAGTTGGGTAAATCATTAAAACTAGTAACCGGGACTTGGGGAAATCAAATGAAATCACACCATGCACGAGAGGTGCTATTCATCATATAGATAACACTCATAAAAGTTAGGAAACATGTTCATTCCAATAGATATCGTGGGAGGATATCTTACATACCGGGCTGTTCAGAAATGACAGCTACTGAGACTATTATGTCTCTAACTAGAAATCAGGAGTTGGACATTTTACAAGCCGGGCTGAACAGGGGGAAACAGCTACTGGAACTATTATGTTCCTATCTAGATATCGAGTATGATATCTTACACACCGGACTGGTTAGTACTGACAGTTACAGAAACTACTAAGTTTCACTCTAGATATCGAGTATGATATCTTACATGCCGGGCTAATCCGTAAGGAATGGCTAACAGAGACTATTATGTTTCTTTATTCAATAGTTGGGTTTACTACATGTCGGACTAATCAGTAATGATTAGTTACAGAAACCGTTAGGTTTCGTTCTAGATATCGAGTATGATATCTTACATGCCGGGCTAATCCGTAAGGAATAGCTAACAGAAACGATTTCGTTTCTTGATTGTTCAGTGGATTATTTTACATGCCGGACTAATCAGGAATGATTAGTTACAGAAACCGTTAGGTTTCGTTCTAGATATCGAGTATGATATTTTATATGCCGGGCTAATCCGTAAGGAATAGCTAACAGAAACAACTTTGTTTCTTATTTGTTCATTGGGTTATATTACATGCCGGGCTAATCCGTAAGGATTAGCTAACAGAGATTATGTCTCTTTATTCAATTATGGGTTTATTTTACATACCGTCTAATTCGTAAGGATTAGTTAACAGAGATGATTTCATCTCTTACTTTGTTCACTGAGTTATTTTACATGTCGGCTATTCTGTAAGGAATGGTCAACAGAGACGATTACGTCTCTTTTATTTTTACTTAGTGGATAAACATACCGGGAAAATCATGGGTGAAAGGAAATGGGTATCCATCGTTGTATTACAGGTAGTGTTGAGTGCAGTTAAGCATGTGGTGGGGTGGCGTCTGGGCTTGACCCTTTCGTATGCCCCTATATATAAGCATGCTTGACTGGATGAGTCATTATCTGTACATCCAACCATGGAGAGGACATTGAGTGAAACATGGGGGTTAATCATCAATTCAATTTGTGTGATACACTATGAACATGACTGTCATAAATTCAATGGTTTCCAAATACTAAACTTATGGACTCACCAACCTAGTGTTGACTTTGTTTAAATGCATGTTTTCTCAGGTGACGGACAGGTCTAGATAACAAGCATCAGTGATTAAGCTAGAGGATTCTTAAAAAACCTAGCTTACTTTTGGATGCATACATTTTGATGACATTGTGAATCTATTTTGCATATCTTGTACAGTTACAAGATAGAAACTACACGATTCTTTTGGAATAGATTTACTTAGTTAAATTATGAACACGTACTGTGTAATTTAACTTTGTAATTCTATATTATATGTCATGATTAGCATTTCTCATTATACATCATGTGCCATGTAAACAATCTGATCATTTCGATTATCATTCAAGATATCGCGCCCCGGGAACCTTCCGCCCGACGGGAAAACCCGATCCGTTCCCGCCGGCCCGGGGTGTGACTGATGAATTCCACTCCAGCACGGCTGGCTAATCCCACATGGGTTGAGTAAGGGGAACGAAACTTCCTTATAAGAGGGAGTGGAGACCTTCTCTATTGGACGCGTTTTGGGCTTAGTTGGCTGTGGAGCACATGAAAACTCCACAGTTAAGCGTGCTCAGGTGGCAGCAATCCAGGGATGGGTGACCTCCCTGGGAAGTTTTCACCCGGGTAACCAAAAGCAAATCCGTGAGCCCGGTGGGGCAGAGCGGACAATATCTAATACGGCCGGCTGTTAAAGATGGTATCAGAGACAGGGGCCGAATCCATGTGATCAGCGGGGACGCTGATTCCCCAGTGGGGGAGGAATTCCACTCCAGCACGGCTGGCTAATCCCACATGGGTTGAGTAAGGGGAACGAAACTTCCTTATAAGAGGGAGTGGAGACCTTCTCTATTGGACGCGTTTTGGGCTTAGTTGGCTGTGGAGCACATGAAAACTCCACAGTTAAGCGTGCTCAGGTGGCAGCAATCCAGGGATGGGTGACCTCCCTGGGAAGTTTTCACCCGGGTAACCAAAAGCAAATCCATGAGCCCGGTGGGGCAGAGCGGACAATATCTAATACGGCCGGCTGTTAAAATTTCACTCGTTCGGCCCAATTAGAATACATTTGGCCCATGTTGTTCAATTTGGACCACACCCCATACACTTGGCCCATGGGATTATGTTTCGACCCAATCTCGGTCTTTGGGCCCAATAATTAGGAAATTGGCCACTAAACTCATATTGCTCACTTGGGAACATGGATGGGTTAAGAGTAATCAAAACCTAATACAACTTAAAGTAGTTATGAAGAGATCATGATTGGTTTAAGTTTAACTTAACACAATTATGTGATCAAGTCATAAACATAAAGGCTTAGAAGCATTTTAACATACCACTCAATTGCAAGTTAAACAAGAGTATTATAATCATAAACATGTGTTACTTTTATGTGCACTAGTTGTGCAGAAAAGAACATGACACAATATTTTTTTAAGTCAACCGCTTAACATAAGTCAATCATCAAATCAAAGTCCATACAATCAATTCATCAATCAAAGAATACAATATCATAAATCTTATAGTATATGTATGATTACAATGATATAGGAACCAGATAGAAGTCTTGTTGTTTGCTACTTGCTATTTGTCTGGTTCAGAGTCTACTGCTGTCGGGTGAGAACATTAACCTCTCTTTTACTGTTTTACAACTGTTTTGGGGTGGAACACGTGATCAAATACTCTTATTACAATCATATTTCATTATGCAGGATTTATGTTACTTTACAAGCATTACAGGGTCATTGTACAAATTTAACGGATTCATCAAATGTTCTAAAGGATTTTATCAACTGTTAAACTTTTTTTATTAAAAAGGTTTTATAAAGGTTCTTTAAACTGTTTTATATCAGCTTTACACAAATGGTTTTATAAATGCTAAACACTTTTAAATAATGAGATTTATAAACTCTTTTACTATAAAACTTGTGCTTTCGATAAAAATAATATGTTATAAACCTTGTTATTACACAAGGTCACTATTGTTAGTATTCAATCAAGGGTTTCAATACAAAGTTTTGAACCAATGGTTTTCATAGTGATATTCAACCAAAGGATTTCAAATCATGTTAATCAAGCAAGGTTTTCAAATCATGGTAAATCAAATAAGGCATTCAATCAAAGGATTTCAAATCAAGTATTCAAAAGCATGGTGTTCATCGTTGTGAACAAACTTATACATACATTAAGTTACACATCGCATAGCGTTAGTACTGGGTGATCACAACAAGGGAAAGCGGACACATTTGGTTACGCCAAAGCTGGAATTAGCTTTAAAATTTGTTTTAAAAGGTAATTGCAGAATTGGTTGCATTACGGTAATATGAAATTGCTCCTAATTTAGTTTACCAGCATACGTCATATTGACTGGGTTACGTCAACACGGAGTTGTCTTCTGAGTAAACTCGTTAGTATAGCTCGTGTTGATGCGTTTGCTGACTAATTTTCTGACTCCAAACGTAGTTTGGGACTTGATTATATGTTGGTTTTCTAGCAAACAGTCTGATGATTGTTTGGACACATTATACATACTTGATGTTAGTTTGGGTTGCAACCATCCATGCATTTTCAATTACAGTTTTATACTTATGCCTTACATTGTAGATTCATGTTCAAAATTGTTAAACCTATTGTTCTCACCAACTACTTTTGTAGTTGATAGTTATTTTTCTTGTGTTTCAGGTAATCAAGTTTAAGACATTCTAAAGGACAACTAAGGAGACTATTTTAAGTTAGAACAAGATGAAGAAACAAGCTAGGATGGATTTAGAAACACACCTAATCCTGATTGTTTAATTGTCTTTTTTAAGTCTTATTTTGTAAACAATATTTTTGGGTCATTAGTTGTCATTCTTTTGGGAAGATAGATAGATTGTCTGTAACTAAACAATGGTCTAATCTCTATGAAATTTAGTACTGCATTGTGGTTGTTCTTATTCAATACTTGTGCATGATTCAACCATTGATCGTCACCGCGCCGTGGATTCCGCACGCGGCGCAGGGGGTGTGACAGTTCGCATGGAAGAGGTTCGCTACACCTGGTTGTAAGTTCGCTGGGTAGGAGCTTCGGCCACCATAGGTTCGCACCCCTTTAAGGTTCGGCAGCTGGAGGTTCGCCCTAATCAGGTTCGTTACTCACTGGTTTGCTTGGCAAGGGTTCGTGGCTCCTAATCCAATGAGGTTCGGCCCTGCACCTGTTGAGGCTGTTAGGGTTTGGTTCATGACGGGTTCGGTGGTCAGCATGGTGGTTCGGCTGGGGTGAGGTTCGTGGGTCCATGAGGTTCGCAGACCATGCAGGGTTCGTGAAGCTGATAGGTTCATCCTAGTGAGGTTCGGTTGATCAAACACTGGTGGCATCTTAGGTTCGGTCACCTTCTCCTCCAACTCAAGAAGGTTCGCCCGACCTGTTACCTTCGTGCACCATCAATTCATCATCATCTTCTTCGAATTTATTCAGGTTACAGCCCCAACCGTGGCTTTCCCATCCCTATGCTAGTTTGTTTTAGGGTTTTCCAAGTGTATAATTCGTTTAAATATCAAGAGTGTGAACCTGTTACTTTAAAATGAAAAACTGAAAAGTAAATGCTCGATTTACCTTAAATTGTCGACCAAATGATGAGTTTCCGCGTGGATTCTTGCTCTCCTCGATCACGCGATCGTTTAGGAACCGAGATCTCGCGAATCCGTTGAGAAACGAGTGAGATAATCTAGAGAGAAGGTAGATAGAGAAAGGGGTTACGGGTTGGAAGGTTTTAGAGAGAGAGAGAGAGGGTTTGTGAAAATGGAAGAAATGGTGGAGTCTTCCATCACTTTTGCCCGTATCGTTCCCGCTTGCTCGGTCTCGTTTTAATCGTGATAAAGATTATAATGTGCTCAGTTTTTATCGTATAATATATTTAAAACATAAAATGTTTAAATGATTATGTTTAGTTTTATTAAAATGATTTTAATAGATGTCGTTTTATAAAATGATTTCATTTAATTTTATTAGATCATTCGTTTACTAAAACGATTCATTTAATTATATCTTAGGTTGTAACCCCTAATAAATGTTTTAAATTCCTTTTCTTATTTTAATATCGTTAAATATTATTTCGTTATCTCGTAGAAACGCATTACTCACGTACGTATTCGTAAAGATCGTCACCTTTTCGAATCCGACGCTCGTATTGTATTTCGATTCGATTTACGATTTATGGAATATCGTTTCAGAATATTATTCCTAATAATTATATTCGTGTGAATCGTCATCCACGTGAATACATTATTAAGTTAATAGTTCTGAAATAACATTCGCGTTTAAGTTATATTCGAAACCTCACCATCGCATAAGCCTTTACAATAATGATTTCATTATTTTATTATATTAAATATTATATTTTCCCAATCTAAATCCCACTAAACCATATCACTGACACATCCATGATTGACCGAAATATGCTTACGTATAGGGCATATGTAGGAGTAGGTCGCAACCTATCCAGCCACAGTCCCACCGCTATTTCGATGAACCATGACCATGTATCCTTGACTATGTTTAGTAACCAAACAATAACCATCTCATAATTCTTTTCCATCCCAAACCAAAACCTCAGATTCTCCTCACCAAAGCCTCAACACTGATATAATCATGATAAACCGAAGATGGTTTATGTATAGGGCATACGTAGAGGTCAGTCGCAACTGCCTCAGCCGCCATCCCACCACCTCTTCGATAGACCATCATTATATCCTTGCCTATCTTTGATTACAGAATCCTAACCCACAACTACTCCAAACCAACAATTCATATCATCTGCAATAAACTCTCTGGTTCTGTCTAGTTGTTTTTCAACTAAACTTCCCATGGTTTATGCTATAAAATCATATGTTCTCAATATGTATACCAATAGTAATGACATCCAATAATTCATAATAATTATCAATTATCATATCAGGCTTCAACAATACAAATAGTAATGTAATAGCCTAAAATACAGTGATGTTATATTACTTATGTACAAATTTACTATACTAAAACAAGTTAATCAGAAAAACGAAGCATTTTCAGCAATTTAGTTAACATATTGAATCGGGACCGGTCAACGGCCTTAGTAAAAAGGTCAACAGTATTAACTGATACGTCAATTTGTTCCAAATGGATTAGGTTTCTATCAATACAGTCACGAATTAAATGCACTTTGATATCTTTGTGTTTGGTTTTAGAGTACTAGACTGGATTTTTACAAATCTGCATAGCAGCATCATTATCACAAAAGATAGGGGAGTTAAGAAATTCCAAACCGTAATCCAGCAATTAATTTTTGTATCTAGATGACCTGAGAACTGCAGGCAGATGCAGCCACATCCTTTGCTTCATCAGTTGAGGTTGAGACGCTGTGTTGTTTCTTACATTGCCAAGAAATGAGTTTGTTCCCCAAGAATTGACATCCACCAAATGTAGATTTCCTGTCAATATCACAAACTCTATAGTTACTGTCAGAAAAAGCATATACAGTAAATTCAGAATTATTTGGATACCAAAGTCCAAGCCTAGGCTTGCCCTTTAGATATCGAAAAATTCTTTTGACTGCATGTAAGTGAGAGAGTTTAGGATTAGCCTGATAACAAGCACATTGACACACAGCAAACATGATGTGAGGTCTACTTGTAGTTAAGTACATCAAAGAACCAATCATAGAACGATATAGAGTATGATCAACCGAGGTTCCATCTTCAGCAACAGTCATAACCGGACGACTTGCTATCGGAGTGTTTGCACATTTACAGTCGTTCAACTTGAATTTGGCCAATATGTCATCAACATACTTGCCTTGATGAATCAATATACCAGAAGAGTCTTGACGGATTTGTAGACCAAGAAAGAATATCATTTCTCCAAGAGAACTCATTTCAAACTTTTTGAGCATAATCTTTTCAAACTCTTTGCACAACTGATCATTGGTTGACCCAAAGATAATTTCATCTACATAGATTTGCACCAGAATTAAGTCGTCATTCACTTGTTTCTTGAACAACGATTGATCAATGGCTCCACGAACGTATCCATGAGATATAAGATGTTCGTTAAAGTAGCATACCACGCACGAGGAGCTTGATGTAAAGCATACAGTGCTTTATCAAGTTTGAACACTTGTTGAGGATGATTCGAGTCAATGAACCTAGGTGGCTGAGAGACATAAATTTCTTCTTTAACATCACCATATAAAAATGCAGTCTTCACATCCATTTGATACACAGTGAAGTTCATGTATGATGCATAGGCCAAAAAGATTCGAATTGCTTCAAGACGAGCCACTGTAGCATAGACTTCATCATAGTCAATCCCCTCTTCTTGTCTGTAGGCTTGAACCACTAGTCTGTATTTGTTACAAACAATCACACCAGAGTCATCCTTTTTGTTCTTAAACACCAACGAGTGCCAAGTGCTTTCTTTCCTTCAAGTAAATCAACTAGTTTCCACACTTTTAGCTTGGCAAATTGATTTAGTTCTTCTTGCTTAGATTCAATCCAGCCAGATTCTTGCAATGCCATTGAGATGTTCCTGGGTTCAATTTGAGACACAAAACACGAGAACATACATTCATTGAGATTTTCTGCTGCACTTCGAGTGACAATTCCTGAGGTAATTGGTCCAATGACTTTATCAAGTGGATGATATTTATGAGTAGAGAATGGAGCTGGAGTATCTAGAGCATGTGATGAAGTAGGTAGATTTGTTGTTGCTGCAGGAGTGATAGGATCTACCAAATATTCTTAAGGCACAGATTTGAGATAATCAAATGAAATATTATCTAGAGAGATTAGATCAGGAGACGTTGAAGTTGATGATGAATCTTTAATATTAGCAATTGGATCCGAGGATGATGATGGAGGTGGCTGTGGTATTGGATACATGCCTGGTGGATCAATGTTGAGTTCACGAGGTTTATCGGACTGTAGAACTTCTTCCTCTAAGAAATTCTCTGGAAAATCCTCAGAAATAGAAGCCTCTTCATACAATGATTGAAATGATTAACAGTGTAGCATTATCAAAAAGCCATGCAGGACCAGGTTCAGCATCAGTGAGATTTTCTTCAAGCCAATGCACATTATAGGACTCCGCTACTTGTTTGGTCAGCTTGTTATACACTCTGTAAGCTGTCTTTCTAGAATATCTGACAAAATAACACTCAGTTCCCTGAGCATCAAATTTGGGAAGAGACTCTTAATGAAGCAAAGTGTATGGACACCCAAACACACGAAAATGATTGACTATAGGCTTATGTCAATATAGAATTTCATATGGAGTCTTCATATGTCGCTTGTTAATCAAAGTAAGATTCTGTACATAAGACACAGTGTTAACTGCTCCAGTCCTGAAGAATGTTGGCAATTTAGAATCACACAAAAGAGTACGGGCTGCTTCAATAAGAGTGCGGTTTCTTCTTTCAACCATTCCATTTTGCTGAGGGTACGAGCAGCACTGTATTGTCGAGCAATTCCTTCAAAAAATTGAATAGGAAAGACTAGTAATTCACACAAGTTGGGATAGATCACCTAGTTGACCACCAACCTCTAAACACAAACTTAAACACATACGAATACTAACAATGTTGAACACAAACCAATAAAAACAGGTTTTGAACACAATCAAATTGGAAAAAAATAGCGTGCATAACAGTAAGCCAGTCAACACATAAACGCAAGGTGAGTTCATTGCCACTTTTCTCATCATTTTGGTTTTATAGCTACGGGGCTGATAAGCATGCATACAAATTTTCTTATGATTATAATTTGTATGTTATGCTTTCCAACTTATTATTCTATGTATTAATGATATCCTAGAGTATCTATAGATGCTCATAAACTTATTTCTTATAAAACCTAAAATAATTTCTAGCATCTATTATGTTAGGTTAAATTATTTTCATATGAATAAGTCATGGGTACGAATCAATTTAATTTCACAGTGGAATATCTGGGAAATATCAAAGACAACATGTGCGAACAAATCAAGACGAAACAAGAAAAAATCAAGATGAAACAAGAAGTCCTATAACTCAAGAAGTCCTAGCTAGACTTGTTGGTTATATGTGTCACACCCCCTGCGCTGTGTGCGGAGTCCACGGCGCGGTGACGATCAATGGTTGAATAATAAACAAAAATTGAAAGAAGAACAACCACAATGCATTACTAAGTTTCATAATGTTAGACATTTGTTTAGTTACAAGCATTCTAACTATCTACCAAAATAATGACAACTAATAGACCCAAAAATAATGTTCACAAAATAAGACTCTGACAAGATAATTAAACAATCAATATTATGTGAGTTTCTAATGAATGTTAGCTTGTTTCTTGATCTTGTGCTATTTTAACTAAGGTCTCCTTAGTTTTCCTTGTATTGCTCTAAACCTGATTGCCTGAAACACGTGAAAAGTAATTGTAAACTACAAGTAGTTGGTGAGAACAATAGGTTTATCATTTGAAACTATGAATCTGCAGTTGTAACATATGAATAAAGCATTTGTATAAAAAAAGTCATGGATAATTGCAACCCAAACTATCAAGTAAGAATAACGTGTGCAAACTCTGAACATTTAATCAAGTCCCAAATTACATTTGGAGTCATATCATTAGTCAGCAAACACATTCAACAAGAGCTGTGCTTATGAGTTTACTCAAAAGACAACTCCGGTGTGATGTAACCCAGTCAATATGAATTATGATTGAAAAGTTAATTAGTAGCAAATCCATATTACCGTAACGTATCACATCTAAATTTAAGGTTTAAAACATATTTAAAAACTAACCACAACCTTGGCATAACCAAAACGTGTCCCGCTTTCCCTTCTTGTGATCACGCAGTACTAACGTTAAAGATTAAGAATGAGTGAATGAACGAATGTGTCTTGGTGTGTATAAGCTTGTTCACAGTGATGAACACCATGACTATTAGTTTTAAGTTCTAATAAGCAATTAACATGATTGAATACCTTGTTTGAAAACCCATGATTGAATACCTGATTTGAAAATCCGTGATTGAATACCTTGATTTGAAAACCTTTGATTGTATACCTTGATAGAATACCTTGTTTGTAAACCTTTGATTGAATACTTTGATAGAAAGACCTTGTAAAACACAAGGTTTGAACGATAGTATTTATTTAAAAACACAAGTTTTAGTTTAAAACTTTGGAAGAGTTTGTAAAACTTATTATTTCAAAAGAGTTCAAAAGTTTATAAACCAATTTGTGTAAAATAATTTATAAAACCTTTTAGTATAAAAGAGTTTAATAATTTGTAAAATCCAGTGGAATAAAAGAGTTAAGCATTTTGCTGATGCCAGAGAATATTGAAATCTGTAATTGAAAAGTTGTAACATTGAAGATGTTTGGTCACGTGTTCCACCCCAAAACGGTTGTAAAATGGTAAAAGAGGGGCCAATGTTCTTACCTGACAGTTAAGCATTTTGTTAATGACTATCCTTTGTATAAACTTTGTTTTTATATTTGAGAGTATTGTGTTAACTTGAAAACCTTGATTGAATTCTTGAAACGATGATTGACTTATCCAAAAGATGTATGTCATGTTATATTATGCACAAAGCTTGTTATGGACAATTGTAACACGTGTTTATGAATTTTTTATCCTTTGCTCTCATGATTTAATTGAAATGTTTATGAGTTATGTCCTTAAGATAAAAGAATGTTACTACCATTAAGTAAAACTAAATTTAACTATGGTGAGAGAATTCCATAGCCCTAGGATTGGATGAGGGTTATACCACCCTTATCGGCCACTTAGGCTTAAATGATCAAACAATAACATGGTTACGATTCTTTTAACTTATTTATTAAATTTTGAATACTTTGTTGGGACTTAGGATGAGTATTAACAGCCCATGGGTCACATGGGTGTCAAGACTATCAATATCAAGGGCCATGCATAAAAGGGACTCATCGATACTAAGAGCATCGATGGCCTCTTTCTAACCGTCGACCTTATAGCCCTTCCCACATCCTTCTTTAATGTTGTTTTGATTCAAACCCATTGGTTGATCTTGTTCCAAGTTATGCAATGTCTCTTTTACTCTTGCATGTTCAATTTGATAAAACCAAACTCAATTGACCCCAAGTGTGTGGCCATCGATATTAGTAATATCGATGGGTCCTTAGGATCGATGAACCTCCTTTGACACTATCAATTTCGACTAGCTCTGGTTTATAGCACCCTTGGATTAATCAGTCTTAAGTTTTTCTAGAGTTTTCATGATCGAAGGAGGGCTATAGCCACTGGTAGGATCGATGAGAGAAGAAATATGCAATTGAAGCCCATCGATACTAGCAGTGTCGATGGAGCTCAACCTCGATGCCCCTCCTCCTTCAATATTGTTAGTATCGACCAGGGCCAGCTCCTTTCGACTTTGGACAATACCAAACATGCTAATCTCGAAGCTTCTGGGTCGATACTAGGTCGTCAAGGGTGGTAGTACCGATGGGAAAGATGGTTGTTTTCCCAGTATCATCGATATTACCCTTTTGCCCAGTTTTGCTTCGATTTTGCTATGTCCAATCCTTTTAAACCCTTTTTTGATGTCCAACGCTTAATCCAGGCACATCCTTGACTACCCAAGGTCATCTAGTCGTTGATAGCAAGATTTTTAAAGATCCATAGCCGGTTATATATCGAGAAGATGATGAATATTAAGTAACCCTGAAAATCTGAACCTTCTCTCTAAGATTCCGAGAGTTTCAGCTGGAGATAGGACCGATACTTGGTATCAAAAGCTTCCTTTCATCGAGAGGATCGTTTTGATAGCCTGTTTGCTGATTTGCTGAATAATTGAAGAAGTTCTTGATGATTTTGTGCGGGAATTCTAGCGAGAGAGGGCTTTAGACAAATTTTAGAGAGAGAGTGAAGGTGAGGCTGCCATAAATGTGATAGATGGAATAAATTTAGGGTTTTTATACCCCGAGTGGTCCCCTGTGTAACACCCCGACCGATGGTGGAAACATCGGGGTGACACGAAGTGTAGATTATTCATAGCATAGGGTATAAGCATTCAACGCAAAACATTACATAGTCAATAAATCCAAAACCTAGCTATTACATCACTTCAAATTGAAATACATAACTCAAAACAAAATAAGACTAAGTCCAAGTTCAAAAGAATGCTACTTTCCATTTCCACCTGAAAGATGTTAAAATCAAGTGTCAACTACAATGAGTTGGTGAGTTTCATAGGTTTGAACACTCACACCAAAATGTTTATGAAAATGTTATAAATAATGTCTTATGTGAACTCTAAGCATAATGAACATAATCAAAATGAACTAGAAAGTAAAGCAGATCAACTAATGTTAACTAAAGATGTTTAACCTATGTTTAGCATAAAAATGCTTAATTAGGAAACTATCACCGTGGGCCTCCCCCAAAGGGTAAATCAAACAACGGTGGGATGGTCGGTCCAATAGATCTATCATAGTCACTAAAATGGATGTGATCAATGCCTATGCTTAGCCAAAGTTCACTAACTATAAGACCATTACCTAAGTTCACATGTAAATGTAATAAATAAGTTGCATGTTTCACCCCTAAATCAAAAACAATAAAAGAGAGGCTATGAAGACTCACCTCAATGTATGAGCTAGCCTTTGCAATGATTGTCACATATAGCTAAAATATGTCCAACAAATACAAACTCCACCTAAGTAATTCATTAGGCATATGTTAACATAACTATGACTTTCTATGGATTTTCTAAAGTCGAAATGGATCAACGGGTTCGGTTTGTGTTAAATGAATAAGCTCACAATTTGTTATGATTTATTTGTTTAAATGAAAGTAGTAATAATGCTCATAATGTTTAAAATTCCTATGTTTAACATAAAACATGAATTATAAGTTTTTGAAATTTAACTTATCTTATGTTTAACCAAAAAATTAAATATAGGTTTTGTAGTTCTAATCACAAAATAATACTTAATAATGATTTAAAGGAATTTATCAAATGATTTTCAATAAATAGTCTAATATTTTATAAAATTTGTATGCCAAAGTCTAAATTTTGTAAAGTGTTTAAGATACTTTTCTTTAATTATTACTACTAGAAATAAATAAATAAGTAAATAAAATGTTGTGATAAAACATTAAATAAAATATTTAACACTTATTTTGGATGTTATGAAAATGCAAAAAAAAAATACATTTTATAAAAAAATGTTTTTAACATAATGAACTAGTATTTTTATTTAAGTTTTTCTATTAATTTATTTATATTTTATTTATATAAAATAAATGACAAAAATATTTTTATCTTTATTATTATTATTATTATTATTTGTTTCAAAAATAATAGTATTATTATTAAAAATAATTATGTGAAATTAGAATTTAAAAATAATATTTAAATAAAAAGATATAGCCTAAATGGGGTCCAAAACCGGTTTTAACCAGCCTAAACCCAGATTCGAACCCGCAACCTCCAAGTCGGACCTCATGCACTTAAACCGGCTGATCTGGAGCGTACTCCGTGAAGATCACCTACTTCAATTAAATTAAAAATAGTCCGACTTGTTTCCCCCAAATCAGTTTTAAGATAACTGAAACCCTACTTTATTCTTGTTCAAAATTCGATCGATTTGGCTCTAGATTGTTAATCCAACCATGGGGCTTTTGTTCTATATCAAAAAACGATTAGGATGATGTATAGATTACTAACATTAATTGAGTTTAGATGCAGTTTTATTGAAGGGCAGGTTCGACGAGGGACGAGAGCTATAGTTCTTCGATTCGCAATGTTTGTTGATTGTAGTTCGGTTTTGTGAGTACAGGCAAGCTCGAATCACTCAGGTGCACCTATGAGTAGGTTTGATTTAGCATTTATAGATATCTTGGTGGGATTTGATTAACCGGTTGTCGTTCATATTTTTGGAAATGATTTCTACGTGTTATGGTGATTAATAGGTTTAATTCGTGATTTCAATCACTTGACCATTCGAATCCTTAGCTAATATGATTCGTAATTTGGCTATAAACAGTTGTAATCGAGTGGAATGTAAACCAGGTCGAGGATGGGTCGAAATTGAGGCTTGGGTCAGCTGGAATGGGAAAACGAGTAAGGGAGGGGATGAGATTGTGTTTTTGGCAGGTTTAACCCCTCTTGTTTTTCCTTTTAAATTTCAGTTTCAATTGTTGGCAATTTTAACCCTAAACTTTTATTATACCTTGTTTTTAATTTTTATTAATTGTTTATAATTTTATTTAAACTCCATAATCAATATAAATTGATTATATTTTTATAAAAACATTATTTTAATTTTATATTAAAAGTATAAAATTTTAAAACATATTTATTGTTCATTTAAATTTTAATTTTGAATATCGTTTATAAAAAATTGTAACTAAGATATATTTATATATATGTATTTTTCCTATAATTTTTTTATTAAAGTTTCTTTGTTTAAGTTATTTACTTATAAATAATTTCTAAATATTATAAACCTTTAAACTTTAGTAATATGTTTTTTTTTGTTTGATTATAAATTCCCATACATATATACATACACATATATATACTAATATAACCTTTTTATTTGTTTTATCATATGTACATGCATTTGTGTGAGTATACTTTTATAAATGAAAATTTTAAATGTCGTCATGAATCATTTATTAAACATAATCATTTATTACAAATTACGTAAATGTTACACGCCGTGTGTTCGGTCTCGCTCGGTTCCGGTTTCGCGTATTTTTACGTACGCGTCCTAACAATTACGTAATTGAATAGTCGGGTTTGTAACTTAGATTTCTTTGATTGTTTTTGTTGAGTTTCAAAATTGTAAAACGTAAAATATAATATTTTACTTATTTTTACTGTTCGTCGTATTTCGAACCGTTTAACGAATATAGTTACTTGTATACCCGTAATTATATACGTTTTCGGTCGTTTTATGTATTTGTTATTGTTTACTCGTAATGATAAGTTTAACATTTATATCCTTATGGTTCATCACCCATAATGATACTGAGTGTCGCTTATGCGTTACAATTTGTTTAAATGATTTGTTTGTCATAATATTCGTCATAACACTACGCACTAACACTATCCTATTACATCGAACAACATATATGTATAGGGCATACCTAGAATCCAGCTACCTGCCTTACCAGCCGCCAGCCCACCACCATTTTGATATAATACAATAGAGTTCTTGCCTAGCGCAACTGACTTTAGGAAATATTATATATGCTTGTTCCTGAACTAAAGAAATTCCTATAACACACAAACATGCACATATGAATCACCTTGACATATAGAATAACAAGTACTCACTGTTCTATTCCTGCTAATGATTACGAAGACTCGATGTACAAATGTTACAGTCTCCACTAGTTAAAGGAATTTTGTCCCGAAATTAACTAGCCGAAGATACTGTAAAAATATGAGTGTACTTGAGCTTCATCTGGTCTTCACGTTCCCAGGTAAACTCCGCACCACTTTTGCCCTCCCATCGTACTTTTACGATCGGGATACGGATACATTTGAGCTTCTTAACACCATGATCCATGATTTCGACCAGACGTTCTACAAATTGCATGTTGTTTTGAATTTGATGTCTTCCAGTGGAATTTGAACATCGTGATCTGCTACGCATTTCTTTAGATTCGACACATGAAACGTATTGTGAACGTTGCTTAGCTCCACTCGAAGTTAAATTTGTAGGCTACGGGACCAATCTTTTCCTGGATCTGAAAATCTCCAACGTACCTAGGTGCTAGTTTCCCTTTCTCCCCGAACTGGACAACGCCTTTCCAGGGAGAAACCTTGAGTAAGACTCGGTCACCGACTTGAGTGGTGGAGGCAAATGAAGAGGGGGAAGTGGTTGTGAGTTTTGTTGGATCGGGTTTGGGTTTTCTGGTCACCCAGATGCTCCAGTTTCCACTTGAGCTTCAGCTTCCCTTTGTTTTTGTTCAGAGCTGGCCTTGGCAGCTGCAGTCTGAGATTGCTGATCTAATGCAGCCTTGAGAAATGCCTCTTGATTCTTCAATCTTATTTCCTTCATTCTTCTTTGCTTAGTTCTATCTTCAGCCCTCTTGGCAGCTTGGGCTACAGACAGGAGCTGTGACATCAAGTTGAGAACATATAAGAATTGGTTAAATAACACTCTTATTATTAAAAGTGATTAACAGTTAACCCCACAAGTAATAGAATAATAGTAAGGATCGGGTTAAAGCAATCTATTTTCCTTAACACATTGAGGGTTTATCAATAGTTCGGTTTGATAACTAAACCCCTCTTATTACATTATTCTACATATGATACTACGGGTGAATATCAAAAGGAATGAACAAGTGTAACGAAAATGGGGATCTATAGTTGTATTGCAAGTGGTGTTGAGTTCTATTAGATATGTGGTGGGACGGTGGCTGGGGCTTGTTCCCCTACATATGCCCTATATATAAGCATAGCTAATAGGATGAGATATCACATGTAAATATAACTATGGAGAGGCCATTGTGTGATCGGGTGAATCAAACAATCGACAAGTAATATGTATGACATTGTGACTGTGTATGTGAACAATTCAAGGTTTCCAATTATCAAACTTATGAACTCACCAACCTAGTGTTGACTTTGTTTAAATGCATGTTTTCTCAGGTGACAAACATGTTTAGTCATCAGACATTCAGGGACATAGCTAGTAGACTTTTAGAAGACCTAGCTACATTTTGTGTCGTGCATATTTTGGAATGACAAAACAATGAATCATCTTTTGTGGATCTTGTACAGTTACAAGATATAAACTCATTGATTCTTTTGATTAGATTTACTTAGTTAAATTATGAGGAAACAATGTAATTTAACTTTGTAATTCTATTTCATTGTCATGTTAGCATTTCTCATTTATATATCATGTGCTATGCAAACAATCTGATCATTTTGATTATCAAATGATATCACGCCCCGGGAACCTTCCGCCCGACGGGAAAGTCGATCCAGCCTGCCGGCTTGGGGTGTGACAGATTGGTATCAGAGCCATGGTTATAGAGAAATATAGGTCATATTAGTTAAATGTTTTGGCGTAGACTATAACCTATGGAACCTCATGTAGAGATCATACAACATAGGATTCTATTTGCATACGTCTTCCGCGTCTGATCACTACACTAACCGATTTTCTTTCGGTTATGATCAGAATGCCACCAAGAAGACCACCAGCTTTACTGCCACCACCACCACAAGAATCAGCACCTCACTCTTCGACACCGACACCACCTGACTCTCCTGAACATCTACCTCCTCCTCCACCTCCTCCTCCGCCACCACCTGCTCATGAGTTGGATCCTGCTACCATAGCACTGGCCACACTGCTGACCAGTCAACTGCGGGATGTGATCCCCGACATGATGAACAGAATCAACAGCCACAACAGTAACAACAACGCCAACTCATCTGGAGAAGGCAGCGGTAACACTCGACCCCATCAGAACTATTCCTACTAGAATTTTGTAGGATGCAAGCCACCAAGTTTCAGTGGCAGTGAGGGTGCCATCGGATTGATCCAGTGGATCGAGAAGATGTAAAGAACCCTCGACATCAGTGGTTGTCCTGATCAGCATAGGGTGAGGTATGCAGCTGGCTCGTTTAACAAGCGAGCTCTGACATGGTGGAACACTCTAGTTCAGACAAGGGGCAGGGATGAAGCTCTGTCAATGCCTTGGGATGATTTCAAGGCCATGCTGTGGGCAGAGTTTTGCCCAAGGAACGAACTGAAGAAGGTTGAAACTGAGCTACTCAACCTTGTCATGATTGGTGCTGGGCATCTGGCCTACACCACAAGATTTCATGAGTTAGCTATATTGGCACCGGACGTGGTGCCAACACTAGAGAAAAGGATCGAGCGGTATGTCAGGGGACTGCCGGCTTGTATCCAAGGGCATGTGATTTCTGCCCATCCTACGACCATGGAGATGGTTGTTACACTGTCGGTAAATTTAACAGATGTAATGGTTGCCTCCGGGGCTTTGAAAAAAGAAGCTGACTCAACCAAGGTTGGGAGTTCAAGAAAGCTGGACAGACGCCCGGCTAAGAAACAAAAGGTGGTTAAGAACTTTGCTGCAACCACCCAAACACCGATGATCAACCAACCACTACCTTTACAGATCAAGAAGCCCTACACTGGCACAGCACCATTGTGCAACATCTGCCAGTATCATCATCCACCAAACACCCAGTGCAGACAATGCACTAACTGTGGGAAGTTTGGTCATTGGGCCAACCATTGCAGGAGCACGGGGGAACCAAACAGAAACAACAATGCAGCCACTACTGCTGCAGCTGATCACAGGTCTTGCTACAATTGTGGCGAACCTGGACACTTTTCTCGGGATTTTCCCAAGAAGAATCAACAAAGGGCTCCAGCAGCAAGGGGAAGAGCCTTTCAGATTGGAGCAGCTGCTGCTCGACAGGACCCGAATGTGATCACGGGTACATTTCTCTTATCTGACTTCTATGCATCTATATTATTTGATACTATGCGGATCAGAGTTTTATCTCTTTCGATTTTGCTTGTCATCTTGATCATACTGTGGAATCATTAGACTCCCCTTACACTATTGAGATAGCGAACGGCAAATAGATTACAGTTGACACAGTACTTAGGAATTTCCCACTAACAATTGGTGATCACACATTTTCCATCGATTTGATACCGATGGAGCTGGGCAGTTTCGATATCATTGTCGGAATGGATTGGCTATCTCTTAACAGAGTTGAGTTCATCTGTTCCGAGAAGGTACTACATATTCCAGTGAAGAACAATGAGATTTTGGAAATTCATGGAGATCAAGCAAGCCGCGGTGTCAAGATAATATCGTGCATGAAGGCTCGCAAGTACCTACGAAAACAATGTATCGCATTTCTAGCTCACGTGATAGAGAAAGACAAGAAAGCAATCAAGATTCAAGACGTACCAGTGGTGAAAGACTATGTGGACGTATTTCCAGAAGATTTACCAGGACTGCCACCAGAGAGATCAGTGCAGTTTCGAATCGATTTGATTCCGGGAGCGACCCTGTAGCTAAGTCTCCTTATAGACTTGCACCATGAGAAATGCAGGAGCTGTCCAATCAATTGCAAGAGCTACTCGACAAGGGATTCATCTGACCGAGTTTCTCACCTTGGGGAGCTCCGGTTCTTTTTGTCAAGAAGAAGGATGGATCGTTCAGAATGTGCATCGATTACAGAGAGCTCAACAAACTCACCATCAAGAATCGGTACCCGTTACCGAGGATTGATGACTTGTTTGATCCATTACAGGGAGCTCAATACTTTTCAAAGATAGACCTGCGCTCAGGTTATCATCAACTCCGGATTCAAGAGGAAGACATACCCAAGATGGCCTTTCGTACCCGATATGGTCACTACGAGTTCATGGTGATGCCCTTCGGACTGATGAATGCACCGGCAGTGTTCATGAATTTAATGAACCTAGGGTGCAAGCCGTACCTAGATCAGTTCGTTATCGTCTTTATTGATGATATATTGATCTATTCAAGAAACGAGAAAGAACATGAACATCTCAGGACAGTCTTTGAGCTCCTGAAAGATGAACGACTCTATGCCAAATTCCCCATGTGTGAATTCTGGCTAAGGGAAGTTCAGTTTTTGGGTCATGTGATTAACAGTAATGGTATTCGTGTGGATCCTGCCAAGATTGAAGCAATCAAGCACTGGGATGTGCCCACAACACAGACAGAGATCAGATCATTCTTGGAATTGGCGGGTTAATACAGGAGATTCATTTCGAATTTCTCTAAGATAGCTTTGCCTCTCACTAAACTCACACAGAAGAGCGAACCATTTGTGTGGACACAGAAACAAGAAGAGGCATTTCAAACACTGAAACAAAGATTGTGCAATGCTCCAATCTTAACTCTCCCAGTAGGAAATGATGACTTTGTGGTTTATTGTGACGCTTCCCATCAGGGACTCGGTTGTGTTTTAATGCAACGAGACAAAGTCATTGTCTACGCATCAACACAGCTGAAGATACACGAGAAGAATTACACAACACATGACTTAGAACTGGGAGCTGTTCTCTTTGCTTTAAAGATTTGGGGACATTACCTGTATGGTACCAAATGCACTATCTACACATATCACAAGAGTGTACAACACATATTTGATCAGAAGGAGCTTAACATGAGACAGAGATGCTGGGTTGAGCTCCTGAACGATTATGATTGTGTGATCAAATACCATCCGGGCAAAGCAAATGTTGTTGCAGGCGCTTTGAGCCGGAAGGAAAGAGTCAAACCCTTGCGCGTTCGAGCAATGCGAATGACCGTGCAAACAAGTCTGAAGGATCAAATCATACAAGCACAACAAGAAGCAACGGCAAGAAACAACTTAAAGAACAAGCTCGATTGTGGAGCCGAGAAACACTTCGAAACAAAACAAGATGGAGTTATCTATATTCAGGATCGTGTATGGATCCCGGCTGTAGATGAACTTCGAACACTCATACTTGACGAGGCACACAAGACACGTTATTCTGTTCATCCAGGTGTTGATAAGATGTATCAAGATCTTAGGTCATTTTATTGGTGGTCGGGTATGAAGAAAGATGTTGCCACTTATATTGGCAAATGCTTAACATGTGCCAAGGTCAAAGCTGAACACCAGAAACCTTCAGGGTTGCTGGAACAACCAGAAATACCACAATGGAAGTGGGAAAAAATAGCTATGGATTTTATTACCAAGCTACCCCGCACTTCCAGCGGACACGATTCGATTTGGGTCATCGTTGATCGATTGACCAAGTCCGCACACTTCTTGCCGATTAGAGAAAACTACAAGATGGAAAAGCTAGCAAGACTCTATGTTGATGAAATAGTAGTGCGGCATGGTTTGCCATTGTCTATTATTTCAGACGGGACAGTCGATTTACATTGCGGTTCTGGCAATCATTGCAACCATCTCTAGGGACAAGTGTCAACTTGAGCAACGCTTATAATCTACAAACGGATGGACAAAGTGAGCGAAAGATTCAAACCTTGGAGGATATGTTGAGGACATGCATCCTAGACTTCGGTTGAAGTTGGGATAAACATTTACCACTCATCGAGTTCTCCTACAACAACAGCTACCACAACAGTATTGGATGTGCTCCATTTGAATTACTCTATGGTAGAAAATGTCGGTCTCCAATTTGTTGGACCGAGGTGGGAGACAACAGAATCACTGGGCCTGAACTTATTCAGGAGACTACTGATAAGATAGCCCAGATTCAACAGAGACTACAAGTAACACGTAGCCGCCAAAAGAGTTACACAGACAAACGGCGAAAGCCTTTGGAATTCCAAGTGGGTGACCGAGTTATGTTGAAAGTGTCCCCATGGAAAGGCGTGGTTCGTTTTGGGGCTAAGGGCAAACTAGCACCAAGGTATGTCGTACCGTTCGAGATAACTCAACGCATAGGTCCTATGGCATACAGACTCAAACTCCTTGATGAACTCAGTGGAGTACACGATGTATTTCATGTATCAAATCTCAAGAGATGTCTCGCTGACGAATCATTGATCATATCTCTAGAAGAGATACAAGTTGATGAACAATTACATTTCATTGAAGAACCTGTAGAGATTACGGAACGTGAAGTCAAGAGACTTAAACGAAGTCGTATCCCTAGTGTAAAGGTTTGTTGGAACTCCAAGCGTGGACCAGAATTTACCTGGGAGCGTGAGGATCACATGAAGACTGTCACACCCCGAGCCAGCGGGGTTGGATCGGAGTTCCCGTCGGGCGGAAGGTTCTCGGGGTGCGATATCGTGGGTGATAATCAAGATGATCAGATTGTTTACATAGCATCAATGTTTAAGAATAACTAAAGCACAATCAGATGATAACTAGGATTACAAAGTTAAATTACATAGTCAATGTTTTGCAATTTAACTAAGTAAACCTATCAAAAGAATAACATGTTACTATCTTGCATATGTACAAGATATCAAAAATAATATATATCATCAACAAAAGATGTGTTTCTCAAAAGTTTACTAGGTCCTCTATCTGGGCAGCCTAGTATTCAAATCCAAAAAGCCTTAGCTTAAACCTGTTCATCACCTGAGAATGCATGTAAGAAAACAAAGTCAACACAATGGTTGGTGAGTTCATAATGTTTATAAGTTTAAAATAGTTTCACCAAACCTCTTTCGGTAAAACCTTAACCTCATTAAGTCCACATGTAATATCCAAATCGGTATGCTTATATATAGGGCATACCCCTGAGTCGAGCCTACAACCCGCCCAGACGCCATCCCACCACATACTAATCCGGATATGACACTGTTGTTAATAATAATTAAGCATTTTACCTACCAATCAACCCATTCCTCATCAAAGCTTTTATAGTCTGTTTCAAAGTTTACAAGTCTATATTGTTTACAAGTGTTAGTTTCAATATAAGTTTATCAAGCATCAAGTTTCACACGCACATAGTTTAGCTGTCCCTAATCCCATACGTGAGTACAAGCTCTGCACTAGCATTAGTTTAGCAATTACGTAGCTCACCGATTAGTTAAGCTTAGTCTAGCAATTACGTGTCTCCTATACAAGATAAAAGCTCTGGTTTACCAGTAGTTTAGCAATTACATATCTCATACATAGACACAAGCCATGCATACACAAGTAATCCAGCAATTACATATCTCATATAAGCAGACAAAAGCTCTGGATTACCAGTAGTTTAGCCATTACATGTCTCTTATGTAGATAATAGCTTAGCATCGTTATGTTTATGTTTAGCAATTACATACCTCATATAAGCAGACAAAAGCTCTGGATTACCAGTAGTTTAGCAATTACATACCTCATGTAGTTTAGCCATTACATGTCTCTTATATAGGTAATAGCTTAGTCTCGTTACGTTTATGTTTTACATATATCTCAATCCATAGGTACAAGCTCTGGATTACCAGTAGTTTAGCCGTTACGTAGCCTATGATTAGATATATGTACCATGTTTCATGCGCAAGTAGTAGTTTCAAGCATAAAGTTTCACGTGTTCACACAATGTTTCATCATGAATTCCATAAGTTTACATCAAGTCTCATGTTTAAAGTATAAAGTTTCTCAAGTCTAAGCATCAAGTATCATGTTTAAAGTATAAAGTTTCTCAAGTCTAAGCATCAAGTATCATGGTTAAACTATAAAGTTTCTCAAGTCTAAGCATCAAGTATCATGTTTAAAGTTTAAAGTTTCTCAAGTCTAAGCATCAAGTATCATGGTTAAAGTATAAAGTTTCTCAAGTCTAAGCATCAAGTATCATGTTTAAAGTATAAAGTCTCTCAAGTCTAAGCATCAAGTCTCATAAGCATCCAACATATGGTTTCAAGCTACAAGTTTAATGTACAAGTCTCAAGTCTATTGTTTTTCAAAGAATACTAAGTTTCAATCATAATTTTCAAGTTTAAGTTTAAAGTATTAAACAATCTTTCAATAATTTTATGAAAATGTTTAACATGCTTCTCAGTCCCGAAGTAAAACAAATAAGTTGGAAAAGGGACAAATGAACTCACCTTATTGTTGAAGTGGTTGACTAAGTATAAACAAGAATGCACGCTCTCGTTGTTGTTCTTGAAGTTATATTCACAATCCTGTGGTTGTTTCCAATGATGTATAACTTATAAGTATTAGTTAATAATGTGTGTGTGTTAACCCTAAAGTTGGTTAACACTTATCTTTCTTGCGATTTATTTGATCTAAATGCACTTGTAGTGTTATATACTAATACTTAACCTATTTTAGGTTAAATATTAATATAATAAAGTGTTTGTTGACATGTTTTACCCTTTAATTATAGTCTTAACATTAGGTGTTAACTTTAAAAGGGAAACTAAACTATTTTCTGAGTAGAAGACTTAGAAGTTTAGGTTGAAGTTTAGCCTCTTACCCTTATGTTAACTCAAGATGAAAAAAATCATCAATTTAATATGTTAACATAAGTGATGTGTTATGAACTTAACTATCTCATAGGTAAAACCCACGAACTCCTATCGCCGAATTCATCACTTTGTAGTAAAGTTGACTACTTTACTTGATATAAATAACCCTGTGGTTACTTTGATCAAAATATGATTTAGTTATAATCCTTTGATATGTTTTTAAACCGTGTCTATGACTTAAACGTTTGTTTTAAAGTTTATCTATGTTCTTAACCCAAAGTTTAAGTAACATTAGTGAGATCATCTTAACCGAGTTGCACCCAAACCCAATCAAGTTTATACCCTTTAAATAAAAATGATTGAACTTCGTAATCAAATTATATGAAATTTTCTTGGATAATTATTATAGATTATCGGTGATATAGGGTGTACCAAAAAAACATACACAAAATAACCACATATACTTGTTCTTGGCTGGACACTTCTGTTTCTCGAAATTTATGTGGACCACAATAAGATTTTCATTTTTAGATATAGAATTTCAGCCAATAACATATAAGTTGGAGGAGTTCTTGGCTGATGATGCAATGAGTGGTCCACCGTGATTCCCCCATTAAATTTGTTTCTTCACCAAGCCATTTATGTGAGGGGGTCCTCGAATTATGGAAGCCAAGGAAATGGTTTTTTTTCAACCAATCATGTTTCAAAATAAATTCTTAGTTTGAAGATGATAATTCAATTTCTAGAACGAGGACTTTTCAAATAGTGGAGTTCTCGAACAAGGATATTAAAATTTTGATTTTCTGGACTTACCAACTCAAAATAATTATTCCAGATGTTCCAGATCGTTAATGTGATGTTATCCCAGCACTCAAAACTTGGTTTCATGAAAATCTAATATAGCTTGCTGAGCAAAAACGAACTGAAACGTAGCAGCTCGTTAGGTGGACAAAACCCGGAAAAATCATGACTTTAAGCTTACATTAACTTCGATTTAGCTGTTTTATTACATCTCCTAGTGGTCTCATAGCTCAAAACCAGTTTTAAAAATGAAGAAGATGATGAATAGTGAATTGCTCTACAGTACCGTACATTCTCTCTAATATTCCGGCCGATTTAGCTCGAACTAGCTCCGATCCCTTGTACTTTCAGATTCCTCTTGTCGACACGGTCGTTTCGATATATTATTTGTGCGATTTGGTCAAGGAATGAAGAAGTTATGAAACTTTGTGTGGATTTCTACCAAAATTCGCAAAACCGGGATTTTAGGTTAGAGTGAGAGTAGAAGGCTGTTCAAATGAAGATGATGAAGTGAATAAATGGGTTTTTATACCCCGAGTGTTTACCCGCGTGTTCGGTCTCGTTTGGTGTCGGTTTCGCGTATTTTTACGCGCGTTTTAATTACGGTTGCGTAATTAAACTTTTTAGATTGAAATATAGATTTCTTTGATCATTTTTTGATGAGTTTCAAAATTGTATAACGTAAAATATTATATTTTACATATTTTTACGGTTTCGTTCGGGATCAGACTGTTAAACCTCGTTATTTCATTATTTAAAGTTTATTGCGCGTAGTTTTATAAAATAGTTTAACTTAAATCTTTTTAAGTGTAATTTACTAATAAATATTATTTTTAATTTATTTTTATTATTTTAACGTTCGTAATCTTTTTCGTTTTCGTTTCGTCAGAACGCGTTGCCATCGCGCGTATTCGTTCGAATCGTCATTCGAACGAACACGACGATGGTTTGGCTTTCCAGCTTTTGTTTTCTACTTTTCAGTCATTATTTCAGAACGTTAAACTCTCAGAATCATTCGTACAGATCGTCACCTATACGAATAATTCGTTTGTTTAGCATTCCGTAACACAACCGACATGGTTTCGTTTTGTTTAACCTCACATACTTTTATACATAATAGCATCAAATCAAGTATAATGTATCAGTAGCATAAACATAGTTTCACGTAGTGTGTACCTAAGTTACTGTACGGTTTACTGTTGCGATCACTGTTCCGGCACGCGTCCGGCACTGATGTTACAGTCTCCCCTTGTAAGAGAAATTTCGTCCCGAAATTTAAGACTCGTTATTCGGTACGACTTCCTCGGAAAAGAGTTGGGGATACTTGTTCTTCATGTGATCTTCACGTTCCCAAGTAAACTCGGGTCCGCGCCTTGAGTTCCAACGAACTTTAACTATAGGAATACGGCTTCGCCTCAGTTTCTTGACTTTGTGATCCATGATTTCTAACGGTTCTTCAACAAAGCGTAAGTTTTCAGCCAATTGAATTTCTTCGACTGGTATGATAAGAGTTTCATCAGCTAAGCATTTCTTCAAGTTTGAGACGTGAAACACGTCATGTACACCACTAAGTTCATTCGGTAACCTCAATCTGTACGCCACAGGACCAATACGTTCGATGATCTCGAACGGTCCCACGTATTGTGGTGTTAATTTGCCTTTCTTTGCAAAACGAACTACACCTTTCCATGGGGATACCTTCAACATGACACGATCTCCCACTTGAAATTCCAACGGCTTGCGCTGTTTATCGGCATAGCTCTTTTGTCTGCTTCGTGTTGCTTGTAACCTTTGTTGTATCTGAGCAATCTTGTCTGTAGTTTTTGGATAAGTTCTGGCCCCGTGATACGATTGTCTCCCACTTCTGACCAACAGATCGGTGACCGACATTTTCGACCATAAAGGGCCTCGAATGGGGCACAACCAATGCTGCTGTGATAACTGTTATTGTAGGAGAACTCGATTAGTGGCAAGTGAGAGTCCCAATTACCACCAAAGTCTAGAACACAAGTTCTTAACATGTCCTCCAGGGTTTGAATAGTACGTTCGCTTTGACCATCCGTTTGTGGATGATAAGCTGTACTCAAGTTTAATTGCGTCCCCAGAGATTTCTGCAATGACTGCCAGAACCTTGATGTGAATCTGCTATCGCGATCCGAAATGATAGACAATGGCACACCATGGCGTACCACTATCTCATTGATGTAAAGCTTTGCTAGTTTATCCATCGAGTAAGTTTCTCGCATCGGCAAGAAATGAGCAGACTTGGTTAATCGATCGATGATAACCCAAATGGTGTCGTGTCCACTGGAAGTGCGGGGTAGCTTGCTAACAAAGTCCATAGCTATCTGTTCCCACTTCCAAAGTGGAATTTCAGGCTGTTCCAGTAAACCAGATGGTTTCTGGTGTTCTGCCTTCACCTTAGCACACGTAAGGCATCGACCAACATACTCAGCTATGTCTTTCTTCATACCCGGCCACCAATAGTATGCACGTAAGTCTTGGTACATTTTATCAGCACCGGGATGCACAGAGTACTTGGTCTTGTGTGCTTCATCAAAAATAAGTTTCCTTAACTCTTCTACTGTAGGAATCCAGATACGATCCTTGAAGTAAACAAGTCCATCGGGTTTTGTTTCCAAATGTTTCTCCACACCGCAATCAAGTTCTTTCTTCAAGTTTTCACGTTCAATAACTTCCTGTTGTGCTTGTATGATATTGTCGTGTAAGCTTGTCCGCACAGTCATTCCCATTGCTCTGACGCGTAAAGGTTTGACTCGTTCCTTCCGGCTCAAAGCATCAGCTACAACGTTTGCCTTGCCCGGATGGTACTTGATTACACAGTCATAGTCATTCAGAAGCTCAACCCAACGTCGCTGTCGCATGTTGAGTTCCTTCTGATCGAATATGTGTTGCAGACTTTTATGATCAGTGAATATGGTACACTTGGTGCCATACAAGTAATGCCTCCAGATCTTCAAAGCAAATATCACAGCTCCCAATTCCAGATCATGAGTAGTGTAGTTTTTCTCATGAATCTTTAATTGTCTTGAAGCATACGCAATGGCTTTGTCCCGCTGCATAAGTACACAGCCAAGTCCCTGATGGGATGCATCATAATACACAACAAAGTCATCATAACCATCTGGGAGAGATAAGATCGGAGCATCACATAGCTTTTACTTCAATGTCTGAAAGGCTTCTTCTTGCTTTTGTTCCCAAACAAATGGCTCGCTTTTCTGTGTTAGCTTTGTGAGTGGCAGAGCTATCTTAGAAAAATTCGAGATGAACCTCCTGTAATAGCCTGCTAAGCCTAGAAAAGAACGTATCTCCGTAGGTGTCTTCGGAGTGTCCCAATCTTTAATTGCCTCGATCTTGGCAGGATCAACGTGTATTCCCTCACTGTTAACAACATGGCCTAGGAATTGAACCTCTTTTAACCAAAACTCACACTTAGAGAATTTGGCATAGAGCTTCTCTTCCGTTAACAGTTCCAAGATCGTTCTAAGATGTTGCTCGTGTTCTGCTTTGCTTTTAGAATAGATCAAGATGTCATCAATGAAAACAATAACAAATTGATCTAAGTATGGCTTACACACACGGTTCATGAGATCCATGAAAACCGCAGGTGCATTCGTCAAACCAAAAGGCATCACCATGAACTCGTAATGCCCGTATCTGGTACGAAACGCCGTCTTCGGTATGTCTTCGTCTTGTACTCTGAGCTGGTGATATCCGGAAAGCAGATCGATCTTCGAAAAGTATTGAGCTCCTTGCAAGTGATCAAATAAATCATCAATCCTCGGTAATGGATACCGATTCTTGATGGTTAGCTTGTTTAACTCCCTGTAGTCTATACACATACGAAAGGATCCATCCTTCTTTTTCACGAACAGAACCGGAGCTCCCCAAGGTGAGTAGCTTGGTCGGATGAAACCTTTATCAAGTAGTTCCTGTAGTTGGTTAGATAATTCCTGCATCTCCGAAGGCGCTAACCTGTAAGGAGATTTAGCAACAGGTGTTGCTCCAGGAATCAGATCAATACGAAACTCTACCGGTCGCACAGGAGGCAAACCAGGTAGATCTTCAGGAAACACCTCAGGATATTCCCTCACTATCGGTACGTCTTGTATTGTTTTCTTGTCTTTCTCTCTCTCCACCACGTGAGCCAAGAAGGCTATGCACTTCTTTTGCAGACACTTACGCGCTTTTATGCATGATATGATCTTTACGTTTCTCTTTGCTTGATCCCCACGAACTTCCAATACACGATCATTCGTCACTGGAATCCGAAGTAGCTTCTCGGCACAGATGACCTC
This sequence comes from Mikania micrantha, assembly GCA_009363875.1. NCBI lineage: Eukaryota > Viridiplantae > Streptophyta > Magnoliopsida > Asterales > Asteraceae > Mikania > Mikania micrantha. Next base: position 33,727,775 of record CM018694.1, on the reverse strand, counting down.
AACTCGATTGAGTGAGAGCCAATCCATCCCCACGATGATATCGAAACTGCCCAACTCCATCGGCAACAAGTCGATGGTAAATGTGTGATCTACGAGTGTAAGTGGGCAGTTCCTAAGTATAGTGCTAACTGTAACTTGTTTCCCATTCGCTACTTCGATAATGTAAGGGGAGTCTAGAGTTTCCTCATTAAGACTAAGTTGTTGTGCAAAATCAGATGAAATAAAACTCTGGTCTGCACCAGTATCAAATAGTATAGATGCATAAGAGTCGTGTAAAAGAAATGTACCAGTGACCACGTTAGGGTCTTGGCGTGCAGCATTGGCTCCGATGACAAAAGCTCTTCCTCTAGGTGCTTGTGCTCCTGGTTGCACCTACTTAGGACAGTTGCGGAAGAAGTGACCCATTTCCCCTCAGTTGTAGCATCCTCTGTTGTTGTTGACTGGGTTCTGTGGTGGTGGTGGAGGTAGTGCTCTTGCTGCAGTGTTAGTAGCCTGGTTTACAGCAACCCGACATTTGGTGACCCAGTGGCCAAACCGACCACAGTTTGTGCACTTCCTACATTGAGCACCAGGAGGATGATGATATTTACAATGAGTGCACTGGGGGTGTTCTTCCCCATAACCCCTGGTAGCAGGATTGACAGTTGCTGCAGGTGCCTGTCTCAAAGGGGTAACGGCCGCATAGTTCTTTACGACCTTTTGCTTCTTTTTCTGGTGGTACTCGGGTTTCTTTGATGTTGTTTCCTTGGCTTTTCCAGCTTCATCTTTTAAGACTCCAGACTTTACCATTGCCTTGGTAAGCTTAGCAGAGAGGGAAATGGCTGACTCCAAAGTAGCAGGGTATGAAGCCAGTACAACGCTTTGTATACATGAAGGTAATCCTGCTACATAGCGATCAATTCGCTTTTCCAAGGTTGGCACCATCTCTGGCACCAGGGCTACCAGTTCATGATAACGGTTGGTAAAAGTCATGTGGTCAGCTCCCTTCATCTCATGATTCGAGAGCTCAATCTCCAGTTGTTGTAGTTCATGTTTCAGGCAAAACTCATTCCTCAGAAGAAGCTTAAATTATGCCCAAGGCATCGCCATTGCCTCATCTCTTCCCTTTGCTCGGATCTGAGCATTCCACCATGTCAGTGCTCGCTTGCTGAATGAACCAGCTGCATAACGAACTTTATGGTGTTCTGGACAGCTGCTAATGTCCAGAGTGTTCTCCATCTTTTCTAGCCATTGGATTAATCCAACAGCTCCTTCAAATCCAGTGAAACTAGGAGGTTTGCATCCTACAAAGGATTTGTAGGAGCAATCAGACGTATGACCAGTGTTTCCACAAGCCTCTCCGGTGGTATGGGCAGAGGTGTTGCCATGCCCCTGAATCCGATTTATCATCTCCGGGATGACCTCTTTCAGTTGGCTTGTCAGTTGGGTACTCAGCAGTGTCGCCAAGGCGATGGTAGCAGGATCTAATGTCTTAGCAGTGCTTGAACCCGGTGGCGGAGAGTGAGGAGGAGGAGGTGGCGGTGGTGAATCAGGTGGTGTAGGAGTCGAAGAGTGAGGTGCAGAGACTTGTAGAGTATGTTGTTTTCTCGGCGGCATTCTGTTCATAACATAAAGAATTTGGTTAGTGCAGTGATCGAACGTAGAAAACATAATACAAGCTTGAGTCTTAAGTTCTCTAAATGAGGGTCCCTAAGTTATAGTCTAGGCCAAACCGTTAATGTAATGACCTATTATTCTCTATAACCTTGAGCTCTGATACCAATCTGTCACACCCCGAGCCGGCGGGGTTGGATCGGAGTCCCCGTCGGGCGGAAGGTTCTAGGGGTGCGATATCGTGGGTGATAATCAAGATGATCTGATTGTTTACATAGCATCAATGTTTAAGAATAACTAAAGCACAATCAGATGATAACTAGGATTACAAAGTTAAATTACATAGTCAATGTTTTGCAATTTAACTAAGTAAACCTATCAAAAGAATAACATGTTACTATCTTGCATATGTACAAGATATCAAAAATAATATATATCATCAACAAAAGATGTGTTTCTCAAAAGTTTACTAGGTCCTCTATCTGGGCAGCCTAGTATTCAAATCCAAAAAGCCTTAGCTTAAACCTGTTCATCACCTGAGAATTCATGTAAGAAAACAAAGTCAACACAATGGTTGGTGAGTTCATAATGTTTATAAGTTTAAAATAGTTTCACCAAACCTCTTTCGGTAAAACCTTAACCTCATTAACTCCACATGTAATATCCAAATCGGTATGCTTATATATAGGGCATACCCCTGAGTCGAGCCTACAACCCGCCCAGACGCCATCCCACCACATACTAATCTGGATATGACACTGTTGTTAATAATAATTAAGCATTTTACCTACCAATCAACCCATTCCTCATCAAAGCTTTTATAGTCTGTTTCAAAGTTTACAAGTCTATATTGTTTACAAGTGTTAGTTTCAATATAAGTTTATCAAGCATCAAGTTTCACACGCACATAGTTTAGCTGTCCCTAATCCCATACGTGAGTACAAGCTCTGCACTAGCAGTAGTTTAGCAATTACGTAGCTCACCGATTAGTTAAGCTTAGTCTAGCAATTACGTGTCTCCTATACAAGATAAAAGCTCTGGTTTACCAGTAGTTTAGCAATTACATATCTCATACATAGACACAAGCCATGCATACACAAGTAATCCAGCAATTACATATCTCATATAAGCAGACAAAAGCTCTGGATTACCAGTAGTTTAGCCATTACATGTCTCTTATGTAGATAATAGCTTAGCATCGTTATGTTTATGTTTAGCAATTACATACCTCATATAAGTAGACAAAAGCTCTGGATTACCAGTAGTTTAGCCATTACATGTCTCTTATATAGGTAATAGCTTAGTCTCGTTACGTTTATGTTTTACATATATCTCAATCCATAGGTACAAGCTCTGGATTACCAGTAGTTTAGCCATTACGTAGCCTATGATTAGATATATGTACCATGTTTCATGCGCAAGTAGTAGTTTCAAGCATAAAGTTTCACGTGTTCACACAATGTTTCATCATGAATTCCATAAGTTTACATCAAGTCTCATGTTTAAAGTATAAAGTTTCTCAAGTCTAAGCATCAAGTATCATGTTTAAAGTATAAAGTTTCTCAAGTCTAAGCATCAAGTATCATGGTTAAACTATAAAGTTTCTCAAGTCTAAGCATCAAGTATCATGTTTAAAGTATAAAGTTTCTCAAGTCTAAGCATCAAGTATCATGGTTAAAGTATAAAGTTTCTCAAGTCTAAGCATCAAGTATCATGTTTAAAGTATAAAGTCTATCAAGTCTAAGCATCAAGTCTCATAAGCATCCAACATATGGTTTCAAGCTACAAGTTTAATGTACAAGTCTCAAGTCTATTGTTTTTCAAAGAATACTAAGTTTCAATCATAATTTTCAAGTTTAAGTTTAAAGTATTAAACAATCTTTCAATAATTTTATGAAAATGTTTAACATGCTTCTCAGTCCCGAAGTAAAACAAATAAGTTGGAAAAGGGACAAATGAACTCACCTTATTGTTGAAGTGGTTGACTAAGTATAAACAAGAATGCACGCTCTCGTTGTTGTTCTTGAAGTTATATTCACAATCCTGTGTTTGTTTCCAATGATGTATAACTTATAAGTATTAGTTAATAATGTGTGTGTGTTAACCCTAAAGTTGGTTAGCACTTATCTTTCTTGCGATTTATTTGATCTTAATGCACTTGTAGTGTTATATACTAATACTTAACCAATTTTAGGTTAAATATTAATATAATAAAGTGTTTGTTGACATGTTTTACCCTTTAATTATAGTCTTAACATTAGGTGTTAACTTTAAAAGGGAAACTAAACTATTTTCTGAGTAGAAGACTTAGAAGTTTAGGTTGAAGTTTAGCCTCTTACCCTTATGTTAACTCAAGATGAAAAATCATCAATTTAATATGTTAACATAAGTGATGTGTTATGAACTTAACTATCTCATAGGTAAAACCCACGAACTCCTATCGCTGAATTCATCACTTTGTAGTAAAGTTGACTACTTTACTTGATATAAATAACCTTGTGGTTACTTTGATCAAAATATGATTTAGTTATAATCATTTGATATGTTTTTAAACCGTGTCTATGACTTAAACGTTTGTTTTAAAGTTTATCTATGTTCTTAACCCAAAGTTTAAGTAACATTAGTGAGATCATCTTAACCCAGTTGCACCCAAACCCAATCAAGTTTATACCCTTTAAATAAAAATGATTGAACTTCGTAATCAAATTATATGAAATTTTCTTGGATAATTATTATAGATTATCGGTGATATAGGGTGTACCAAAAAAACATACACAAAATAACCACATATACTTGTTCTTGGCTGGACACTTCTGTTTCTCGAAATTTATGTGGACCACAATAAGATTTTCATTTTTAGATATAGAATTTCAGCCAATAACATATAAGTTGGAGGAGTTCTTGGCTGATGATGCAATGAGTGGTCCACCATGATTCCCCCATTAAATTTGTTTCTTGACCAAGCCATTTATGTGAGGGGGTCCTCGAATTATGGAAGCCAAGGAAATGGTTTTTTTTCAACCAATCATGTTTCAAAATAAATTCTTAGTTTGAAGATGATAATTCAATTTCTAGAACGAGGACTTTTCAAATGGTGGAGTTCTAGAACAAGGATATTAAAATTTTGATTTTCTGGACTTACCAACTCAAAATAATTATTCCAGATGTTCCAGATCGTTAATGTGATGTTATCCCAGCACTCAAAACTTGGTTTCATGAAAATCTAATATAGCTTGCTGAGCAAAAACGAACTGAAGCGCAGCAGCTCGTTAGGTGGACAAAACCCGGAAAAATCATGACTTTAAGCTTACATTAACTTCGATTTAGCTGTTTTATTACATCTCCTAGTGGTCTCATAGCTCAAAACCAGTTTTAAAAATGAAGAAGATGATGAATAGTGAATTGCTCTACAGTACCGTACCTTCTCTCTAAGATTCCGGCCGATTTAGCTCGAACTAGCTCCGATCCCTTGTACTTTCAGATTCCTCTCATCGACACGGTCGTTTCGATATATTATTTGCGCGATTTGGTCAAGGAATGAAGAAGTTATGAAGCTTTTTGTGTGGATTTCTACCAAAATTCGCAAAACCGGGATTTTAGGTTAGAGTGAGAATAGAAGGTTGTTCAAATGAAGAAGATGAAGTGAATAAATGGGTTTTTATACCCCGAGTGTTTACCCGCGTGTTCGGTCTCGTTTGGTGTCGGTTTCGCGTATTTTTACGCGCGTTTTAATTACGGTTGCGTAATTAAACTTTTTAGATTGAAATATAGATTTCTTTGATCATTTTTTGATGAGTTTCAAAATTGTATAACGTAAAATATTATATTTTACATATTTTTACGGTTTCGTTCGGGATCAGACTGTTAAACCTCGTTATTTCATTATTTAAAGTTTATTGCGCGTAGTTTTATAAAATAGTTTAACTTAAATCTTTTTAAGTGGAATTTACTAATAAATATTATTTTTAATTTATTTTTATTATTTTAACGTTCGTAATCGTTTTCGTTTCGTCATAACGCGTCGCCATCGCGCGTATTCGTTCGAATCGTCATTCGAACGAACACGACGATGGTTTGGCTTTCCAGCTTTTGTTTTCTACTTTTTAGTCATTATTTCAGAACGTTAAACTCTCAGAATCATTCGTACACAATTCAAAACATAATTTCAGTGTCGTTTCAGAATAACAAATTGACAGTGTGTTTGCGTGGGTGAAGATTCACACAAACATATCTGTGAGTTTAACGTTCTGAAATAATGACTGAAAAGTTGAAAACAAAAGTCAGAAAGCCAAAACCATCGTCGTGTTCGTTCGGGTGACGATTCGAACGAATACGCGCGAAGGTGACGCGATTTGACAAAACAGTTAAAATAATCGTTTTCGTTGAAATAATTTAATAAAAACAATCTTAGAAGATTAACTAGGAATAACCACCTTTTAAAATATTTAAATAAAACCTTTTCATTTCAAAGCGTAAATAACGCGCGTAACAATCCGGAAACGCAACGGAAACGAAAAACCGAGCAACCGAAACGAACCCGAACACCCTCGTTTTCTCATTTTAATTCACTCTTTCTCTCTCTAAACTCTCCCACCCGTTTTCTCTCTCTCTAAAATTCAAAGCTTCAAACCCTTAGATCTAACTCGATTCTTCACAAAAATTGGTGTTCTTGGTGTCCAAACGTAGCTACAAACTTCCTCTACATGAAAGTACAACTGATCTGAGGAGAAACCCGCTGAGAATCGAGGTAAATGAGCTTGAACATTTCAAAAACTAGGGTTTTTGTACCCTCTTGGTCGAACAATGAGGTTAGCCGGCTCAGACCTCCACCCAAACAACACACAAGCGAATACGAATCAGCAGGAGGGTGAGGATGGCCATGGAAGAACCTGCAACAACCTAAGAATCGATGATGGTGATGAACAGGCATCACAAAGAAGCTGCGCCGGCCGAACCATCAACCAGCCGAACCTCGGTGGAGCTGGGCTAAGGGTGGCCGAACCTTTCACCATCACCGAACCCTTGGGCTTGCCAACCACTATCACTGAACCTGCAAAGGTCACGAACCTGCTACCACCGAACCATAGGAGGATGCCACAAACCTGTACTTGGCCGAACCTCTTGCATGGCGAACCTCAGGAACCCCGAACCTGGGGTGGTCACCGAACCCATAAGCACCGAATCATATGGCCAAACCTTATAGTTTCATGAACCAGAAGACCCTAAACCTAGGCTGGTTAATCCATTAATGGCAGCGAACTAGGACCCGAATCGGCCATGCAAGCCAGCCCAACCTTCTCATTCGACAGCCACACCGATTCGGCCCAACTGTTGGATCCACACTTGGTTCAACCCAGCTATTACTCGGCCCAAAGCAGTAACCCAACATACGGCGCATGGTGCTTGTGATTTGGCCCAACACAACTGTTTTGAACCATGTTATGGGATTCGGCCCAGTGGCATTTTTCGGCCCACATACTCAACCCACATAACTATTCGGTCCACGTAATAGAGGATACAAACTAACATATGGATTCAACTAGATAAGTGTAACAGGCATGGGAATTTGGTTAATAATCATGTATTTTATTACAAAGGTGGTAAATTTTGGGTTGGCTTCATAAAGTCTTAAACATTGAATGTTTGAATATGTTAACAAAGGGTTTTCAAAGTGTTACAACAAACGGGGCAAAAATAATACAAAGCTATGTTACATGATGTTAAGGGTTATTAACCTTTAACCTAAAACCTAGGTTGGGCTAAGTGTTATCAAAGCATACTAACCTTAACCTAGTTGGGCTAAGTGTTATCAAAATTCATAACAAGTAAATACGGCCGAATGAAGACAAGATCGAGTAGTGTTAACCAACTTTAGGGCTACCACCTACACGCACACAAATCTATATAGCTTATACTTATAAGTTACATACAATGTGAAATCAAAACAGGATCGTGAAAACAACAACAAGTACAACAATGAGCGCGTGCATTCTTGTTTAGGCTAAGTCAACCACATCAATAGCAAGGTGAGTTCATACGCCCCCTTTTCTAATCTTAATTGATTTTAACTCTCGGGGCTGATAAACATGCTAAATCTTTTATTTATTTAAAATTTTTAGTTTAACATGTTGCTTATACTTTGATTTAGATAATATTGCTTGACTTATTATCGTTCATCATCGTATGCATGCTTGTATGATCATAACATGACAGGGATAACTAGGATGAAACATGATAATGTAACTTCATGAATCATCAACACAATAGAATAATGTAGTTATAAGATTCTATCTTATAACATAAAATTATTTTTACAAGAACAAACAATGAGATTAGCACAGGTGAACATGATGACAACAACAACAAACGAGAATGATATGAAGATAACATATCTTAATAATATCATTCCACATCGGAGTTAGTTAAGTGTAATATGACTAGTTCTATAACACTTGGATTAAAACTCGATGCAAATTACAAGATAACATGAAACAAGTATCATCCACCACTGGAGTCGACTAAGTGTAGTAAGACTAGCTCTTACAACATTGTAGTGACAACAGGGTGACCATATGGAACAACAAGAATGATGGTCATGATAACGTACCTTCATGATAATAACATCATTCACACAATAACTAACATTGTATAATAAGACAAGATCTTATATAACTTTGTTAACAACAACGAGAACACACAACATTGAGAACAAACAACATTGGTGAGCACAATACAATTGATTACTATTGAACTGTCTGTATTATATCATTTCAATCATGTGCCATCTATTCAAGTTGATCATTGTAAGTCCCTTCACAAATCGCTGACCAGTTAGTTTGACGTGACTAAACCGACGATAACATAGTGGTACCATAGGTTTGACAAACCTCCAGCTTGTAGGGCTGGTATGTTGATCGTACTCAATCATTGGCCGGTAGCGTATGACCGGTGACAGGGCGACGAACAGTCAGGGTCTGGAAAGCGACACATGGTGATATTAATCCTCAGTTATAATTGTAATTAATCCATCGTTTCCTGTTGTCTAGTAGACTGAGGAATTTATTTTCTCTCATGTCATATTGCTAGTAACAGTTTCGATGAGGCCTACGATAATACAAAGTGGTAGAGGTAAATGGGATGCATTGTAATGTGATTATGTGAGGATTGCAATGGATTCCTTTTAGGCTCTATGCACTTCAAGTTGAGGGTTTATCAATACTTCGGTTTGATAACTAAACCCCTCTTATTACATTATTCTACATATGATACAACGGGTGAATATCAAGAGGGATGAACAAGTGTAATGAAAATGGGGATCTATACTTGTATTGCAAGTGGTGTTGAGTTCTATTAGATATGTGGTGGGACGGTGACTTGGGCTTGTTCCCCTACATATGCCCTATATATAAGCATAGCTAATAGGATGAGATATCACTTGTAAATATAACTATGGAGAGGCCATTGTGTGATCGGGTGAATCAAACAATCTATAAGTAATATGTATGACATTATTACTGTGTATGTGAACAATTCAAGGTTTTCAATTATCAAAATTATGAACTCACCAACCTAGTGTTGACTTTGTTTAAATGCATGTTTTCTCAAGTGACGAACATGTTTAGTCATCAGACATTCAGGGACATAGCTAGTGGACTTTTAGAAGACCTAGCTACATTTTGTGTCGTGCATATTTTGGAATGACAAAACAATGAATCATCTTTTGTGGATTTTGTACAGTTATAAGATATAAACTCATTGATTCTTTTGATTAGATTTACTTAGTTAAATTATGAGGAAACAATGTAATTTAACTTTGTAATTCTATTTCATTGTCATGTTAGAATTTCTCATTTATATATCATGTGCTATGCAAACAATCTGATCATTTCGATTATCAAACGATATCACGCCCCGGGAACCTTCAGCCCGACGGGAAAGTTGATTCAGCCCGCCGGCTGGGGGTGTGAGAGGGGCCTTTCATTCTCCCTCTTTTTTGCTTCGTCAGCCTGTTCCTTAAACCATGGAGGAAGAGGAGCTGTTCCTGTGAGAGAATATAGAAAAAGAGTGTGATTAGATACCTCATGCTGTAAAGAAGAAATTTTGGAGTCTACTGAAAGTTTCAGTAGATCCAATTGTAGTTTCTGGGTGGTAAGGAAGTATTTGGTAAAGTTGGTGAAGAGGGTGGTGAGACGGGTGTTAATAAGTGGGTTTAACACTTCTTGGAAAGCTTGGCTTGAGAAACTGTGTGTAGTGGAAGTAGGTGGAATGTTTGAGGAACCTTCAGGTGAAGGTACCTGCATTGGGATGGATTGGGGTTGCAGGACTTGGTTATACAAGGCTTTTGTGACTTACTCAATAAGTTTGGCCACATCAGCCTGAATATGAGCAACAGAAGCTGTCAAATCCTTTAATTTGAGATATGATTCGTCTAACCTTTTATGGATATCATCCGAATCCCTGACTAATGAGTCAGTTTTAGCATGACCTGAGTCATCTCAGGATTGTCATGCACCCCTTTTTCTTGGTTCTGGGGATTTCCAGCCTCAGTTTCAAGAACTTCATGGGCTGTTTCCATATCTGGAGTCTTATTTCCTAATCCATCCAGATGAAGTCACATTGGGCTTTCAAGTGAGATGGATGCTTCAAATATATGATCATGATGTCTAGATGGACTAGACACCATGAACTCATCCTCTACTCCATGGGTAGTAGATTGATTTGTGTGAGTGGAGGTCTTAAGGGGCTGCTCCACAATTGGGAAAGGGGGAGGAGAACCAATGTGCTCAAAGGTAGAATCAATCTCATGGAGAACTTGGGCAATAGAGTCAAGGGATTTTTGTGTTGACGAAACAGAAGTTCCTTGGGAGAGTGGATTGCCATATGAGTGTCAAGTACTTCAGTGGTTTGTAGGGGGTCCCTTTGAAGTACAACATCATCCTGTTGAGAGGATTGATGAGGAGCTAGATGGGGTGGAGATTCAGGATCCATCTGTGAGGATGGAACAGATGTATCTATCTGTCCACTGGGGACAGAGACTTGTTCAGGGATCTGAACTTACTGAACAGTCTTTTTGGCCTTTTTAGGTTTGGGGGCTTTGGTAGATGTTTTTCTTTTGGCTTGTACCTTTACAGGTGTGGAATAGGAGGTAGATGTGGGTTCACCAAGGGTGGTTGTATCCTCAGTGTCATCCATGAGTTTGGCCTTAGTGGTCAACCTAGTGAACACTTGTTTGTCAATGCTGTTGATATTAGAAAGAGGAGCAATATGACAACCATTATTAACGTCAACAAATAGATAGGCCATTACAAACCTAGGGTACAACAAAAATTTGGGACTCTTTTGGTGATGCACCAAGTGGTCAAAAATTATTTTGGACAAATTGACTTTCTCATTGGAAAAAAAATTGCATACATGACATATTGCATGTCATAAGGCATTTCTCCCAAACTGGTTGTCTTCTGAGACATACACTGTAGAATGGTGTGATAAAGAAACTTGTACTTGGGATAAAATAGGCCTTGTACAATGTTCAGTTTTTCAGGTCATCCTGATAATCACACTGAACCAAGACATTGTGAAGAAGTTTGAGACGAACAATAGTGGGTGCATCAGTATCACCCAGATTTAGGGAAACACTGAGTTTATAGGGGGAGATGGAGACTTGTTGACCAGCAATCACCGAAGTGATGCTTTCGACAGAGTCATGCTTCCACACTAAAGCAGAGTTTCCCTAAAACTGATTTAGGGTAGATTCAGAAATAGGAGGGTCGATAGTAAGATCGGTGTAAACAAAGGAGTTTTCCAGAATGTCGACAACCTCATCATAGTGGGAATATTCAGAAGATTTGGTGAGGTAGGCTACAAGGTTATGAACAGGCTTCAGTTTCAAAGCTTCAGACGCCATGCATGCAGTGAAGATCGATGAGTGGTTTCAAGAACAGAACACGATTATGAAATTTTGCCTTAAGTCTAGAGAGATAAATAAGGAAAATTATAACCGTTGCAAATGTGTGCGATTTCATTTGAAGAAACCGCCACTACTTATAAAAAAATTAAAGTTTTACCTTAGGGTTATTACCCATTGGACAATCTTTTGAGTAGGAGAGAGAAGGACAAAGGACAAACCAGTACGTTCATGCACACCTTTATGTTCAGACAGTGTTTTGTTTCGGAATGAAGCCTGGTCCGATTTTGCTAACACGATCATCATGAGCAAAATACTCAAACCAGATCATAGTAAATGCATCGAGCCTGACAACATTCCAGGAAAACATCTATCCTTCACCATAAGCCGCATTTCCAGCTTGAATTTACAGAAAAAGGATGAACTTCATGAACACAAGTGTGATCATGAAATTTTTAAGTGTTTTAGGTTAAGAACGGATGAAGATAACTACAGAACTTATGAACAAATGATTTAAATAAAGGGGAAGATTATCCGCAGTTAATGAGTGTCAAATAAAGGGGTAAAATAGGAAGATTGGAAAGATATTTTAGCTATAAAACAATTAATGAGTGTCAAATCTATTAATTGTAGGGTGTCAAGTCTTTCAGAATAATTAGTGAGAGTCAAATCAGGCGTAATTATCAAGATTTTATTAACCACAGAGTGAAAAAGACTTTAACCACAGAATGGTTTTAACTGTGGCTAAGTTACCGCGCGGACAACCACGGATTTGGTAGAAACGACTGAGTGTTTCAAATGTAACAACGGATTGATTATAACCGTGGATAGATAGAAAACAGTGGTTAGTATTACCACTGAACCTATCCGTGTTTTAGGACAACCACTGAGAAGAACCAAGTTTGTTTCGTCAGTGGTTTTCTGATTATCCGTTGTTAGGACAATTGTTGAGAACTATCATTTTATATATTTATTTTAAAGTTCAAGAAATGCATTCTTAACCATATTTATTATTTTATGAACTCATATTTATCATTCCTAATTTGGAAACAAACTTAGAGAAGGTTTGTGAGTCCAAAGGCTTGGTAAATATGTCTGCTACTTGATCACTTGTTAATACATGTTCTGGGACTATCAATCCCTTTCCAAAATAGTCTCTTATAAAGTGATTTCTTATTTCTATATGTTTGGTTTTAGAATGATAGACATGATTTTTTATTATATTTTTGGCAGCTTCACTGTCTATTAAAAGAGATGTCTTTAGTTCAGTTATTCCAAAGTCCAATAGTTGGTATTGTAACCAAAGGATTTTGGCAGTGCAATGAGTTGTTGCAATGTACTCAGCTTCAGCAGTTGAATTTGACCCTGATGTTTGCTTTTTGCTTTGCCATGAGACCAAGCCATTTGCAAAGAACTGACATCCTCCTCAAGTAGTCTTCCTGGTGAGTGAGCATCCAGCATAATCACTATCTGTAGGATCAGATGTTCTCAATTGATAAATCAGTAGAGTATAGCAGCGGAATTCAACACAGAATTAGCATAAGTAAAGTAAGAACAATTTCAATCAAACAGTAACGCAAGTTTGTTATAGAGAGAGAAAGTTTTCTGTAAAGAGGAATATCTCATTCAGATCATTAACTTCGTTCCATTACAATCATGTCAACTACCTATATATAGAAGGCAGTGACGTCTGATGATGTCACATGATGTTGACATCTAACAGACAAAACAAAACAACTGAAAATAACTAAACTACTGAGGATGTCTTCAACATCTGAAGACAAACTCTACAACTACTGAAGAACAAAACTACTGAAGAACAAAATACTAAAACATCTGATGAGTAAACTACTCATCAGACTTTACAAATACTGAAAGAAAACTACTGAAGACTAACTACACACTACAACATCTGACGACTTACACTTCAGCTGTTGTACATCTCTTCAGATCTTGTGACTTCAGCACCTTTGAATATCAGCCTTTGTGTTCTTCTTCAGTTGTTGTAATGCTGTGAGACTTAGAGATTTTTCTGATCAGGCTCATTGGTTCTTTTAGTCCAACAAACTCCCCCTGAACCAATGCAGCCAAAAACCTCTAACTTATTTAAGGTCTCACTTATTTATTCCCAGGCAGAAAGATATGTCTTTTTCTTTTGAGATCAGTATCAAAATGACCAATTAAAGTATAAGCCTGATAACCAACAGCTTCCAAAAAAAATTCTAACAATCAAAATATGAGAGGGAACTCCATTGGGGAAATGGACTATGAGCATTAACCCCTCTCATTGAAGCTATTGATTGTATACTAACCTGAAAGACTCCCTGACAAAAGCTTCAAGTAGTAACATCTTCTCTTCTGGAGTCAGTCTTTCAGGTTCACCTTCGAAGAAAGACTCAGGTCCATAATACTCAGACAAGTACCTGGCCGTTGTCCCATCATTCAGCTCTACTTTAGTTATCTCTCTGTAGACAAACTCATCTGGATGCTTTCCTTCCAGAAACAGATAAAGCTCAGCTTGCAGAACATGTTCAAGTTTCTTGTATACCAATCCTTTCTTGATCATTTTGTTTTCTAAGAAATTTGGAGCCTTTGAACCCGAGTTGTACACACTCTTGAAGTCATTTATTATCTCCCAAGGATCAAGTACTGATCCCAGCATAATTTCAGCACTTAATACCCTTTTGATCCTTCTGGCATAAGCTGCTGGAGCCTCTCTCTTGTGGATCCTGTGAATTATTCTTGGATCAGGCCACATTCTAATCTGTTCCTTCCTATACTGGTATGTGAACCTCAGAGCATACAACCTTTGAGCTTCTTTCTTCATTGCAGTAATGGTTGATGTCTGAGGATAATCTTTGTCAACCAACTTTAGGATTTGCTCATCATGCACCCTTTGATTCTCTTCTTCTTCAAGTTTCACTTTAACTGCTAACATCCTATCCTCAGGTGTGATTTTTGGTTGTTGACCAAAAACCAATGACTTCTCAGGCACATATTTGGCAGGTAGAGTTACTTTCTTCTTTTGAATGGCTTGATCCAACCCAGTTGTTGGTGTTGCAGGCTTTTGAACTTTTGGCTTGATAACTGTAGAGATAGGCAACCTGTCTTCTTCATCAGAACTTTCTTCTTCTTGAATTCTGAGTTGCCTTCTCTTCTTTGGAGGAGCCCTTACCTCAACAACCTGAGTCTCAACCTGAGTCTGAACCTCTGGAATTTGAACCCCCTCTAGTTCAGTGTCTTGTGCATCAGAAGTTGTAGCTTGTACTTGAACTTCAGAGGTTGTAGCTTGTGCTTGAACTTCAGATGTTGTGGCTTCCACTTGTTCAGCACTTGCTTCAATCTCTTTATCAACCATTTCCTGCTCAACTTCCACATCAGCTCTGTTGATAACCTCAACAGGTTTATTCTTCCTCTGTCTCTTATAAGTTACTTGAATAACAGGAGACCTTTCAGAAACAACCTCTTCAGACCTTGGCCTTTTGGAAGCTGAAGTGACTGATTCAGTACCTAACTCCCCCTTTTTGGCTGCAGGGGAAGAAGGAGTATGTAGAGTGGCAAGTCTGGCAGTCACAGCCTCATCAACCATCTGCTGAATATGGGATTTGGAAGGTAACCTCTCATCAAGGGCTTGAATAATAATTGTTTTTAGGACTGGAGTGATGAGAGGGAGGATTTGTAGAAAGGCAGCAGCTAATGCCTCTGGGGGGCTAAAACCCAAAGGATTAGTGCCTGAAGCAGTGGCTGGTGGCTTGTCAAATTGGATATTTGTGGTTGAAGTGTTTGGGTGACCTTCAGAATGAGAAGGTGCCATCTGTGGGGTAAGTGGGGAAGATGGACTTTTGTCCTTGGACATTTTGGTGAGTAGCTCATTGAGTCTACATACCTCAGCCTCAAGGAGTTGGTTTTGCTTAACAAGCTCAGCAACTGATCTTTGGTCATCAGTAGCATTAGCTACATCAGCTGACCTCCTGAGAGTATCAGGATCTACCTGAGTTGAGTGTGGCTCAACATGATCAGGTGCCCCTTTGTCTTGGTACTGGGGACTTCCAACCTCAGGGGTAACCCGTTCATCAGTTGTTGCCTCTGACAAGGTCTTAGCAATGGTACCACTAGCAATCACTCCAAATGATGGAGGTGATGAAGTAGCAGCCTTGTCAGATATCAGAATCTCTCTTTCCACACTAGGAGATCTGATGTTGTAGTCATGATCCTGTGGGTTATCAGAGACACTTTGGTCCTCCCCCTCAATGTTGGAGCTTATCCCAGTAGTGATAGGTGTCTGGGAGGGGATAGGAGTGTTCAGCTGATTCAGGATTTGATCAATAACAAATGTTGGGCTATTGGTGGTGGTTTCTATAGAAAATGGGTTTGAAGGAGAATGCACCCGGGGAGATTGGTGCTTTTCAATAGAAACCATTTCAACTGAAATAGGTTCTAGTGATGTGGTGTCCCCTACAAAGGTTGCACCAGGTTCCTGTTGAGAGGAAACCTGGGCGGTTTGAGCCGGTGGAGTCGGATGAACCACTGGTTGACTACTACCAGTGGTCAGTTCATGCCTTGGTGAGGCATGGGCAGACTCAGGGGACTCATTTCCCTGAGCAGCCTTTTTGGGCTTAGTGGATTTTGGTTTAGTGGGGACTTTGGATTTGGATTTTGAGGATGAGGCTGAGGGTTCCCGTTGCTTGGGTTTGAGCTTCCGGGCAGCCTCTTTTAAAGTGAGGTTGGAGTTGTGTCGGGAATATACTTCCAGCAAAACTGCTGGAGCAGGGATCCCCTGACCAACAAGGCCTGTTTGTGGCAGCTGTTTCTCTATGATGGCCATAATAAAACGAGGATAGAGTAACCATCTAGATGAAACAGGCTTACCAGCATGTTCAGTTAATTCAGAAAAAAGTATTTGAGAAAAATTTAGCTTTTGAGATTCGAGAATAGAGTACAATACCTGTTGCCAACGAGATGACATTTGATCCCATGAAGAAGACTTCGGAGCCAGGCATATGTTGATCATATGGAATATCAGACGCTCTGGATCATTAAAGTGCTTCTTGAAAAGTGTTGAGTCACTCAAGTCGCCCTGGTATTCATGACTTGTAAAACAGAGGTCAGTGGCGCTTTTAGGGAACTGAGTAACTAGGTTGGCATCGTCAAGTTGAAGAACATCCCTGAGCTCAGCGGGACTGATATGCACGTTGTGACCATTGACTGTTGATCGAAGAGAGATGACTCCAGTTCCAACATTTATCAGTTCAACATTCATCCAAAACTGATGAATGGATTCAACATACAGAGTTGGATTGATGAGAAAAGCAGTTTTGAATTGAGAGGAGTTCATCAAATCCACTGCTTCATCAAACTTGGACCAGAATGAAGATTTGGTCAAGTAGGCAATCGAATTGTGACGCGGTTTCAAAGTAAGAGCAGCCATGGAAGCAGAGATGAAAGAGGGAAAATAGGTTTTGAAAAAGATGAAAAGTTCTGAGAAAGTGATAATGAAACAACTGAAGAAGGTGGAGTTAAATAGAGAAAACAACTGAGGTTTAAACAACTGAAGAGTAAAATTACTCATCAGGTGTTGTCGATAATTTTGTTCATCAGGTGTTTTCAACAGTTGTTCATCAGACGTTGTGGAAGTTTTGTTCATCAGAACTTGTGAACAATGTGTTCATCAGAACTTGTACACAATTTGTTCATCAGAACATTGTAGAAATTTTGTTCATCAGAACTTGTGAACAATGTGTTCATCAGAACTTGTACACAATTTGTTCATCAGAACTTTGTAGAAATTTTGTTCATCAGAACTTGTGAACAATATTTGACCTTCAGTACTTAGAACATCAATACTCATCAGTACTTGTAACTTAGAGTATTAGAAAAGGTCATAACTGTTCTTGAATCAGTACTTTTGATATGTATCAGTATGTACTGAAAATATCAAAATGTGTCAAGATAAAGGAAAAAATATTTTTGGAATTTTAAAAGGATATTTAACATTTTATTCATTTAAACACTAACCTATTCAAGTTGCAACATACCAAGCCTTAGAACTAAATTTTGAAAAGTTGATGTGTCTAAAGGCTTAGTAAAAATGTCAGCAAGCTCATCAGCACTAGGAACAAATTTGGGATCAATCAGACCTTTTTCAAAACAATCTCTTATAAAGTGATGTCTGATCTCAATGTGTTTAGTCCTAGAATGCTGAACTGGATTCTTGACAATACAAAGAGCTGAAGCACTATCCATTAACAATGGTGTCTTCAGTTCTTTGATGCCATAGTCCAGAAGTTGAGACTGAAGCCAGAGAATTTGGGAAGTGCAACTTGCAGCAGCAATGTACTCAGCTTCAGCAGTGGAGGTGGCTACAGAAGTTTGCTTCTTACTTTGCCAAGAAACCAAGCAATTTCCTAGAAACTGACACCCACCAGAAGTAGATTTTCTTGAGAGTTTGCATCCTGCATAGTCACTATCTGAGAAAGCAACCAGCTTGCAGGATTGTCCAGTGGAGTACCATATTCCCAGGAATTGAGTACCTTGCAAGTATCTGAAAATTCTTTTCACAGCAATCAAATGAGACTCTTTGGGTGCAGCCTGAAATCTAGCACAAACACATGTGGCAAACATAATGTCTGGCCTGGATGCAGTTAGATACATTAAAGATCCAATCATACATCTATAAAGAGTTTCATCCACTGAAGTACCTTTCAGATCTGCATCAAGTTGTGTGGTGGTGCTCATGGGGTTGGAACATGGCTTACAGTTTTGCAAATCAAATTTCTTTAAAAGCTCTTTTGTGTATTTTGATTGGTGAATGAAAATTCCATCAGGTTTTTGTTTGATTTGAAGACCCAAGAAAAACTGTAACTCCCCCATAGCACTCATTTCAAAATTTGTAGTCATAAGCTTAGTGAAATCATCACACAACTTTGGGTCAGATGAAGCAAATATAATGTCATCAACATAAATTTGAACAAGTAGCTTATGCTGACCTACATTCTTTATGAATAAAGTTTGATCAATGGAGCCTCTAGTGAAATTATTTTTTAGAAGAAAAGTGGATAATGTGTCATACCAGGCTCTAGGTGCTTGTTTCAGCCCATAAAGAGCTTTATCAAGCTTGTACACCCAATCAGGATGTTTATTGTCCTCAAAGCCTGGAGGTTGACACACATACACTTCCTCTTTTATTTTACCATATAAGAAAGCACTTTTGACATCCATTTGAAAAACTTTAAGTTTATGTAAGGCAGCATATGCTAAAAACAGCCTAATTGCTTCTAATCTGGCTACAGGGGCAAAAGTTTCATCATAATCAATACCTTCTTCCTGACAGAACCCCTGTACAACCAGTCTAGCTTTGTTTTTAATGATTTGACCTTTTTCATCTGTTTTATTCCTAAACACCCATTTTGTGCCTATTGCACACTTACCTGGAGGTAAAGAAACCAGCTCCCAAACCTGTTGCTTCTTGAATTGCAACAATTCCAACTGCATTGCCTCCACCCAGCCAATGTCTCTAAGTGCTATGTGGTAGTTCTTTGGCTCTTGTTGACTGACAAAGAGAGCATAAAGACAAAAGTTAGATAATTGACTTCTGGTTGAAACACCTGCAGAAATATCACCAAGGACTTGAGATAATGGATGATTCTTCAGTTCTTGATATGGAATAAGATCAGTGCAAGTGTTTGCTGGAGGATCAGAGGTTGCAGTTGAAGATGATTCAGGAAACAAAGCAGCTGGGATTTCAAATGATTGAGAGGATTCCAGAATTTCATCAGCATTTGTATTGAGTGGGATTGCTGAAGCAGGAGGAGCATCAGATTTGGTAGAAGTGGATATATTGTCACTGAATCTGAACAAATGAGTACTTGCATCTTCATCATCTGAAATTCCTTGTGATGTTGCATTAGAAACTGGTGATGGATCAGCTGGAAGAACTTCATCTTCTACACCACTATTCTCAACATGAAAATCATGTTGCAAGATATTCAGATCAAACATCTCAGCAGGATTCTGAGGAATGGAATCTTTAGGACATTCATTGAATTTGACATGAAGAGTTTCTTCTACAGTCTTTGTTCTACAATTGAACACTCTATATGCCTTGCATGTTGAAGAATATCCAACAAAGTATCCTGCATCAACTTTGGAATCAAACTTGGTAAGCTGATCTTTGGTGTTGAGAATGAAACAAGGACACCCAAAAGCTCTGAAGAAGGAAATCAAAGGAGTTAAAGAATGAAGGATTTCATATGGAGTCTTCAACCATCTTTGATTCACCAAAACTCTGTTTTGCACATAGCAAGCTGTGTTAACAGCTTCTGCCCAGAATGTGAGAGGTAAACCAGAATCAGCAAGCATTGTTCTGGCTGCTTCAATCAGGGTCCTATTCTTCCTTTCTACCACTCCATTCTGTTCAGGAGATCTGGGAATGCTATACTGTCTCTGAATTCCCTTTGACTGATAAAATTCATCAAGAAGATGATTTCTGAATTCAGTGCCATTGTCACTCCTAACACACTTGATAGAAAGAGAATACTGCTTTTCAGCATACAACACAAAATTGATAATAGCCTTGGCAACCTCACTTTTTGAGTGTAAGAAGAAAGTCCAGACAAACTTTGAATAGTCATCAACAATAACTAGACAATACTTCTTCTTTGCCATAGACATTATCTGCACTGGACCAAATAGATCCATGTGTAACAGTTGTAAACAACCAGTGGATTTGGAATCTCCAATTGAAGGAAAAGAGACTTTGTGTTGCTTTCCTTTCAAGCATGCAGAACAGTTTTCATCACAACTAAAATCCTTTAAAGGAAGACCTCTAACCAGACCATGTTTCACCAATTGATTCATGTTCTTGATGTTTACATGACCTAATCTTCTATGCCACAAATTGGATTCCTTGAAAGAGGCCTTAGAAAATAAACAAGGATGACCTTTGACAGAGATTTTCTTAGAAAGATCAAAGGCATAAACCTTTCCCACTCTGTTAGCCTTAAGAAGTGTGTACTCATCTAACACTTTGCTAATCAAAGGCATCACATCAGAAGATAGAATCCTACAATCTTGCTTAGTGAAGAGAGACACATGACCCTTATCACACATTTGACTAACACTCAGCAGATTGTATTTAAGATTCTCAACATGATTAACATCATCAAACCTAATCTCACCATTAGTGACTACACCTTTACCTATGATATACCCCTTAGCATCATTACCAAAGGACACAAATCCTCTTCTTCCAGTGAAATAGTTATGAAGAAGAGATCTGCTCCCAGTCATATGCATGGATCCTCCACTATCAACATACCAGATGCTACTTTGGTATGCTGAAGGACCCTGCATACAACAACACACTCAATTAGACTTTTGGACCCAAACCATTTTGGTTTTGGGTCTGTTAACATTTGAAGAAACAAAACTAGCATTATCAGTTGAAGCAACACTTGAAACATTCTTATCAGAAATTTTTGATTTGACTTTTGACTTTGATTTCTTTTTATGAAATGAATCAACAGATGCCTCTGCCAGATTGACTTTTCCTATCAGTTGTTGCATCATTAGCATCAGTTGATTATGATTTTGAGTTAAAATTTTGATTTCATCAGACACATCAGAACTTGATTTTTTATTTTTGTGTTTGATCATTTTAGTGTCTTTAATCAAATGAGATGCTGTCAAGTGTTGTTTCTCTGAATCTGGAACAATCCCTTTTCCTTTATTGGATTTACTGGAGGTATTTCCTTGTAAGGATTTTCCAGATTTTGAAACAACTGATGATTCAGGTACAAATTTTGAACTAAATTCATTTTTCATTTTGAGTATATTCTTGTTTTTATTCTTGATTTTGTTGAATTTAGAACCTTTTCTGTACCAGCATTCATCAGTTGAATGATTAAACAGCCTACAAATATCACAAGGCACTCTCTTCTTTCTTTCCTTGTGATTGTCTACAAGTACTGATGACTTAGAAACAGATTGTTTGTTCATCAGAACATCTGAGGCATCAGTATTTGTAGTCAAATTGACAACAGCTGATGGATTGATAACATCTGAAGAGTTATTCTTCAGTACTTGTGTCTCAACACATTTACCAACATCAGTTGTTGCAGTATCAGCTTTGTCACCAACTGCTGATGAATGACTTTGACTTATTAAAAGTCTTGCATCATTTTCTCCAACACCATCCCCATCTGACTCAATTAGGTGTAAGTTTAAAACATTTGAAACATGTTCATCAGGATTAATCTCAATTAAGACATTATCCTGA
Source organism: Mikania micrantha (assembly GCA_009363875.1). Taxonomy (NCBI): domain Eukaryota; kingdom Viridiplantae; phylum Streptophyta; class Magnoliopsida; order Asterales; family Asteraceae; genus Mikania; species Mikania micrantha. Next base: position 33,706,002 of record CM018694.1, on the reverse strand, counting down.
CAAGTGTCATCCTCAATGACATTGTACACCCAATTGAATAAGAATAGGTTTCAATCTCAACCTTTTCAGCAGCAACTTTGCAAACATTTGAGTCTTCTTCAGATATGTCTGCAGAATCAGACACTTCTGAAGAGTTGGTAGATTGGTACACACTCTCCCCATCAGATTCACAGTCAAGACTTTTTGGTTTATAATCAGCAGGGGGGCCAGTGTGATTGTAACCAATCCCAAACTTAACATTTGAAGCTGACTGTTTGCTCAACAGCATTTCAAACCCTTTACAGGACTCAACCATTTTTCACAATTGACTTGGGTTGCTGCAAGTGTTTGTTTTAGATCATTATGCTTTACCAGCATGACTTCCACTCTAGCTTTTTCATCAGACAACAAGCATTTAAGTTTATAAATTTCAGATTCTTTCTCATTTAAGGCTTTTTCAAACTCAGTTTTGTTTTTAGCCACAACCTTTTCCAATTCAAATTTCTCATTAATCAGTTCCACATTGATTTCCCTAATGGAAGCAAATGCTGAAATGCATGACTCTGAACATAATTTAGCTTTTGATTCAGAAGATACCTGAGATGTTGAAGAAGATTGACAGGTATTTTCAGTTGAATCAATAGCCATTAGTGCCAGATTTCCAAAAGGATTGTCTCCACCATGTGGACCAGTTTCAGAAAAAGGCTGCATGTTGAAGTCTGATAAGTCATCAGGCAAGCTACTCCAATCAACAACTCCAGGAGTGAAGAAACTCTGATGCTGTTGTTGTTGAGACTGTTGAGTTGATTGAGGTTTGCTGGGTTCAGGAAGAGCAGGGGATTGAGGTGGGATTAATGCTGGATTGTGAGGAGGTTGAGGCATGTAGAAGCAAGGATATGGATAGGGCATTGGATTTTGTGGAACAAAGTGAGCTGGATAGAATTGCTGTTGACTAGTACCAGAAGATTATGGTCCTTTGCCTGAGGAATTGTTGCTTGGAAAGGTCACAAAAGGTGCAGCAGGATTAGAACCAGATGTTTTGCACTCCCTAGCAAAGTGACCAAGCCTATGACACTTATGGCACCTCAATTTCCCTTTGTCAAATCCAACCTTAGTCTTGCCAGATAATCCAGGGAACTTCCTTCCTGTTCTTTTATAAAACTTTTGTGATCTGATGTTGATCAATGCCATTTGACTTAAAATGTCCATCTCCTCTAGATCATCATCCGGGATACCTTTCAAATCATCCATCACAAAACACAAGTTGTCACTATAACTTCCTGCATTACCCTCAACTCCCACAAAAGCATGATCAGAATTGTTAGTAGAAAAGTCAATATGTTCATCATAAGAACATTCAGACCCATTAAACTCTGACTCCTGACCAAGTAAAGCAGTGTTACCAGAAACAAAATCATCAGCAAGTTTTCCAGATGAAGACAGTTTTCTCTTTTGTTCTACCTCTCTCTCAAAAGTTAAGAGTTTCCCATGTAATTGGGTGAGAGATAGACTTTCTAGATTAGCATTAGAGCGTAGGACAATTGTATAAGTGTCCCATCTCTCAGGCAATGATCTGAGAAATCTGTTATTCATCTGACTGTTAGTGTATTCTTGCTTAACCATTTTTAACTCAGAAATTAAACATGAGAATCGCTCAAATTGTTGAGTCAAGGATTCACCCTTTCGGTGAGAAAATGTCTCATACTGCTGAGCCAGAATTTCTCTAGTATTTGCTAAAACCTCATCGGTTCCACCAAATTGTTCTTTCAGTGCAACCCAGAGATCATGAGCAGTATCATGATGCATCAAGCCAGAATAGATCTCATTAGGCAGAGCCATGGCCAGAATACCATGAGCTTTAGCATCAATTTCAAACAATTTAATGTCCTCATCCGAATACATATCAGCAGGTTTCGGAATCATGATCTTAGTTTCAGGATCAGTGATCGTGGGTTTATATGGTCCATGCACAACAGATTTCCAACATCCTGCGCTGTTAATCGACAGGTGATGTAGCATTCTACGTTGCCATATGTTGTACTCACTCCGCACAAGCATCGGAGGCTTGGTTGCGGAGCCTGTATTGTGCGGATCATTGTTCGGAGTTGACATGATCACAGATTCAATCAATCTAACACAAACTAATTCAAATCTCAATCAATTGATGCAAAACAGATTGATATTGAAATGCAAATCAACAGAAGTTAACAGAAAACTTCGATCTATAACAAATTCTTACTTAATCAGCTAATTCACTCAATTTGAGAACAAATTTGAGCAGTTTCAGAGATCAATTGTGAAATCGATCAATGATTAACCTGCTCTGATACCAATTGTAGGATCAGATGTTCTCAATTGATAAATCAGTAGAGTATAGCAGCGGAATTCAACACAGAATTAGCATAAGTAAAGTAAGAACAATTTCAATCAAACAGTAACGCAAGTTTGTTATAGAGAGAGAAAGTTTTCTGTAAAGAGGAATATCTCATTCAGATCATTAACTTCGTTCCATTACAATCATGTCAACTACCTATATATAGAAGGCAGTGACGTCTGATGATGTCACATGATGTTGACATCTAACAGACAAAACAAAACAACTGAAAATAACTAAACTACTGAGGATGTCTTCAACATCTGAAGACAAACTCTACAACTACTGAAGAACAAAACTACTGAAGAACAAAATACTAAAACATCTGATGAGTAAACTACTCATCAGACTTTACAAATACTGAAAGAAAACTACTGAAGACTAACTACACACTACAACATCTGACGACTTACACTTCAGCTGTTGTACATCTCTTCAGATCTTGTGACTTCAGCACCTTTGAATATCAGCCTTTGTGTTCTTCTTCAGTTGTTGTAATGCTGTGAGACTTAGAGATTTTTCTGATCAGGCTCATTGGTTCTTTTAGTCCAACACTATCTCAAAAACCAACAAGCTTGCAAGATTGATTAGCAGGATACCAGATACCTAGCACAGGTTTACCTTTTAGGTATCTAAATATCCTCTTCACAAATGATAAATGGGATTGTTTAGGGGCATATTGGTATCTTGCACAGACATATCTTGCATACATGATGTCTGGCCTTGATGCAGTAAGATAGATCAAAGATCCAATCATGCACCTGTAGAGAGTTTGATCTACATGTTCACCATTTTCATCTAGAGCTATGCCAGGTGCAGTTGCCATATGGGTAGAAATTATTTTACAATCATTCATGTCAAATTTATTCAGAAGATCTTTTACATATTTAGATTGATGAATGAAGGTTCCATTAGGGGTTTGTTTGACTTGTAGTCCTAAAAATGTTTTTAGTTCACTTAAAGCACTCATTTCAAACTTTGAAGACATTAATTCTGAAAATTGATCACACAAGGAAGGTTTTGTTGATCCAAAAATGATGTCATCTACATAGATTTGGACTAGCAAAAGTTCCTTGTCTACCCTCTTGATGAACAAGGTCTTATCAATGGTTCCCCTAGAAAATTTATTTGAAAGAAGAAATTGAGAGAGAGTATCATACCATGCCCTAGGTGCTTGCTTTAAACTATGAAATGCTTTATCTAGTCTGTACATCCAATCAGGGTGATGAACATCATCAAAGCCTGGCGGTTGACAGACATATACTTCCCCCTTTATAGTTCCATACAAGAATGCACTTTTTATATCCATCTGAAATACCTTTATGTTGTGGGATATAGCAAATTATAGGAAGAGTCTTATGGTTTCAAGTCGGGCCATAGGGGCAAATGTTTCATCATAATCAATGCCTTCCTCTTGGCAGCACTCTTGTGCTACCAATCTGGCTTTATTCTTGATTACAATGCCTCTGTCATTAGTTTTATTTCTAAATACCCATCTAGTTCCTATTGGGTATTTTCCTATGGGTAAGGGGCAGAGAGTCCAAAAATTTTGCCTTTTGAACTGTAATAGTTCATCCTGCATAGCTTCCCCCCAATTATTATCTTTAAGAGCCTCCCGATACTTAGAGGGCTCAATTTGGGACAAGAAAGCTGCATGAAGACAAAAGTTTGAAATCTGGCTCCTAGTTTGAACACCTTACTTAAACCACCTAAGATCTGCTATAACGGGTGATTTCTGTTGAAGGGAATGATGTCCAAACAATTATTTGTAGAAGCAACATCAGAAGAAGATGGATTTTCATTGGGGTTGGGAGAGCTTTAGATGTTGTAGCATGAGCTTGTTCAGGGAATGATGTCCAAACAATGAAACATGGACACCCAAAAATTTTTAAGAAGGAAATAAGGGGCTTTATGTTATGAAGGACCTCATAGGCAGTCTTGTTATGTCTTTTCACAATGTGAACTCTGTTTAAAACATCCCAAGGAGTGTTTACTGCCTCAGCCCACAAGGATAAAGGTAACCCTGAGTATGCAAGCATGGTTCTTGCAGCCTCAATAAGTGTCCTATTCTTTCTTTCCACAACTCCATGTTGAGTAGGGGTTCTAGGAACACTATATTGTCTAAGGATTCCTTTGGAAATGCAGAATTCATCAAGACCATGATTCTAGAATTCAGTACCATTATCACTCCTAATTACCTTGACAGGAAGACCAAACTGTCTTTATAGATGAGTGATAATGGCTTTTATTTTATCAGCAGTCTCATCTTTGCTGAAGAGAAAGAAGGTCCAGCAAAATCTTGAGTAATCATCCATAACAACTAAACAGTATCTCTTTCTAGCTAAGCTGGCTACCTTCACTAGACCGAACAAATCCATATGAAGCAGATTAAGACAGTTAGTTGATTTTGATTCCTCAATAGACTTAAATGATAATTTATGTTGCTTTCCCTTTAAGAAAGATTCACACTGACTTTCAAAATGAAATTCTATTGAAGGCAATCCTCTTACTAAAGAAAGGGTAGAAAGCTTGCGGAGAGTTTGATGATTAGGGTGACTGAATCTTCTGTGCCAAAGGGAAGTTTCAGAAGATGATGCTTTGGCTATGAGACATGTAGGAGAAGATGCTTGAGAATCAGTGGTCATGTCTACCACATATACATTTCAACTATTCTTAGCCGTTAGCAGAGTATGTTGATCAATTAAGGTCTTTATTTTAGAACTTATTTCAGGAGAAAGAATTTTACAGCTGTCCTTGGTGAAAAATGAACTATAGTTTTTGTCTGCTAATTAAGAAACACTCAAGAGATTAAACTTGAGGTTTTCAACTAAGCTTATATCCTTAAAGTGCAATTTTCCACTAAGGACATAACCACACCCAACTATCCAACTCTTTACATTGTTTCCAAAGGAAACAAATCCTCCATTCTTGGGAATGAAATTATTTAGAATGGATCTACATCCTGTCATGTGCCTAGAGCCTCCACTGTCCACATACCATAGGTGATTTTGGTTTGAAAAAGCTCTCTGCACAGTGAGGATCAAAACCAATAGGTTAGATTTGGTTTATTGTTTATTTTAGAAGAAAAGAGAAGAGAACATTTCAAGAATTTATCTGTTTTGTTGTGCATTATTCATCAACTTCTACATCATTTGAATTAGCTATTGTTGATTTTGATGCAAGATGTTGATATGTGAATCCACAGAGGGAGGGTTCACAGTAGTAGGAGAATAAGAAGAGGGGATCACCATGGGATAGGAAGGTGCTGTACGAAGAATTGATGGTCTGGGAGATGCAAGTAGAGAAGGAGATGAGTGAAAGGATGGATGGGTATTTGGTCTTATTGTACTGTTAGCTTATTGTCTACTTGCTTTCTTGGACTTTTTCATTTTATTGGACTTCTTCAACTTTTCAGCCTTCGGCCTATCTCTTACTTTCTCCAAAGGAGTTTTTGTCCTGCAGTTTTTCAGTGGAATGATTGTACTTGAAGCATTTCAAGCAGGCAGGAGATAGTGAGGAGTAGTTTGGGATGAATGGCTTGTTGGCCTTCATTATTGGATAAGGAGGGTGAGGATGAGAAGGAGAAAATTTGATATCAACCATGGGCCTTTTTCCTTTGTCAAGAATGGCCTCAGGGTAATCAGAGGTTTCATGTTGTGTTGTACCTTCTAAATTTTGAGTAGACCTCATGGCTGGAGCAATCTCAGTTTGTTTAGAAGAGTTATTGTTATGATCTGTGACAACTAGTACCAGATCGTCCGGCAATCCGTACGGTATGTGTGTTTTCACCATTACTATGTGTAAATACAATGTGTTTAATAGTTGGGTGACAACAGGACTATGAATACAATTAACAGTTGTATGTGTTTAAATGAAAAATTTTAATACATAAATACAACAATTCATGTGAAACAATAGTGTGAAAACAAGTGACAAAAACATATCAGTTGCGATATGATCTCCATAATTAATAGAAATCAGATGGCATATAATTCTATGAGGAAACAATGTGAAAACAATTATCACAAGGTAAAGATAGGACAATTTAGTTGAGTCCGTGAGTGAGGAAATCCAATTCAAAACAGAAGTTCAGTATCATTTCAGAATAATAAACTGACAGTGTGTTTTCGTGGGTGACGATTCACACAAACATATCTGTGGGTTTAATGTTCCAAACGATAATTGAAAAGTAGAAAACAAAAATCAGTAAATAGAACTATCGTGTTCGTTCGGGAGACGATTCGAACGAATACGCGCGAAGGTAATACAATCTGACTAAATGAAATAAGTAACCGATTTTGAACAAATAAAAAAAGAAAAATAAACAGAAAATATTTATTAGGAATTGCAACCTTAGAAAAGAAAAGTATGTTTATAAAATGTTCGTAATGTCGCGTATTACATTTCGAAAACGTAATGAAAAGGAGAAATGAGCACACGAAACAAACCCAAACACTCAAAGGGTATACAAACCCTAAAAAGACATTTAATGTCCACATTTATTCTTTTATCTACCCATTCTCTCTCTATTTCCGGTTTTGAGTTTCTCACACTAGAAAACCACACAAAAATTTCAAGATCTCACTCATTTCTTTGCCAAATCTCTCAAATTTGGTTTCAAAACGAAGCTCTGGACGTTTCCTACAAGAAGGTATAGCAGATAGGGTGTAGAATTCACTGATTTGAGCACAACGTGAGCTACAAATTTCGGGTTTTTAGGGTTTTCTCAAAACCCATCTACAACCGTCTTGTACCTTTGTTTACAACCTTCAAAACACTTCGAAATTCCATCTAATCGACCTTAGGACTCTTGGGTAATGCTTGGGAAACTATTAGGAATGTTGGGGACTAATATCGACAGAAGAGGGTTCAATATCGACATATGAAACCCAGGTAACCATAGTATCGATGCTGTTCAAAATGAGGCTACCATCCATCACCGATTTTACTAGGTTCAATGAACTCTAGCACAAGACACTCACCGATATTAGTAATGTCGGAGGTTCCAAGGACTGAGCAGTCACTTTCCATCTATACTAGGGCCGAGATTATGTAGACCATCGAACTTAGTCCCTTGTCGATGTTGTTAGTATCGACAGGGAGGTTCTTAGGTGTTCCTTCGAGATTAACAAGTTTGATGGGTCTTACAGAGCTGAAATTCTGTCGATATTAGTACTATATCATTATCCAAGTAAAGTGAAACAAAAACGAAGCTAATTGGGTAACAAATGAAGTCACAATAGCCTTGAGAAGATGATAAGGTCGATGAATTGCTTGGGTTTAACCGGTTGGGGGTTATGTCCATCGATCATGTTAAGTTATCATCAACACTGTGTAAAATCATTCTAGAACACTTATAACTCATAAATAATATGACTTACTAAAGGAATAAGTGTTACAACTTAACAAGAAAAGATCAAATAAACTACATTTTATAAAAAGAAATATTAGGGTTCTCATTAAAAAGTGTCAATCTGATTTAAACTTAGTTTTAGAAAACACTTGTTAATTATGTAATTAACATGAAACATAACTAACTTTTATAACAACTTACTTGTGTTAACATTTTAAAATGGTTACAATCATTTTAAGTTAACATAATGTTAAATTACTAAGTTACAACCAAAACCCTAAGAAATGTTATGGTTTTCAAAATAAGACAATGTGCCAAGGTGACAACTCAAGCTTAAAACATGTGAACAATAAACACTTTATTGTATTAATATTTAACCTAAAATGGGTTAAGTATTAGTGTATGACACTACAAGAGAATTAAGATCAAGGGATGACAAAGGTTTACAAGTGTTAACCAACTTTAGGGTTAACACACACATCAATAACTTATACTTATAAGTTACACACAATTGGAATCAAACACTGGATTGTGAACACAACCTCAAGAACAACAACAAGCGTGTGCATTCTTTGATTTCTTAGTCCACCACTACAATACCAAGTGAGTTCATATGCCCCTTTTCTAATCTTTTGATTTTAAATGCGGGGCTGAGAAACATGCAAATTCTTTTATTTACTTAAAAGTTTTAGTACATTATTTCATTTATCATGTGATTTAGATAATATAGATTTTATCTTTATTATCACATATCATTTATATTTATTCTTGTGTGTATATGACATATTCAAAGTATCAAGGATGAGTCATGATAACATATTTTCATGATTGCATCAACACAATAGAATAACATAAGTTATAAGATTAAATCTTATAACACTTTGTTATTATGAAAAAAATGAACAGGATATAACACTAAGACAAATACAACTGACATCAAGAATGATAATCATGATAGCGTAATTTCATGATGATGATTTCATTCACCACATTTGCTAACATCGTGTAATATGACTAGCTCTTATAACACATTGTTAAAACCATGAGAACACAGAACACTGAGAACAGATAATATTGAGACAATAACATTGGGGAACACAATCAATAATAACTATTAAGACTGTTTGTATTATATCACATCAATCATGTGTTCATGAGTTCATGTCCAGTCGTAAGTCCCTTGCAAGTAAATCGTTTATCATTTATTTAGTACGACTAAACCGACCATAGTTTACTAGTACCATAGGTTTGACAAACCGCCAACGAGTGAGGCCGGTACGTTATTCGTATATCATTTTCATTTTCCGGTATCGTATGACCGGTAAAAGGGCTGCATCAGTCGGGTTCGGTAAACAACACACGGTGATATTAATCTACGGAAACTGATTGTAATTAAATCCTTCGTTTCTATTAACTGGTAGACTGAGAAAATGATTTTCTCTCATGTCATATTACTAGTAATAGTTTCGTTGAAGGCACAGATTCTATGGGAACACAAATGTGATAAAGGTTAATTGGAGGCATTGTGATCTGATTACGTGAGGTTCATAATGGGTTCAATTCACGCCCTATACATTCAAGCTGTGAACAATAGCAAAGAGTTAACTATTACTTCCAATATTAGAAGTAAATGAAGTTAACCCTTCAATTGAGAGAATAATAATAAGGATAAGATTTGATAAATCTGTTTTCCTTAAAACATTGAGGGATATCATGATTTAGGTCAAAATAACTGATTCCCCTCATACACTTTTATTCTATATATATAACACTTCGGGTGATGAACACATTCTATGGGTTAAATATCAAATGAGATGAACACATGTGAGATAGAAATGGGCATCCATAGTTGTATTTACATGTTGTGTTGAATTCAGTCAAGTATGTGTTGAGCTGGCGGCTACATTCGTGATACGTATGCCCTATATATAAACATGCTTGATTTGGATGACATGCAACTTGTAAGTATAACTATGGAAAGGACATTGTGCGAGACAAAATGAGACAATATCAATAAGACTTGTGTGTGACATTGTGACTTGTGATTGACAAGAATACAACTGTTTTTCAAAATTAAACTTATGAACTCACCAACCTAGTGTTGACTTTGTTTAAATGCATGTTTTTCTAAGGTGGTGAACATGTCTAGTCACCAGACATTAGGGCATAAGCTAGTGGACTTTGTAGAAGACCTAGCTTACTTTTGTGTCGTGCATATTTTTGAATGATATAAATTTGAATCATCTTTTGTAAATCTTGTGCACATACAAGATAGAAACTTAATGATTCTTTTGGATAGATTTACTTAGTTAAATTATGAACATGAATTGTGTAATTTAACTTTGTAATTATCTATCAATGTCAATTTAGCATTTCTCATTATATATCATGTGCCATGTAAACAATCTGATCATTTCAATTATCACAACGATATCGTGCACCGAGACTCTTCAGCCTGATGGGAAAGTCGATCCAGCCCGCTAGCTCGGGGTGTGACAGATTGGTATTAGAGCCATGGTTATAGAGAAATATAAGTCATGTTACTTAAATGGTTTGGCCTAGACTATAACCTAGGGACCCTCATGTAGAGAACATAGGACTTAAGACTTTATTTGCATATGTCTTCTACGTTCGATCATTTCACTAACCGATGGTCTTTCGGTTGTGGTCAGAATGCCGCCGAGAAGACCTCCACCCGTTTTGCCACCACCACCTCCTTCTCCTCTTCCTCCTCCTCTGCATACTCCACCTCATTAACTACCTAACTACGAGCTAGATCCGGCTACCATGGCACTGGCCACTCTACTGAACAGTCAACTGAGGGAAGTGATTCCTGATATGATGAACCGAATTAAATCCAATAACGGCAACAGTAACATCAACTCAACTGGTGAAGGTAGTGGGAACGCCAGACATCAACAAGACTATTCCTACAAGAGCTTTGTGGGATGCAAGCCACCGGTTTTCAGTGGCAACGAGGGAGCTATTGGCTTAATACAATGGATTGAAAAGATGGAAACTACCTTCGACATCAGTGGCTGTCCTGAGCAGCACAAGGAGAGATATGCAGCAGGCTCGTTCAACAAACGAGCTCTGACATGGAGGAATGCCCAAGTACGGACTAGGGGTAGAGATGAGGCATTGTCTATGCCTTGGGAGGAATTTAAGCTACTGCTAAGGGCTGAGTTTTGCCCAGGAAATGAACTGAAAAAGGTTGAGACTGTGCTGCTCAATCATGTCATGCTTGGTGCAGGCCATCTGGCCTATGCCACCAGGTTCCATGAGTTAGCAACACTGGCACTAGATATAGTGCCAACATTGGAGAAGCAGATCGAGCGGTATGTCGGTGGACTGTCGACTTGCATCCAGGGGCAAGTGATTGTTGCCCACCCAATTACCTTAGAGACGAATGTTACATTGTCAGCTATTTTGACTGATGTAATGATTGCCTTAGGGGCACAAAAGAAGGAGGACAAAGCAGCCAAAGCTGGAACATCAAAGAAGCCGGACAGACATCCGGCCAAGAAACCAAAAGTGGTCAAGAATTTTTCTACGACCACTCATGCTCAACAAGGTACACAACCGCCACAACTGCAGATCAAGCGACCTTACACTGGCACGATCCCTCAATGCACCAAGTGTCAGTATCATCATCAACCAACTTTTTAGTGCAGGCAGTGCACTAACTGTGGGAAGTATGGTCATTAGGCCAATCAATGCAAGAATACAGGGGCCCAGAACAGGAACAACAATGCAGTAGTGATGGCTGCTGGTACTGATAATAGGTCTTGCTACACATGTGAGGAACCTGGACACTTTTCGTGGGATTGCCCCAAGAGAATTCCACAAAGGGCTCCGGCAGCTAGGGGACGGGCCTTTCAAGTTGGAGCAGCTGCTGCACGACAAAACCCTAATGTGGTCACTTGTATGTTTCTTTTACATGACTTTTATGCATCTATATTATTTGACACTGGTGCGGATCAGATTTTTATGTCTTCCGACTTTGCATCCGAGAAATCGGTGCAGTTCCGAATCTATTTGATTCCGGGAGCAGTTCCTGTGGCTAAGTCTCCTTATAGAATTGCGCCGTCAGAAATACAGGAATTGTCCAATCAATTATAGGAATTACTAGAAAACGGGTTCATCCGACCGAGTTTCTCACCGTGGGGAGCTCCGGTTTTGTTTCTCATGAAAAATGATGGATTACAAAGCTAACTCAGAAAAGCTAACTCAGAAAAGCGAATCATTCGTGTGGACACAGAAACAAGAAGAGGCATTTCAAACACTGAAACAAAGATTGTGCAATGCTCCAATCTTAACACTCCTAGAGGGTAATGATGACTTTATGGTTTATTATGATGCTTCCCATCAGGGACTCGTTTGTGTTTTAATGCAATGAGACAAAGTCATTGCCTACGCGTCACGACAGCTGAAAGTACATGAGAAGAATTACACGACGCATGACTTGGAATTAGGAGTTGTTGTTTTTGCTTTAAAGATTTGGAGGCATTACCTTTATGGTACCAAATGAGCAATCTTCACAAATCACAGGAGTCTACAACACATATTTGATCAAAAGTAGCTTAACATGAGACAGAGACGTTGGGTCGAGCTCCTGAACGATTACGATTGTGTGATCAAATACCATCCGGGCAAAGCTAACATGTCCGCGTATGTCGAAGATCCACCTGAGAAGAATTCGATGTTCAGGAGCTTAGTGGAAGGACTGATTTTGTCTCTAGTGAACTACGCGATCATGGAGCATCCAGAGATCATATCTGAGTTCATCCAGGACTTCTGGAAGTTGATTACCGAGCGCACGGACGCTAATGGCACAGTCACTTTGATCGGCAAAGTTCAAGGCCAGCCACTCTTCATTGTTGAGCAGATTCTGAGGGAGTGCCTTCAGTTCGGCGACAAGCAAACCGACCCTGTTGAGCTTGATCATGACTTGGTGCACAGGACGGTCTATCAGATGGGTCATGAGGGTGTCTACCCTCCTACGGAAGATTTGTTGGAGATGATGCAGTCATGAGGAGCAGGGAACACCTGTGGCTATCGTTGCCGAAGAGCATGACATCCCTCCTACTGGCACAAGCACTCAGACCGGCACGGCTGCCGGTCATCCCACCATTGACCAGAGCTGAACGGGAAGACATTCAGGATACATAGTACATGCCGACTCCTGAGTCTTCGCCAAAGAAGAAAAGGCTCAAGATGATGTTCAAGCGGACAAAGGATCCCAGATTGCAGAAGAAGACTGCAGGATCGTCCTCCTCAACTCCTATTTAGCCTCCACCACCTCCACATCCTACTCAGCCCACTCCACCTCATACTCAGCCTCCATTGTAACATCACTGTATTTCAGGCACTTCCTTACATAAATGTTTGTATCGATAAAGCCTGATATGATAATTGATAATTACTATAGATCATTGGATGTTGTTATTATCGGTATACATATTGAGAACATATGATTATGAGCATAAACCATGGGAAGTCTAGTTGAAACACAACTAAACAGAACCAGAGAGTTTATTGCAGTTAAATTAATATGATATGGGTTGTTGATTTGGAATGGTAGTGGTATACGATTCTATAACCAAAGATAGGCAAGGATATAATCATGGTCTATCAAAGATGTGGTGGGATGGCAGCTGAGGTAGTTGCGACTGACCTCTACGTATGCCCTATACATAAACCATCTTCGGTTTATCATGATTATATCAGTGTTGAGGCTTTGGTGAGGAGAATCCGAGGTTTTGGTTTTGAATGACAAAGAGTTATGAGTTGGTTATTGTTCGGTTACTAAACATAGTCAAGGACACATGGTCATGGTTTATCGAAATGGTGGTGGGACGGTGGCTGGATAGGTTGCGACCTACTCCTACATATGCCCTATACATAAGCTTATTTCGGTCTATCATGGATGTGTCAGTGATATGGTTTAGTGGGATTCAGATTGAGAAATCATAATATTAAAGATAATAAAATAATGGAAACGTTATTGGAAATGATTACGCGATGATGAGGTTACGAAAATAATCTTAAACACGAATGTTATTTCAGAAATATTAACTGAATAATGTATTCGCGTGGGTGACGATTCACACGAATATAATTATTAGGAATAATATCCTGAAACAATATTCCATAAATCGTAAATCGAATTGAAATACGACACGATCGTTGGATTCGAAAAGGTGACGATCTTTACGAATACGTACGTGAGTAACGCATTTCGACGAGATAAAGAAATAGTATCTAACGATATTATAATAAGAAAAGGAATTTAAAAATGTTTATTAGGAATTACAACCTAATACGTATTTGAATGAATCGTTTTATTAAATAAATGATCTAACGAAATTAAACGAAATCATTTACGAAACAACTTTAATTAAAAATCATTTTATTAAAACGAAACATAATTATTTAAACGTTTTCTGTTTTAAATATATTTTACGATCAAAACCAATCATTTAATAAGTTTATCGCGATATAAACGAGACCGAACACACGGGGAGTATGTGGGCTATTAAGGAAGAAGACTTCCTCTTTTTCTTTCATTTCTCACACTCTCCCTCTCTCTAAACAAAAGAATTCGTCACTCTCTCTCTCTCTAAAAACTTCTCACTAAGATTTCTTCACCATTCCTCAACCATTTTTGATGATTCTTGGCTCTAAACGCTCGAGTGATCGAGGAGAACAGGAATCCACGAAGAAATCTCACTTTTGATCGAGTTTAGAAGGTAAATATCGAGTTTTACTTTTTTTTTCACACAAACATAACCGGCTGGCATTTCTACCCTTTAACTGATTTATACACCTTGAACACACTAAAATGAACTCGTATGAGCGTGAAGAAACCATGTTTAGACACGCAACAAACCAAGGAAGGATGATGGTGATGAAGGACAGCCATGGGCTGTTGGTTCGTGAAAGGGGCAGATCGGCCGAACCCTGAGAGGGTCGAACCTTTCCCTCTCGACTGAACCTGCAAGATGCAGCACATCCTAGACAGCTGCGAACCCTGGACCACGAACCTCATGCCATCACCAAACCAGGAAGACACGAACCTAGGAGCAACTAACCCTCATGACCGAACCTCCCCCTCAACCGAACCATTAGGACGAACCTGGTACTATGCGGACCATTAAGGACCGAACCTGTGTGGATGACGGCTATGTTGGGCGAACCTTCATGTACCACGAACCAGGGTGTCAATGAACCCTAGAAGGTTGAATCTGGAGTGCCACGAACCTGCTGCACATGAGGTGGACAAACCCATTGATTGCTGAACCTTATGCAGCCAAACCTAAGCCTAACGGAACCTTAACTAACAAACCTATGAGCCACAAACCATAAGAAGCCGAACCTAGGGTGTAACTGGACCCTAAGGTTCGCTGGATTAATGGTTACTAAACCTAAGTTTTAAAACTAAGTGTTAAGGGGTGAACAAAAGAACAAAAATATTAAGTATACCATACATGCGTGAGGATTTCAATGACCACCACCTTTTCCCTCTCTAAAAATAAATTTTAAAATGTTAGATTTATATACATTGAACATTTCATAACCTAAATATAACTTTCTCAAACATAAAGTGGATTCTAATGAATTAGATTACGGTGGTCGATTTAATTAAATCATGCATGTATGTATAGGTATGTGTATGAGAATACATATAAGATCTCATAACAAGTTTATCATTACAAGATAGTTAAAAATTAGCAAATCTAAACTATATCTTAATGATGAACACTTATAAAATGTTGGGTATTTCATTTTAACTTAGATTAAATAAACTAAATTAATGAAATACTTATGGGTTCAAAGTAAACCTATATGGACACTCAATAGTAATAAAACGCATATACTTATGAACACGAACATACGATAATTACAGGTTGATTGTGTTGCTTTTGATTTCACATACGTGAGCGCGCATACAACAAGAACACTGATTCTAAGGAATTCAGGTGAGTTCTCATAACCTCCTTTTTAAATCATTTTGCTTTTAAACTCGGAGGTGGAACATGTATACCAGATTTACAATATTATTTTGATAACACATGGGTGACACCTGGTTTATCAATATGATATTCATATTATTGAATTATTATTGATTATGGATTGATATGGATGATCGCATATTCCGTGAGTCATTGTTGATTGAGTCGACTTCGGTCCTCAGCAATGACTGAATTGCCGTTGATTGAGTTGACTAAGGTCCTCCGCTGTGATTCCACTGTTGGTTGAGTTGACTACGGTCCTCCACGGTGCATGTATTGACACTTATAGGAATATCGTTGGTTGAGTTGACTGAGGTCCTCCGCGATGATTCCACCGTTGATTGAGTTGACTGAGGTCCTCCGCGGTAACTTATATTGAGATAATAATGGTTATTATTGATTATTGATTTATTTGTGATTCGTTGAGATTGGTTGAATATATGTGATTGACTATTTATGATTATTTGGATTATGTGATTGTTGTGCTTGTGTTCGTGTGTTGGCAGTGTTGGGTTATCTCGCAGGTGCACATGTGGATTTTCACGGAAAATTATTAACTTTCATAAACATTTTATAAACATTATTGAAACATAAAAACTTTTGATTACTCACCAACTACTTCGTAGTTGACACTTGATTTTCTATATTTTCAGGGAACGAGGAGAAGTAGGCAGAGCAGGATAGCTCTACATCTTTTGGACATCATCACTCAGGGTCTTCGACTTAGCTAAACTAACTGGATTTCTGAAGACTAGATTTTAGTCAATTTAGCTAAATCTTTTGTGTAATTACTGTAACTAAATCATGATGAACATGATTTTTGATATAATTAATTTGATTGATTTAACTGATATGTGATGATTTATTTAGCTGCCCACGAGCTTATGAACAATCTACACATCCCTCGTGGCATCCCGATGTGACAACCAGTACCAAACTGTCAGGCAAGTCCGTACAGTGTGTGTACTTTCACTATTTACTGAGTGTAAATACAGTTGTATGTATTTAGGTGAAAACCTAAGTACAATTAATACAACGAATCAAGAATGACAACAGTGTGCAGTTAAATAACCATAACAAGACGGTTGCGATCAGATATCCCTAGATGACAGGAATCCGATGGCCGACAAATCAGCACGGAAACAATGTGAAAACTGGAGGTTTAGTTGAGTCCGGCAGTGAGGAAATACAGTTTAAAACATTATTACGGTGTTGTTTCAGAATAGCGAACTGACAGTGTGCTTGCGTGGGTGCGATTCACACAAACATATCTGTGAGTTTAACGTTATGAAATAATGGCTGAAAAGTAGAAAAACAAAATTCGGAAAGCAAAACCATCGTCGTTTTCGTTCGGGTGATGATTCGAACGAATATGCGCAAAGGCGACGCGATCCGACGAAACGAAAACGAAATAGGACCCGAACGAAAATAAATTAAGAAAAATAATAGTTTATAATTTTACAATTTTGAAAGTCATCAAAAAAAATTATAATTAAAAACCATTCTTTTTATTCTAAAACACGTAAAATACGCATTACGTTCCGGAAACGCAACGAAAACGTGAACCGAGCAACCGAAACGAACCCGAACACTCTCGGGGTATATAAACAACAAATGAAGGCAATTCTTTCATTTTACACATTTCCACTCTCTCTCTACATTAAATTTCCGGCCACCTCTCTTCTACTATCAATTTCAACCTTTAAACCACCATATCTTGGTCATTTCTCCACGAAATTTGATGATTCTTGAAACTACTCAAAGCTCTTGATCTCCTCTACCTAGAAGTACAGCAGATCTGAGTTTTTGGCCCATGACACCCTTTCGGCCCAAGGACATGCAGTTGACCCAACAAATTTACCCGCTCCCCGTTTGGCCCACACCCCTCACTTCGGCCCGGTTAGGCCCATGGTCATTGGTTCGATCCACCATGGTTCAACCGGATCAAGAGTGATGTGATCCGATCCGCATAACAAGGATATATTAATATGGTTAAACTAAAATTTATGGGTGACTATGCATAGGACTTGGATAAAATACTACAAAGGTGGTGAGATTTGATTAAATGAAATACAGGCGATGTAAAAACTTTTTACAAGATTGCTAAGGATTATTTCAATCTTTACACTAAAATCTCAGTTGTATGACTAACATGCCACATTGAGTATTGAGTCTATTCAAGTATTAGTATGACAAATAACAATAGGATCGGGGGCCGAATGAAGACCGCGACTCACAAGTGTTAGCTAACTTAAAGGTTAACACAAACACACACCCAAATACACATACAAGGACTTATACTTATAAAATACACGTAACATGAAATCAATACAGGATCATGAGAACAATCTCAAGTAGACACAAGAGCGCGTGCATTCCTTACTTAAGCTAAGTCAACAACTTCCAACATAAGGTGAGTTCATATGCCCCTTTTCTGATCTTTTCTGATTTCAAAGCTCAGGGCTGAGAAACATGCTTAACTTTTATTTACTTAAAAGTTTTATTATAACATATTGCATATATTATGATTTAGATAATATTGTTTATCATTATTATCGATTATCGTTGTATGCTCACTTGCCTGATTATTATCATTTCTGAAATAGCTAGGATGCTACATGCTAACATAGATTCATGACACATTAACACAATAGAATAATACAAGTTGTTAAGAATATATCTTACAACTGTTCATTGTTATTTTTCACAATAGAACAGCGGGGGGGGGGGGGGACCAAGGTATAACATGCCGATAACAATTACAAACACCAAGAATGATGATCATGATAACGAGATCATTCACTCATTTCTAACATCGTGTCATAAGATTAGTTCTTATAACACTTTTTTAAAGTCACTAAGAACACTCCACATAGAGATAGCAGTTGAGATAATTATTTGTGATATCGAGGAGGATAATATGAGCACATACTTTCGGGATGGCATTTCCCACATATACTATCACTATCTATTAAGACTCTATTTAGAGTACATCCTATAACCGTCAGAGTGTGCCGGTTACACTAACCACAGAGCAGTCGGGTAAATCATGAACTTTAAACATCAGATTTGGGGGGTAATCTAATGAAATCATACCAGGCACGAGAGGTGCTACCATTATAACTAGGGAAAATTCATAAAGTCCAGGGAACGTATTCATTCTAATAGATATCGTGGGAGGATATCTTACACACTGGGCTGGTCAGAAGTGACAGCTACCGAGATTATTATGTCTTAAGCTAGGGATCTTGGGTAGAACATATTACATATCGGACTGGTTAGTACTGACAGTTACAGAGACTACTAGGTCTCGCACTAGATATCAAGTATGATATCTAACATGCCAGGCTAATCCGTAAGGAATAGCTAACAGAGACAATTACGTCTCTTTGTCAATTATTGGGTTATCTTACATGCCGGGCTAATCAGTAATGATTAGCTACATAAACTATTAAGTTTTGCTCTAGATATCGAGGATGATATCTGACATGCCGGGCTAATCCGTAAGGAATAGCTAACAGAGATAATTACATCTCTTTCCTTTTCAATATTGGGATAATCATATCGGGGAAATCATGGGTGTAATGAAATGGGTATCCATAGTTGTATTGCAAGTAGTGTTAAACTTGTTTGAGCATGTGGTGGGATGGCGTCTGGGCTTGACCCTTTCGTATGCCCTATATATAAGCATGCTTGATCGGGCGTGACACCACTTGTATATATAACTATGGAGAGACCATTGGGTGGAACAGGTGAATCAATTATTACAAGAATCATGTGAAACATTGTGATTGTGCTTGTGAACATTCAAGGTTTTCAATTACTAAACTTATGAACTAACCAACCTAGTGTTGACTTTGTTTAAATGCATGTTTTTCTCAGGTGACGAACAGGTGTAGTTACTCATATGCAAGGATTAAGCTAGTTGACTTTTAGCAGACTTAGCTTCATTTTGTGTTGCATACTTTTGATGACAAAACAGTGAATTATATTTGGTATATCTTGTACAGATACAAGATATAAACACATTGATTCTTTTTGGATAGATTTACTTGATTAAATTATGAACGATACATTGTAATTTAATCTTGTAATTCTACATCATTGTCGTGTTTGCATTTCTCATTTATTTATCATGTGCTATGTAACAATCTGATCATTTCGATTATCAAACGATATCGTGCCCCGGGAACCTTCCGCCCGGCGGGAATGTCGATCCAGCCCGCCGGCTCGGGGTGTGACAGATTGGTATCAGAGCCATGGTTATAGAGAAATATAGGTCATATTACTTTAACGGTTTGGCCTAGACTATAACCTAGGGACCCTCATGTAGAGAACATACAACATAGGATTACATTTGCATGTGTCTTCTGCGTCTGATCACTGCACTAACCGATTTTCTTTCGGTTATGATCAGAATGCCGCCAACTGATTCCTGGTGAGGGATGTGATCCCTGATATGATGAACTGTATCAACTCTAACAGTAACAATATTGCCAACTCATCTAGAGAGGGCAGTGGAAACACCAGGAATCAAATGGACTACTCCTACAAGAACTTTGTGGCATGCAAACCACCTAGCTTCTGTGGAAACGAAGGTGCTGTGGGCTTAATCCAATGGATTTAGAAAATGGAGACTACTTTAGACATCAGTGGATGTCCTGATCAACATAGAGTTAGGTATGCTGCCGGATCGTTTGAGAAACGAACATTGACCTGGTGGAATGCCCAGGTTCAAACCAGAGGAAGGGATGAGGCATTGGCAATGTCTTAGGAGGATTTTAAGACACTGTTGAGGGGCGAGTTCTGCCCGAGGAACGAACTGAAAAAGGTGGAAACCGAACTGCTGAACCACGTGATGGTAGGAGCTGAACATCTGGTATTCACTAGCAGATTTCATGAACTGGCCACACTGGCACCGGATATCGTGCCCACCTTAGAGAAAAGGATTGAACGTTATGTCGGTGGACTACCGCCTTGTATTCAAGGGCACGTGATTGCCGCACACCCAACCACACTAAAGATGGCTGCCACACTGTCAGCTACATTGACTGATGTGATGGTTGCCTCTGGAGTACTAAAGAGAGAGCCTGGAACCACTGAGGGACTGGAGCAACCCTCCACGAAGAAACGAAAGGTCGTTAAGAATTTCGCAACGACCACCGCTACCAAACAAGCTGTGCTCACACAACCACCGCAGAACAACAGATCTTATTCTGGCACGGCTCCATTCTGCAATAAGTGCAACTACCATCATCCTGACACCGGGTGCAGGCAATGTACTTATTGTGGAAAAACGGGGCATTGGGCCAAATTCTGCAAGAACCAAACAACACAACACAGGACAAACCATGCAGTGGCATAGACCGCTGTACACAACGATCACATTTCCTGCTACACCTGCGGGGAACCAGGACATTATGCGAAGGACTGCCCAAAGAGGGTGCTATCGAGAGGGCCAGCACCGAGGGGACGTGCATTCCAAATTGGAGCAGCTGCTGCTCGCCAGGACACTGATGCCGACACTGGTACGCTTTCCTTCCAAATCTTTGCAGTTGTATTATTTAATACTAGCATAGATTATCGTTTGCCTCTTCAGAGTTAGTTTAAAACTTACTCACAGTTGGGGCAACACTCGGATATCTCTTACACTAAATGACATGAACTTACTGTTCACTCACCTTTAGTGAACAAACACATACCATGGGACTTAAAGTGATGAACACGAGTGGTGTCAATACCATAATCGGAACGGATGCTTTGTCCCTGATAGGGATGAAGTCATCTAATCCGATAAAATCGTTTTCATGTCATTACAGTGAACGGCAGAGATGCATTCATAAATCCCATTACTTGGGAACGAAAACTCACGATTAGATCCGTTAATGTTGTCCTACGAGACAATATACGAATCCATTCTAACAAGGGGAGAAACGAGAGGTTTCTCCTAACAGGGATTAGCACGCGAGCAAAAGAATCATAGCGAACATTAAGGACCATGAAATTGCTGTAACACCACGGAATACCATGATGGGGGTGTACACGAACAGCTATGGATTTAAAATGCCAAACTACCAAACACTTCCAGTGAATCTAATGATTATTGGATCACCAAAAGTAGTCGAGTTAAGTCTGCTCATTTCATAAATAGACACAAAGCTAGGTTCAATGAGAACAACTAACATACAAAGAAACACATGATATCAAAACACCTCCACCTATACAAAGAAAAAGTAGTACTCGACAATGACGCTTAAATTTTCGGACGAAATTTCTTTAACAAGGGGAGACTGTGACAACCAGTACCAAACTGTCAGGCAAGTCCGTACGGTGTGTGTACTTTCACTATTTACTGTGTGTAAATACAGTTGTATGTATTTAGGTGAAAACCTAAGTACAATTAATACAACGAATCAAGAATGACAACAGTGTGTAGTTAAATAACCATAACAAGTCTATGACAACTAGTACCTGACCGGCCGGCAAGTCCGTATGGTACGTGTACTTTCAACAGTAACTATGTGTACATACATGTGTGTCAACAGTATTTGTATTAACAGAATTCAAAATACAAGAAACAGTTGTACGTATTTTTGTGAAAACTTAAATACTGTAAGTACAACATACATTTGAAACATTAGTTATGTGTATTTAAGTGAAAACCTAAGTACAGTTAACACAACAGATCATGAGATACAACAGTGTTCAAGCGAATAACAATAACAAATCGGTTGCGATCTGATATCCATAGGTGACAGGAATTAAATGGCCGACAATTCACGGTGAAAACAATGTGATAACAGGGTGCTTAGTTGAGTCCGACAGCAAGGAAATACAAGTTAAAACAATAATTCAGTGTTGTTTCAGAATAACGAACTGACAGTGTGTTTGCGTGGGTGACGATTCACACAAACATATCTGTGAGTTTAACATTTTGAAATGATAACTGGAAAGTAGAAAACAAAGTTCGGAAAGCAAAACCATCGTCGTGTTCGTTTGAATGACGATTCAAAGAAACACGCGCGATGGTGACGCGATCCGACAAAACGAAAACACGACACGAACGAATTTAAATTAAGAAAATAAAATATTTAACATTTTACAATTTTGAAACTCATCAAATAATTAAAATAATATTTCTTTTATTTATTACAAATTAATTACGCGTAATATTCTGGAAACGTGACGAAAACGCGAACCGAGCAACAAAAACGAACCCAAACTCACTCGTCGTATAAATACCTTGAATGAGTTCATTTTTACTCATTTTCCACTTCTTCTTCTCCACTCCAATCCCTAATCCCGGTTTCAAGTCCCCACCACCATTTTTGAAGCTTCAAACTTCCATATCTTGGTCATTTCTCCACCAAATCGTCTCATTTTTGAACCTACACGAAGCTCTCATCACCCTCTACCCGAAAGTACAACCGATATTAGAGGAAACCCACTAAAAATAAAGGTATGAGGCTGCAAAAAGTCACGAAATTAGGGTTTTTGTACCCTTTATTCGAACTACCATCTTCAACCGATTTCAGACTTTCTTCTTCGACTCCTACACCTCGAAATCCAGTCCCTGCACCACACCACCATTGAGTAGCTTCCATTTTCACACTTCAACTTGAAAAACCTCATCGGGGGCGACTGTCCACAGTTAGGCCGTATGGCAGGGTTGAATGGCCTAGGGCCGAAGGACTCTCTTGCATTCGCATGAGACCAAGGCCGAATGTAGACCCCACCCACACACCCTCATGCGCACCATGGATTCATCCGGTCTACTAGAACCTCATTCAGTTCCCTCATACTCCTGCATTCATTCGGCTAGACATAGTCACTCGACCATGTTGCTATTCGGCCAAGGAGCACTGTTTCGGCCCAACTATATGGCCCAAGTGACTGCTTTGGCCCAAATCTTTTCATTCGGCCCAACAGTTGAGTCACACATACCCGGCCACCCCATTTGCCCAAAGCCCAGTAACTATTCGGCCAGAATGGTCATTCGCTTGAATCCAGCCCAGTGGGCCTAGGCCCACCTTGCTGTCTTGGCCCAAGTGCATTAGTTCGGCCTTGGAGCTCTTGTTCAGCCCACTATCTCGGCCCAATAACATTTTGTAGGCCCAGACAGACTCAACCGGCCCATGGGACTATTCCATGCCCAACACCATCTTATAATGGGCCCACTGACTTCGGCCCAAGGCCTGCTGTTGCGACCCAACATCAGTATTTTGGCCCACTTACATCTTGTCCGGCCACTATACTAAAATGGGAAATACACACTTGAATAAATCATAAGGAACTATACATGAATTTGTATATACTAATCTCATTTTTATTACAAAGGTGGTGGATTACGAGTTCAAGGATTTCATAAAAGCTAAAACACTATGTTTTATCAAAATGGTGACATATCATGACAAGTTAAAATAAAGTTGGATATAAAATCAATAACAAAGTGGGTTAACTTTAAGTCAATTGGGGTAAGGATTAATAAATTATAATCTAAAGTTCAAGTTAATGTTTATAAACAAGGATGATGGGCAAGGTGACTCAACACGACAAGGTCGAAACAAAGTAAAACATAAAATAAGTAACAAAATATACAAAGCTTAATCCAAGTTTATTGAGTATTACTAAAACTATGAAAATTGAACAAGGGCCGAACGAAGACCAAGACCGAGACTCACGAGTGTTAGCCAATCTTAGGGCTAACACTTACACACACATGAATCCCTACGACTTATACTTATAAGTTTCAAACAACGTGAAATCAATACAGGACTGTGAACGCTACAACAATTACAATAACGAACGCGTGCATTTCTTGTTTAGGCTAAGTCAACCACTACAACACAAGGTGAGTTCATATGCCCCTTTTCTTTAATCTTAACTAATTTTAAACTCTCGGGGCTGAGAAACATGCTTACTTTTATTTATTTAAAAGTTTATGTTTAACATATTGCTTACACTTTGATTAGATAATATTGTTTGCTTTATTATCAATTATCATTGTATGCATGCTTGTATGATCATGATATGTCAGGAACAAATAAGATGAATATGATAATATAAATTCATAACTCATCAACACAATAGAATAACATAGTTGCAAGATTAAATCTTACAACACTTAGTTATTCTTACAAGAACGAACATTGAGTCAATCCTAGATGAACATGATGACCGGTAACAAAACACAAGAATGATATGAAGATAACACATATTCTTAACATCATTCAACATTAGAGTTAACTAAGTGTAATAAGACAAGTGCTTATAACATTTAGTTTACAACTCAACACATATTACAAGAGAACATGGAACATGAATCATCCACCACCTGAGTCGACTAAGTGTAGTAAGACTAGTTCTTACCACAGCCTAGTGACAACATGGTGACTATATGGAATAACAAGGAATGATAATCATGATAATGTAATTTCATGATAACAACATCATTCACACAAGAATTAACATAATTTAATAAGCCAAGCTCTTGTTTAACTTTGTTAATAGAAACGAGAACATACGACAATGATGACAAATGACACATCGATGAACACAATACAATTGATTACTATTGAACTGCCTGCATTATATCATTTCAATCATGTGCCATGTACTTATCTTGATCACTGTAAGCCCCTTATAAATCGCTGACCAGTTAGTTTGACGTGACTAAACCGACGATAGCATAGTGGTACCATAGGTTTGACAAACCTCTAGCTTGTAGGGCTAGTATGTTGATCGTATTGATACATTGGTCGGTAACGTATTACCGGTGACAGGGCAACGCAAGTCAGGTTCTGGAAAGCGACACATGGTGATATTAATAGGCAGTGATAAGTAACTAATCCAGCGGAAATCCTATTGACTAGTAGGTTGAGAAAGTGATCTTCTCTCATGTTACACTACTAGTAATAGATTTCGTTGAGGCCTAAGGACGTACAAGGTGGTAGAGGTAAATCGGATGCATTGTACTCTGATTATGTGAGGATTACAATGGATTCCTTTTAGGCTCTATGCGCTACAAGTTGAGAACAAATAACAATTGGTTAACGAACACTCTTAATCTTTAAAAGTGGTCAATAGTTAACCCCTCAAATAATAGAATAATACAAGGATCTGATTATATCAATCTAACTTCCTTAATACAATGAGGGTGTATCAATACTTCGGTTTGATGACTAACCCCCTCTAAACTTATTATTCTACATATGACACAATGGATGATGAACGCAGACGGGCGGGTGAACTGAAATGGGTATCTATAGTTGTATTGTAAGTAGTGTGGAGTTCTATTAGTTATGTGGTGGGATGTTGGCTAGGGCTTGTTCCCTTACATATGCCCTATATATAAGCATAACTAATAGGGTAATATATTACTTGCAAATATATCTATGGAGAGACCATTGTGTGAAAGGGTGAATCAAATCTCTACAATTAACATGTACTGTGAATGTGTTTATGAACAATTCAGGGTTTTCAATTATCAAACTTATGAACTCACCACCTAGTGTTGACTTTGTTTAAATGCATGTTTTCTCAGGTGACGAACAGGTTTAGTCACCAGACATCAAGAACATAGCCAGTGGACTTTCAGAAGACCTAGCTGCATTTTGTGTGATCATTACTTTTGGAATGACAAAAACATTGAATCATATTTTGTAGATCTTGTACAGTTCCAAGATATAAACACATTGATTCTTTTGGGTAGATTTACTTAGTTAAATTATGAACGATACATTGTAATTTAACTTTGTAATTCTATATCATTGTCATGTTTACATTTCTCAATTATATATCATGTGCTACCCAAACAATCTGATCAATTCGATTGTCAAACGATATCGCGCCCCGGGAACCTTCCGCCCGGCGGGAAAGTCGATCCAGCCCGCCGGCTCGGGGTGTGACAAAGTCGGTTGCGATCAGATATCCCTAGATGACAGGAATCCGATGGCCGAGAAATCAGTATGGAAACAATGTGAAAATAGGAGGTTTAGTTAAGTCCGACAGTGAGGAAATACAGTTTAAAACATTATTACGGTGTTGTTTCAGAATAGCGAACAGACAGTGTGCTTGCGTGGGTGACGATTCACACAAACATACCTGTGAGTTTAACGTTCTGAAATAATGGCTGGAAAGTAGAAAAACAAAATTCGGAAACCAAAACCATCGTCGTGTTCGTTCGGGTGACGATTCGAACGAATACGCGCGAAGGCGACGCGATCCGACGAAACGAAAACGAAATACGACCCGAACGAAAATACATTAAGAAAAATAATAGTTTATAATTTTACATTTTTGAAACTCATCAAAAAAAGTTATAATTAAAAACCATTCTTTTTATTCTAAAACACGTAAAATACGCATTACGTTCTGGAAACGCAACGAAAATGCGAACCGAGCAACCGAAACGAACCCGAACACTCTCGGGGTATATAAACAACAAATGAAGGCAATTCTTTTATTTTACACATTTCCACTCTCTCTCTCTACATTAAATTTCCGGCCACCTCTCTTCTGCTATCAATTTCAACCTTTAAACCACCATATCTTGGTCATTTCTTCACGAAATTTGATGATTCTTGAACCTACGCGAAGCTCTTGATCTCCTCTACCTAGAAGTACAACAGATCTGAGTTTTTGTCTGGCCAAATTCGAGGTACGAAGCCATCAAGTTCACGAAAAAGAGTTTTCACTTGGGTTTTGTTATACACACACTTAGCTGGCTGGACCTGAACCGCTTCGACTCACATGACCACGAGGAACCACACTAGCCTAACTCAGCCCTGAAAACAACCCAACAGCAGGCAAGGTCGATGAGGATGAGGAGAGGTTACAGGTTCGCGAGTTGGTGGAGGGATAGCCGAACCTACATGATATTGGCCGTGCCACGAACCTTAACCGGACCAGGTGTGGGCTGCTGCCCAGAACCCATGACCAACAAACCTGTTGACCATCTCCAGTTCCCCCGAACCTATGGAAACATCAACCGAACCATCTAGCAACGAACCCTACGAACACCCGAACCTACCTTGCATCAAAACCATCATCACCGAACCTTTTTCACTGATGCGAACCCTCAACCTTCCGGCGAACCTTGGTCTGAGCTATAACCCACGAACCTAGGACCACCGAACCCTACATGCGGTGAACCTGCATGTCTTGCCGAACCCTATGACTATCATGGCTGGCCATCAAGATCACTAAACCTTGTGCTGCTAAGGATTGGGCCGAACCTTAGCCGAGGTTCGCTGAAGTGGAGAGTACACACCACATCGGCCGACTTAAGCCTTGTGTGGTCCCAATTTGGTTACTGCGGCCCAACATCCCACACAGCCGGCCCAAATCCTATTAATCCGAGTCCACAAGGTGTAATTGGCCCATGACACCCTTTCGGCCCAAGGACATGGAGTTGACCCAACAAATTGACCAGTACCCCGTTTTTCCCACACCCCTCACTTTGGCCCGGTTAGGCCCATGGTCATTGGTTCGATCCACCATGGTTCAACCGGCTCAAGAGTGATGGGATCCGATCCACATAACAAGGATATATTAATATGGTTAAACAAAAATTGATGGGTGACTATGCATAGGACTTGGATAAAATACTACAAAGGTGGTGAGGTTTGATTAAATGAAATATAGGCGATGTAAAACCTTTTTACAAGATTGCTAAGGATTATTTCAATCTTTACACTAAAATCTCAGTTGTATGACTATACACAATGACAGGTTTCAATATCTTAATACGTGATATAAGTTGGAGTTAGGTCGAACACAAAACTTTGATAACATGCCACATTGAGTATTGAGTCTATTCAAGTATTAGTATTACAAATAACAATAGGATCGGGGGCCGAATGAAGACCGCGACTCACAAGTGTTAACTAACTTAAAGGCTAACACAAACACACACCCAAATACACATACTAGGACTTATACTTATAAAATACACGTAACATGAAATCAATACAGGATCGTGAGAACAATCTCAAGTACAAACAAGAGCGCGTGCATTGCTTACTTAAGCTAACTCAACCACTTCCAATATAAGGTGAGTTCATATGCCCCTTTTCTGATCTTTTCTGATTTCAAAGCTCAGGGCTGAGAAACATGCTTAACTTTTATTTACTTAAAAGTTTTATTATAACATATTGCATATATTATGTTTTAGATAATATTGTTTATCATTATTATCGATTATCGTTGTATGCTCACTTGCCTGATTATTATCATATCTGAAATAGCTAGGATGCTACATGCTAACATAGATTCATGACACATTAACACAATAGAATAATATAAGTTGTTAAGAATATATCTTACAACTGTTTATTATTTTTTTTCACGATAGAACAACGGGGGGAAACCAAGGGATAACATGCTCATAACAATTACAAACACCAAGAATGATGATCATGATAACGAAACTTCATGATAACAAGATCATTCACTCATTTCTAACATCGTGTCATAAGATTAGTTCTTATAACACTTTGTTAAAGTCACTAAGAACACTCCACATAGAGATAGCAGTTGAGACAATTATTTGTGATATCGAGGAGGATATTATGAGCACACACTTTCGGGATGGCATTTCCCACATATACTATCACTATAAATTAAGACTCTATTTAGAGTAAATCCTATAACCGTCAAAGTGTGCCGGTTACACTAACCACAGAACAGTCGGGTAAACCATGAACTTTAAACATCAGATTTGAGGGGTATTCTAATGAAATCATACCAGGCACGAGAGGTGCTACCATTATAACTAGGGAAAATTCATAAAGTCCAGGGAACGTATTCATTCCAATAGATATCGTGGGAGGATATCTTACACACCGGGCTGGTCAGAACTGACAGCTACTGAGATTATTATGTCTCAAGCTAGGGATCTTGGGTAGAACATATTACATACCGGACTGGTTAGTACTGACAGTTACAGAGACTACTAGGTCTCGCACTAGATATCGACTATGATATCTAACGTGCCGGGCTAATCCGTAAGGAATAGCTAACAGAGACAATTACGTCTCTTTGTCAATTATTGGGTTATCTTACATGCCGGGCTAATCAGTGATGATTAGCTACATAAACTATTAAGTTTTGCTCTAGATATCGAGGATGATATCTAACATGCCGGGCTAATCCGTAAGGAATAGCTAACAGAGACAATTACATCTCTTTGTCAATTATTGGGTTATCTTACATGCCGGGCTAATCCTTAAGGAATAGCTTACAGAGATAATTACATCTCTTTCCTTTTCAATATTGGGATAATCATACCGGGGAAATCATGGGTGTAATGAAATGGGAATCCATAGTTGTATTGCAAGTAGTGTGAAACTTGTTTGAGCATGTGGTGGGATGGCGTCTGGGCTTGACCCTTTCGTATGCCCTATATATAAGCATGCTTGATCAGGCGTCACACCACTTGTATATATAACTATGGAGAGACCATTGGGTGGAACTGGTGAATCATTTATTACAAGAATCATGTGAAACATTGTGATTGTGCTTGTGAACATTCAAGGTTTTCAATTACTAAACTTATGAACTCACCAAGCTAGTGTTGACTTTGTTTAAATGCATGTTTTTCTCAGGTGACGAACAGGTGTAGTTACTCATATGAAAGGATTAAGCTAGTTGACTTTTAGAAGGCCTAGCTTCATTTTGTGTTGCATACATTTGATGACAAAACAGTGAATCATATTTGGTATATCTTGTACAGATACAAGATATAAACACATTGATTGTTTTTGGATATATTTACTTGATTAAATTAAGAACGATACATTGTAATTTAATCTTGTAATTCTACATCATTGTCGTGTTAGCATTTCTCATTTATTTATCATGTGCTATGTAACAATCTGATCATTTTGATTATCAAACGATATCGCGCCCCAGGAACCTTCCGCCATCGATCGGGGTGTTACATCCACCACATCCACCTACTACTCAGCCCACTCCACCACCTACTCAACCTACACCACAACCCAAACCACCCACACAACCCAAACCACCAACACAGCCTAAGCCACCAACACAGCCAAAACCACCGCAATCACCAAAACAAAAGCCACCCACTCAACCCACTAAACCCATAACCACCACCCAAGTTCCCGTTCCACCACCACCACCTCAGAGACCACCCAAACCACATCATCACCATCTCACTCTCATACTCACATTCACCATACAGAGCCACCATCTTCACCAGGCAGGAGTCAAAGGGACAAAGGCAAGGTTCACATGCGTACGCCTTCACCTTATGCACATGAGGGGACTCCCTTGGATGTGATATGGTTGCAGGAGCGAGTTTTTTTGCTGGAACAAGACTTCATTACCAAGGATGACAAGATTCATGAGTTGCAGGGAGCCTTGGTCAGAGTATTGAGATGTTTAGAAGACAGATACGCGAACTTGGCTATTGATAAATTGGCAGGGTCTGAGTTTGATGAGTATGAAGATGATGATGATGATGATGATGATGAAGTAGAAGAAGAATAGACTGGGAAGAAAGATGACGATAACGCCAAGGATGACCAAGGGGTGACAAAGATGGCGACAATGCCAAGGATGACAAAGGGAAAGATAAAGAGGATGACAATAAGGGAGGTGACATGGGCAAGGGTGCCAGTGCATCTGGTCAGAAGTATGATGAGCCTGTACAGGACGTTGCAAAGAATACCGATGCTTTTGAGAATCCATAGTCTTCGGAGAAGCCTCTGGACTATTATGATGATTTATTCGATGATCTTCCAGAGAACTTCCAGTTTGACGGATTCGGGGAACAGCTCGGTGGAGCGGGCCTCGGAGATTTGTTTTCCGATGTGTCTATGGACTCGATTTTTATGTGGTTTGTGACAATGAGAGGAAGGAGAAAGCCGAATCTTCTGCAGGAGCATCAGTAGAATAAGAACCAGAAAATGTTATTCTTGGCAATGTCAACAAGGATCCATATGTAGACTTCTTGTATGCTCACAAGTATGTCAACCCCGAAGGACAAGAGATTGCCCCACTAGGCAAAGTTATTGGCAGTTGGTTTGATAGGCAGAAAGACAAGACACCTGCTCCTTAAGAGATTCGAGCGTTATGGCTAGGGGAATGTAGGAAGAACATCCAGAGCATACATTCATGACATGCGACAGATACTTGTTTGTTTTTCGCAATGACAAATCCAACGTTTGCTGCTGGATGTACGACAAAGAGAAAGATCTATATCTGGTGAAGAGAATGAATGGGAAGCTATAATATTTCAAGAGGCCAAGGGATTTCTGCTCAATGCCAAATTTTGACATAAGGAGCATCAACAATGCGGTGTTCTTTAATCCCTCAAAAGACACTCAGGCCGATATGTTCGCCAAATTCTTGAAAGATCAATGCGACAGAGACTTTCATGTGATGAAGACAGCAAAAGGAAGGTGCTTCGTTTCTGCTTGTATCTTGGATCCTGTCAAGAAGTTACCTTGGATCTACTACAAGTATCCACTGCCACACACTGAAAAGGCCATTCATGTCTCATCACGAGCTCCTGACAACTGCTTGGCCAACTTCCTGTCTTGGTATTTTGATGAGAAGACACTTGCTGCTGTCATTCTCCAGAACAAAGACGACATCAAAAACATTGGTACGATACTTGATCTGATGGATCTTTTGAAGTTTAGCAAGGAGGGTATGCATAAACTACACGACTCACGTATCAGAGTCTACGGAGACTGGGATGAAGAGGTGAAGCCCTTTACTCGTGTAGTCGCTTTTGTTATGGAGCAGAATCTGTATGCCGGAGCAGGTCCTCACTCTGTCTCACTCCCTATCAGTTGAATTCATCAGTCTAGGGAGAGTTTGTAGAGCCCAACTAAAGATGAAGACTGACAAAGTCAACCGGAGAAGAGTCGAAGACCTGATTTTGTTAATTTTCGTGTACATTGTATTTCGTGTACAGTAGTATTTCGAGTACTCGACCATTTTCGTGTATATAGGTTCGAGTACTCCTAGAGTAGTATAAATAAACGTATTTTGTACTGTTCTAGGGTTGGATTCCCGAGGCGTGCTCTCTAGACATATTGAGGCACTGCTTCGTGAACTTCACTGAATATATTAAAGTTTTGATATTTCTTCTTGTTCTTGTGATTCTATTCTGGATTCCGCACGTTATAGAGTCATTTGATGCAGAATGGAGACATAAAGCTCGGTTCTTGACAGATTTGAGACCTACAACCTGTACAAACATGTGTTCAAACAGTCAATGAAACATGTACAAACCACCACTGTGTACAACCACTTTATATAAAATGTATATGTATAAAAACTGTAGTTGAAGTAACATGCTAATGTAACACAAACTATCATCAAGTATATCCTATTGTCATCTTCAGTCCAGGTCCCAAACTACGTTCGGAGTTAGGCAAAGACTGACAATTAACCAACACAGCCCATGGTAATAAACTAAATTAAAACCAACTCTGTGTCAATGACAGTGTACTCAATATGACCTAAACTGTTAAAATTAATCAAAAGTTAATTCATATTGTTAATCTACACCAATCCATCTTTGGCTATAAACATAATTAAAGTCAACTATGACCTTGGTGTAGAACACGTGTTCCCTTGTTGTGAGCACCCAGTACTTACGTTGAACCGTGCGTGAACTCAAATTTAGAGGTTAAGTTAATAACCTCTAACCTTTGAGTCCTAAATGTACAATTGTGTGAACTCTAAAATCTAAGAATAATGATTTCAGCCCTCGATGTCCTGAATATAGGCATACATGATGTGAGTAAGCTTGTTTACAAACTGTGTATCCATGTTACATAGTTTAATTGACAAAAAAAATCCACTTGTACTTGTACGAAATGAGTATGGATTAGGTCGTGTGCCATGACAAGTCACGACTAAATGCCTTGTATCCATTGTTTATTGTTCAACTGTTCAATTGTATTAATGTATTCCAACATAGCCAAACATAAATTTTAAATAATGAAAACCATTCAAGTAATCGTGCAATGAAAACAATTTAACAAACTGAGTTTCGAAAACTGTATTCACATGTTCCACCCCAAAAGATTTATAAGTAGAAAAGGAGGGG
Organism: Mikania micrantha; assembly: GCA_009363875.1. NCBI lineage: Eukaryota > Viridiplantae > Streptophyta > Magnoliopsida > Asterales > Asteraceae > Mikania > Mikania micrantha. The sequence continues at coordinate 33,672,187 of CM018694.1, read as the reverse complement.
CTATGTACTCACCTTGAATGGCTAGAACGTGCGATGAACGAAGGCTCGATGAACGATGTTCTCATTTGATGTTGATATGTTGATCGTGCTCAAACCCTAATTGTGTTAACATTGTTCATATAATTGTAAGTTTATGTTAATTTGTGTTCATAGTCCTTATGTTTATTAGACTTGGTTATTTTAAACATGTATTCTAGTATTTGGATTCTTGTAACCATCTCAAGCTTAGTCGATAACCTTTGTTTTAACATGATAAAATTCATTAATCTATTTAGTCTAAGGGATTTGATTTTACACAAAAGAAAACTCGTTTCATGATGCATGAAAAACCCATGCATAGTGTATACTAGGCTAATACTACGTTATATATCACAAATGTTCATTACGTCCTTGTTATGTTCATGAATTATCATTTAATCATGTTAACTTAGGTTACGAATGAATTAGACTAATATTGGATATGTTGTATGCAAAATTCTAAGTACTTAGGATTGACCAAGGAGAAGAATACCCTTTTTCGACCCTTAGTGCTTAAACAACCGAACGCAGTTTATGTATAGGGTATACGTAGAGTCTGGCTACCTACCTTATACGTCGCCAGCCCACCACTGTTTCGATATATTACAATAGAGTTATTAAGTACGTTATTGACGTTAAATAAATACTAAGTGTATACTTAACCACTGACGATAAATCCCTAGAACATATGAATAATTGTACAATGATATCATGAACGTGTTCATACAGGTACTATGAATTGCATATCATTACTGTTTACATCATGAATATGTACAGATGTTTCAGTCTCTCATAGTTTTAGGGAATTTCGTCCCGAAATTAACTAGCTGAAGCTACTGTAAAAAGATGAGGGTACTTGAGCTTTATCTGGTCTTCACATTCCCAGGTAAACTCAGCACCGCGTTTGCCTTTCCATCATACCTTTATGATCGGAATACGGCTGCGCTTGAGTTTCTTGACTCCATGATCCATAATTTCTACCGGTCGTTTAATGAATTGCCTATTTTTCTGGATCTGAATATCCTCCAAAGGAATTTGGACATCGTGATCCGCAAAGCATTTCTTAAGATTGGACACATGAAATGTGTAATGAAGATTGCTTAGCTCAACTGGAAGTTTATGTTTATAGGCCACCAGACCAATCTGTAGATCTACTGAAATGATCTTGATCGTCCAACGGAATCCTATTAACAATCAAATATATGCAGAATCTATATTTGATCTATATGAATCAAAGAAGAAACAAGCATTTATATAATCTCCATTTCATTAATCAAACTTGAATGATTACAATGAAATACAAGAAAACACAGTTCTTACTCACAAAGAGAAAATCACTCAGAGGTTTTCCAAAAATTATGAAAAATCTGGACAAACCTACAATATATACTAAGATCAGACGAACCTAACCTGGCCGAACCAATAGGTTCGCCAGCCGAACCTTGAGGTTCGCTGGATGGACCTGTACAAACAAACTTACTAGGTTCACCGAACCTGCTAAGGTTCGTGGGCCAGACGAACCTCAGCCAAACCTCAACTAAACTTTCTATAATTTACATATTTTGATAAGCAACCTATTACAAACATGTACTAACAAACTCCCCCTTAATAGTTGCTTCCAAAATCTTCAATCTCTATCTTCAGTATTCACTTTGAACTCCACTTGTTTCTCCACAAACATTATCAGCAGCACGAATTACAACAGACCTTGGAATCTTAGATAATCTTTCAGCTTCCAGCTTGGCATCTCTATCATCTATCTCTCTTTGTACTTTCAGCAGCTCAACGTACAAATAATTGACATCTTCCCAGTTACATCCAAAATGTATACCCAGAGTATAACACATCCGAGCAATTGTTTGAAATTAACATCATGAAATCCATCATCAGCAAATATTTCAGCTACATTTAGCAACTCAATGTCTTCTTTTGAACAATTTACTATCCATACAGGATCCAACATCCTAATCACCCTCCACTTCTCTTCTTGTTTCAACAAAATAACAGCTTCAGATTTCTTTTCATCATAGAACCAGAATTTGAAATAAGGATTCCAATTCTGTGCTATCCTCCTCAACCTGGGTCTTGTATAAGCTTTAGGCTTTGCATATCCGAGAAATTTGTCTTCGACTTGTGGAACCAACAAACTCCATCCATACTTAGCCTCTTTCTTCAACAACTTCTTAAATATGTCATTATGTTCAGTCTGAATTGGCTTTATCATCTTTAATCTGGACAACTGCATACATTCAAAAGATGGTAAAGACATCATATCCAATGCTTTTCCAAAATATTGACATCCATCAGTCCTTTCGACTACATAACATCCTTTGTTCTTCATGCTTCCAGAAATATTATGAAAGTAACCATAGCTTACAATTCTTCTGTTCATCTTTGACTTAGATCCAATCTTGAATCTTGTGAATTGTTTAGCTTGATTTTCTTGAACTTTTTCTTCAATGTCTTCAATCATTTGCTTGAAAATGTATAAATGATCAATTATATATTGATGTTCATCTTCATTTTCCTTCCACATCTCCATATAAGTCTTTTCTTTCATTTGATCAACTGATTTTCTTAGCACACCTTTTTGAACTTCACAATCAAATATCTTCTTCAAAGTTTGTAGATTATACAAATTCTCATCCATTTGATCATCTTGTTCAAAATCAAAAAATTCCAATTGATCATCTTGATCAAAATCATAAAAATCATTCCTTGAATAACCACCTACAATTTCTCCTTCCTCCAACTCTCTATCAATAGAAAATTCTCCAAACATTCTCTGCAGTTGTACATCAACATGTTGTTTAAATAAATCAACAAAAGTAGGCAAAGAATAATCAACACTTTTCTTTGGATATTCTATATCAGTTAAATCTTCAATATTAACATCTTTACAATCTTTAGCTTTATCAGAAGAAACCGAAGAAATAGGTGTAACATCAAATGAAATCTTGGAAGGATCATAAATCACTATAGCACCAGTCCTAGAATTCAATCCACCTGAACTTCCCACACAAGTCACATCACCATCATCATCTTCATCATCACCATGATAAGCATTAAAGCTTGGATGTCCATCAACATCCGAGTCCTCATAATCTACCTTATTGATGTGTTGTAAAACACATCTATTTTTCTATTTGTTTTTATTTCGTTTCTGTACAGTTTTATTCAGTTTAAGAGTCGATTTAAGCTGGTGCTTCACATTTCTGTAATTTGATGCTTGCAGGTAATAAACACACATATTTGGTAATAAAGTACAAAGAAACGAGCTCACGGTTGGGTAAGGACAGACCCGGAAACAAGAGAAGAAGAAAACTGGATTCTGGATTCCCTCGCGCTACGCGACGACCATAGCAAACCCTGTCGTGCTACGCTAGAGGTGGAAAAGACAAAAATGCCCTCTGAAATCTCTCGCGCTACGCGACGGATTTAGAGGTATCTGTCGCGCTACGCCACAGACTTAAAATCGCAGAAAATCAGTTTTAAGCCAAAAAGTCGAAAACCCTAGGGGGAGATACGTTTTTGAACGGCTGGAGGCGACTAGGAGCTCGAGGAAAAGCTATTCTAAGGTGAATCAAACATTGGGAAAGCATTGGATTGAAGATTGAAGGCCTAGGATCAAGGAATTCGGGTGTTCTTCATTCGGTTTTCTTTGTTTCTTTGTTTTCTTTGATTTCCATGTTTCTCTTTGGCTTTAATCAGATTATGGATTGTATTCATATGATGTTTATTGGCTAAATCTTTTAGAACTACCTAGGTTTTGATGATTGCACATGTTTAACATTGGTTTTTATTGGTTTTGGATTATGTTTATGTGATGAACTCGTGATGTAACAAACTTGGATTGGATTATTGGATGTTTATGTGTGTCTATGATTGTTTATGGATTGATGATTTACTCCTTGTGTGCCTTGGTGAATGTCTTTCATGTAATAGGTGCATGCTAGGTCAATTACTGTGTGTTTTTGATTATTGGATGGTTTACTGCGTACGAGTTCACCATAGGAGTTATTATCTTGTTATGGATATATTAGATGTGCAACCAATCTTGATAGCCGTGAGGTAAGAGATTGTCGGTTTGTCTAGGGTGTTAGATTTACTAGTTTAGAAGCTTTGTGAGAAGATCTTTCTAGTTCATCTTATATCTTTGTTTACCGAATCCAATAGGAAAACCCAAGTCATCCCTAGCATTTAAGAAAACTGTGACTTTCGCGCTGTGAGGTAGATTGTTCAACAGTTACTTCTTAGGTGTTTTGAGATTATCGTGCCGTGAGGTAGATTGTCTAGCGGATACATTTTAAGTATAATTGGATAACCTGTGAGGGAAATCCATTTAACCGGTGGTTTAACGGCTTCTAGGACTTTTAGTTGACAATCCTTGAGAAGGGTCGAGGGTGCTCTAGGTTTCCTTTGAGTTTAGTATTTTTAAGATCCTGGTATCACATTGTTTCCATTACCGATATATTCTTTGTTGAACATATGTAGGATTCATGCCTAGGTAGTGTTCTTTCCTCGTCTGATATTCGTTTCAGTTTAGAGTCTTCTCTTTAGTCTTTATTTAAGTTATTCTTAGTTGGTTAGAAAACCCCCCTTCCTTAATATTATTTTATTTAAGTACAAATTTTGTATAGATAAGTCCTAGAGTCTAGTTAGTACAGTCTGTAGAAGTCTGTGGGTTCGATATCCGGACTTACTTTTGTCTTGCTGTATACGATAGGTACACTTGCCTGCCGGTAGCTTAGGTTTTAGAGAGTCTAGAGTATTACTTAGTGTCTAGGATAGTTTTTAATTTTTATTAGTTTTAGTAAAGCTACTTTACACACATCAAGTTTTTGGCGCCGTTGCCGGGGACTTCTTAGTCGATTGCGCTTACTAGTTCTTTGTCTTATCTGTGCATATTGGTGTTTTAATTTGTTTTTAGTTTTATTTTAGTTTATTTATTTCTTTTTGATTGATTTTTATTTTGTTTGCAGGTTTGGTAGTGTATGCCCCACCTACGCTCACACGGACCGCCACCTGAGCTTTCTTTGCTATCAAGGAGCGATTCGCGGGACTTCTCTGAAAGTTCTACGAGCGAGGTAAGTGCTTCTACTCCCATTTCTGTTGATCTTTCTGAGCACACACCGTCTTCTTCTTATTCTTCTTCTAGTCATTCTAGTCCACCTGTTCATCTTGTTCCACCCATGGCTGAGCGTAGGACCGTTCACCAGCAGGCCACTGCGGGATTCACGGGGCTTAATAACCCCATTTTACTGCCACCTATCCCGAATGAAAATTCATGGCAGATTCCTTCATATATCATGAATGCGATTAATAACTCTCAGTTTAATGGTCGTTATGATGAAGATGCTCCCGCACACCTTGCTAGGCTCACTCGTATCTGTGGTACCTTCAATCTTCAAGGTGCCACTAATGATGCGATTTTTCTACAGCTTTTTCCTTTTTCTTTATCGGGGCGAGCAGCTACTTGGCTCGATTCTCATCCTCCAGGCACTTTCACTACTTGGGTTAGTCTTTGGGATGCTTTTCTTAAAAAGTACTTCCCTCCTGTTAAGGCCGCCCGCCTGAGAGATGAGATCCATTCATTTCGAATGGCCCCTGATGAGCCTTACTATCTTGCATGGGAAAGGTTTCAAAATCTTCTAAGCCGATGCTCCCAGCATGGTTTGTCTGAATGGGCCCTTGTAGAGAAATTCTACAATGGGCTCACATATGAGACTCGTGCCAGATTTGACACTTCTGCAGGAGGCCACCTCATGGGTAAGAGGGATGTGGCCGAATGCAATGATCTTTTTGAGAGATTCGCTCAGGCCGAGCATGAGCAGCGGTCATCAAATAGGAATTCCACTCCTATTGCTAGTTCCTCCTCTTCTACAAGAGGAGTTCACCACATCAATGTGGACACTAGTGTTGCTGCTGCTCTTGAGTCTTTAGCTAGGGATGTCAAGGAGTTGAAGATGAGAGTAGATAGGTGTGAGATATGCAGAGGTGGTCATGCCACTTCTGAGTGTTTAGTGAGCCAGGAGCAGGCGAATTATGTAGAAGGACAGGGTAGGTTTGGTCAGTCTTATAACCCCGGTTGGGGAAATCATTCAAACCAAACTTATAGATCTTCAGGTAATCCCCCTGGTTTTCATTCTGGTCAAAACCAGGGGCAGGGGCATCCGAGTGGTAGTTCTGCTAGCACTGCAGGTGCTGGTGGTGGTTTGGGTAGGATAGAGAAATTGTTGACTCAGTTAGTGGCTAAGGATGCCACTACACAAAAGATCCTACATGAACATGATGTTCTCCTCAAGAACCAGCAATCTGCGTTCTTGGATTTACAAAGAACAGTTGGTGACATTGCCAAACGGTTGGATGAACGGCCTCAGGGTCAGTTCCCGGATCAGCCCCAAACCAACCCAAATGCCCATGTTAAGGCGGTCACTACTCGTTCTGGAGGAGGTAGAGGAGAGGTGTTCATACCACCAGTGTTAGTAGAAGTTGAGGAGAGCGAGAGGGTGATCCCACCGGTTGATGTAGATGAGGAGGAACTGGTGGATGAGGAGAGTGAGTCTCTAGTTGAGAAACCGGTAGTTGGGAAGAAACCGGTCATGTGTAAGCCCACACCGGAGATTGATCTTACCCGTGTTCTTTACCCCGCGCGCTTAACTAATCAAAAGCATGCGAAGGAATACGGGCACTTCCTTGATATTTTCAGACAATTGAAGATCAATCTCCCACTCATTGATGTCCTTCAGCGTATTCCTAAATATGCTAAGTTTCTAAAAGAATTGCTGAAGTCTAAGGACCGTTTGGGAGAGATAGCCAACGTGCCATTGAGTGCGGGTTGTTCCGCGGTGATCTTAAACAAGCTTCCCGAAAAGCTTGCAGATCCAGGAATGTTTACTATCCCGTGCTTGTTTGGAGATGATGTAAGGAGGTATGCTCTGGCGGATTCAGGGGCTAGCATCAATCTGATGCCACATTCTTTATACGAGAAGCTAGCCCTTGGTGACTTGTCCCCCACACGCATGACCTTGTCGTTGGCGGATCGGTCGGTTATGTGTCCACGGGGATTTTGAAGAATGTGTTAGTCAAGGTTGATAGGTTTGTTTTTCCCGTGGATTTTGTGGTGATGGATATGGAGGCGGACACGGTGGTTCCCATCATTCTTGGGCGCCCATTCTTGCGCACCGCTAAGGCTATCATAGATGTATATGAGGGAAAACTCACTTTTAGAGTGGGTGATGAGAGCGTTTGTTTGAAGGTAGCAAATTCTATGAGAGCCGGTGGTGAGTTAGTCCATCGAATGGAGGGGGTGGTTTTGGCTAGTGATGATGTCGGTGTGCATGAAGTTGTGGGAGGAGGACCATGGGATGTTGGTGATCGTGGTCACGAGTTAATTGCAAGGGAGGAGGTTTCCCTTGACCCCCCCAATTGAGATGAGTTTGAGAAGCTCTTGGGTTAAACTCCCAAGTGTATAGTTTGTAGATTTTAGTTTTTCGTGATTGTTTTTTCGTTTTTCGTTTTCGTTTTTTGTGTGTTTTCTTCTGTTTTGCAGGTTTTTAATCAATTTGATGCCATAATGATGAATTGGAGCCACCAGGTATGTATTTCTTGTTTTAGAACATTTGTGGGTGGTTTAGAATGATTTGGGGTGAAAATTTTGGCTAAGGCATGGAAATGCCAGAAACTCTCTGGAAAAATGACCCCGTCGCGTTACGCGACATCCACAAGACCATTTGTCGCGCTACGCGACATTATGGTCAACTTCGCGGGTCAAACTTTTGTCGCGTACCGCGACGGCCATTCAAAAATCTGTCGCGTTACGCGACGGGTCCTGGAATGTGTTAAAATGTTTAAAAACCCTAATTTTCAAATTTTACCCCCAATTTACCTATTCTACACCGTGTTCACTACCATAGGAGGCGTTCTAAATTCATTTTTGTTGCATTGAATTGATGTTTTTCAAATTTTAATTAGTTCTTAATTTTCTTTGTTTCATTTGTGCTTTTGTTTGTTACTTTTAGTTAACTGGTAAGGTTGGTTGGTGGTTGGACTTAATCATGGATATTATTGTTAACATGTTTTGGACGTGTTGATGCTTGTTTGATCTTTGTTTTGTGTAGATCTTATGTTATTGTTTGTAGCCTGCGGAGCAGAATTGTAAATTGTGGAGCTACGTGGAAAGATTGACACTCGACAGTTTTTCTTCAACCAGCTAAGTCATTTTCAATTTTTAATTCTTAATTTTTAGTTTTTCTTTTTGGTTTTCCTTTTTCTCTACATTGGGGACAATGTAAAGTTTAAGTGTGGGGATGGGAAACTTAGTTTAATTTTGTTTTAGTAGGTAGTTTTTCATTTCTATTTTAGTTTGCTTAAGTTCTTGAGTAAAATTTTTTTTTTAAAAAAAAAAAAAAAAAAAATTATAATTTATTTTTGTTTTTTCTGTTTTTACATCTTTATCTTAGATTTTCTTTGTCCTTGTTTAAGTTGATTGCAAAAGTGTGATGGGAAATGATAGGAAAGTTAGGTTCTGTGGTTTCTTTCATTGTTGACTTGTTGGTTTGGGTTTTATGCTTTGGTTATGGGATGTGTGAGTAGGCTCAACTGATTGTATTTGTTCCTTAGAATTGGTATAATATCATTTAAATGCATGAATTTCATGGGAAACATCTTGGGATTTTGGAATTAATGAAACTGTTTTCTAGTTGTAAAGGAGCCTTTGCATAATAACAAATGAGAGTTTTGAAAATCTGATTTTTGTTTGGCACATAAGTACTCTTTTTATGAGAATAAATCCGAGTCTTATGGCGCCTCCATTTCACCAAATAAGCTGAGTAAAAAGAAAAAATGAAATAAAAGAAGTTGGATAAAAAAACTTATGTGTCACACGCCGGGTTGCAGCCTGGTTGAAACACCACTAAGTTAAATTCAATGGATTGAAAAATAAAAGAAAAATGCTCACGCTTTCATCTGCTTCCATTATAAAAATCTGATTTGAGAAATTTCTTGTCTGTTTATATGTAAGGATGACTTGAAAGCTAGAATCCAGGATTGATTTGATTTTTAATTTCCTAAGTGTGGGTCTAATGAGAAGAAATGTAGAACATGAACATAATGGACCATGACTAAGGGACTGGGAAAATCAGTATGGGTTTAGTAGGATAACAATACTTGCAATCTTTTCCATGGCATTTAATTTTGAATTAATGAGTTTAATTGTGTGGAAACCGTTTTACCTAGCTATGATCCCAGATTTTTGTATAAGCCTTTTTCAGGGACGAAAAAGAGATAAGTGTGGGGATGTGATGTGTTGTAAAACACATCTATTTTTCTATTTGTTTTTATTTCGTTTCTGTACAGTTTTATTCAGTTTAAGAGTCGATTTAAGCTGGTGCTTCACATTTCTGTAATTTGATGCTTGCAGGTAATAAACACACATATTTGGTAATAAAGTACAAAGAAACGAGCTCACGGTTGGGTAAGGACAGACCCGGAAACAAGAGAAGAAGAAAACTGGATTCTGGATTCCCTCGCGCTACGCGACGACCATAGCAAACCCTGTCGCGCTACGCTAGAGGTGGAAAAGACAAAAATGCCCTCTGAAATCTCTCGCGCTACGCGACGGATTTAGAGGTATCTGTCGCGCTACGCCACAGACTTAAAATCGCAGAAAATCAGTTTTAAGCCAAAAAGTCGAAAACCCTAGGGGGAGATACGTTTTTGAACGGCTGGAGGCGACTAGGAGCTCGAGGAAAAGCTATTCTAAGGTGAATCAAACATTGGGAAAGCATTGGATTGAAGATTGAAGGCCTAGGATCAAGGAATTCGGGTGTTCTTCATTCGGTTTTCTTTGTTTCTTTGTTTTCTTTGATTTCCATGTTTCTCTTTGGCTTTAATCAGATTATGGATTGTATTCATATGATGTTTATTGGCTAAATCTTTTAGAACTACCTAGGTTTTGATGATTGCACATGTTTAACATTGGTTTTTATTGGTTTTGGATTATGTTTATGTGATGAACTCGTGATGTAACAAACTTGGATTGGATTATTGGATGTTTATGTGTGTCTATGATTGTTTATGGATTGATGATTTACTCCTTGTGTGCCTTGGTGAATGTCTTTCATGTAATAGGTGCATGCTAGGTCAATTACTGTGTGTTTTTGATTATTGGATGGTTTACTGCGTACGAGTTCACCATAGGAGTTATTATCTTGATATGGATATATTAGATGTGCAACCAATCTTGATAGCCGTGAGGTGAGAGATTGTCGGTTTGTCTAGGGTGTTAGATTTACTAGTTTAGAAGCTTTGTGAGAAGATCTTTCTAGTTCATCTTATATCTTTGTTTACCGAATCCAATAGGAAAACCCAAGTCATCCCTAGCATTTAAGAAAACTGTGACTTTCGCGCTGTGAGGTAGATTGTTCAACAGTTACTTCTTAGGTGTTTTGAGATTATCGTGCCGTGAGGTAGATTGTCTAGCGGATACATTTTGAGTATAATTGGATAACCTGTGAGGGAAATCCATTTAACCGGTGGTTTAACGGCTTCTAGGACTTTTAGTTGACAATCCTTGAGAAGGGTCGAGGGTGCTCTAGGTTTCCTTTGAGTTTAGTATTTTAAGATCCTGGTATCACATTGTTTCCATTACCGATAGATTCTTTGTTGAACATATGTAGGATTCATGCCTAGGTAGTGTTCTTTCCTCGTCTGATATTCGTTTCAGTTTAGAGTCTTCTCTTTAGTCTTTATTTAAGTTATTCTTAGTTGGTTAGAAAACCCCCCTTCCTTAATATTATTTTATTTAAGTACAAATTTTGTATAGATAAGTCCTAGAGTCTAGTTAGTACAGTCTGTAGAAGTCTGTGGGTTCGATATCCGGACTTACTTTTGTCTTGCTGCATACGATAGGTACACTTGCCTGTCGGTAGCTTAGGTTTTAGAGAGTCTAGAGTATTACTTAGTGTCTAGGATAGTTTTTAATTTTTATTAGTTTTAGTAAAGCTACTTTACACACATCAAGTTTTTGGCGCCGTTGCCGGGGACTTCTTAGTCGATTGCGCTTACTAGTTCTTTGTCTTATCTGTGCATATTGGTGTTTTAATTTGTTTTTAGTTTTATTTTAGTTTATTTATTTCTTTTTGATTGATTTTTATTTTGTTTGCAGGTTTGGTAGTGTATGCCCCACCTACGCTCACACGGACCGCCACCTGAGCTTTCTTTGCTATCAAGGAGCGATTCGCGGGACTTCTCTGAAAGTTCTACGAGCGAGGTAAGTGCTTCTACTCCCATTTCTGTTGATCTTTCTGAGCACACACCGTCTTCTTCTTATTCTTCTTCTAGTCATTCTAGTCCACCTGTTCATCTTGTTCCAGCCATGGCTGAGCGTAGGATCGTTCACCAGCAGGCCACTGCGGGATTCACGGGGCTTAATAACCCCATTTTACTGCCACCTATCCCGAATGAAAATTCATGGCAGATTCCTTCATATATCAAGAATGCGATTAATAACTCTCAGTTTAATGGTCGTGATGATGAAGATGCTCCCGCACACCTTGCTAGGCTCACTCGTATCTGTGGTACCTTCAATCTTCAAGGTGCCACTAATGATGCGATTTTTCTACAGCTTTTTCCTTTTTCTTTATCGGGGCGAGCAGCTACTTGGCTCGATTCTCATCCTCCAGGCACTTTCACTACTTGGGTTAGTCTTTGGGATGCTTTTCTTAAAAAGTACTTCCCTCCTGTTAAGGCCGCCCGCCTGAGAGATGAGATCCATTCATTTCGAATGGCCCCTGATGAGCCTTACTATCTTGCATGGGAAAGGTTTCAAAATCTTCTAAGCCGATGCTCCCAGCATGGTTTGTCTGAATGGGCCCTTGTAGAGAAATTCTACAATGGGCTCACATATGAGACTCGTGCCAGATTTGACACTTCTGCAGGAGGCCACCTCATGGGTAAGAGGGATGTGGCCGAATGCAATGATCTTTTTGAGAGCTTCGCTCAGGCCGAGCATGAGCAGCGGTCATCAAATAGGAATTCCACTCCTATTGCTAGTTCCTCCTCTTCTACAAGAGGAGTTCACCACATCAATGTGGACACTAGTGTTGCTGCTGCTCTTGAGTCTTTAGCTAGGGATGTCAAGGAGTTGAAGATGAGAGTAGATAGGTGTGAGATATGCAGAGGTGGTCATGCCACTTCTGAGTGTTTAGTGAGCCAGGAGCAGGCGAATTATGTAGGAGGACAGGGTAGGTTTGGTCAGTCTTATAACCCCGGTTGGGGAAATCATTCAAACCAAACTTATAGATCTTCAGGTAATCCCCCTGGTTTTCATTCTGGTCAAAACCAGGGGCAGGGGCATCCGAGTGGTAGTTCTGGTAGCACTGCAGGTGCTGGTGGTGGTTTGGGTAGGATAGAGGAATTGTTGACTCAGTTAGTGGCTAAGGATGCCACTACACAAAAGATCCTACATGAACATGATGTTCTCCTCAAGAACCAGCAATCTGCGTTCTTGGATTTACAAAGAACAGTTGGTGACATTGCCAAACGGTTGGATGAACGGCCTCAGGGTCAGTTCCCGGGTCAGCCCCAAACCAACCCAAATGCCCGTGTTAAGGCGGTCACTACTCGTTCTGGAGGAGGTAGAGGAGAGGTGTTCATACCACCAGTGTTAGTAGAAGTTGAGGAGAGCGAGAGGGTGATCCCACCGGTTGATGTAGATGAGGAGGAACTGGTGGATGAGGAGAGTGAGTCTCTAGTTGAGAAACCGGTAGTTGGGAAGAAACCGGTCATGTGTAAGCCCACACCGGAGATTGATCTTACCCGTGTTCTTTACCCCGCGCGCTTAACTAATCAAAAGCATGCGAAGGAATACGGGCACTTCCTTGATATTTTCAGACAATTGAAGATCAATCTCCCACTCATTGATGTCCTTCATCGTATTCCTAAATATGCTAAGTTTCTAAAAGAATTGCTGAAGTCTAAGGACCGTTTGGGAGAGATAGCCAACGTGCCATAGAGTGCGGGTTGTTCCGCGGTGATCTTAAACAAGCTTCCCGAAAAGCTTGCAGATCCAGGAATGTTTACTATCCCGTGCTTGTTTGGAGATGATGTAAGGAGGTATGCTCTGGCGGATTCAGGGGCTAGCATCAATCTGATGCCACATTCTTTATACGAGAAGCTAGCCCTTGGTGACTTGTCCCCCACACGCATGACCTTGTCGTTGGCGGATCGGTCGGTTATGTGTCCACGGTGGATTTTGAAGAATGTGTTAGTCAAGGTTGATAGGTTTGTTTTTCCCGTGGATTTTGTGGTGATGGATATGGAGGCGGACACGGTGGTTCCCATCATTCTTGGGCGCCCATTCTTGCGCACCGCTAAGGCTATCATAGATGTATATGAGGGAAAACTCACTTTTAGAGTGGGTGATGAGAGCGTTTGTTTGAAGGTAGCAAATTCTATGAGAGCCGGTGGTGAGTTAGTCCATCGAATGGAGGGGGTGGTTTTGGCTAGTGATGATGTCGGTGTGCATGAAGTTGTGGGAGGAGGACCATGGAATGTTGGTGATCGTGGTCACGAGTTAATTGCAAGGGAGGAGGTTTCCCTTGACCCCCCCAATTGAGATGAGTTTGAGAAGCTCTTGGGTTAAACTCCCAAGTGTATAGTTTGTAGATTTTAGTTTTTCGTGATTGTTTTTTTGTTTTTCGTTTTCGTTTTTTGTGTGTTTTCTTCTGTTTTGCAGGTTTTTAATCAATTTGATGCCATAATGATGAATTGGAGCCACCAGGTATGTATTTCTTGTTTTAGAACATTTGTGGGTGGTTTAGAATGATTTGGGGTGAAAATTTTGGCTAAGGCATGGAAATGCCAGAAACTCTCTGGAAAAATGACCCCGTCGCGTTACGCGACATCCACAAGACCATTTCTCGCGCTACGCGACATTATGGTCAACTTCGCGGGTCAAACTTTTGTCGCGTACCGCGACGACCATTCAAAAATCTGTCGCGTTACGCGACGGGTCCTGGAATGTGTTAAAATGTTTAAAAACCCTAATTTTCAAATTTTACCCCCAATTTACCTATTCTACACCGTGTTCACTACCATAGGAGGCGTTCTAAATTCATTTTTGTTGCATTGAATTGATGTTTTTCAAATTTTAATTAGTTCTTAATTTTCTTTGTTTCATTTGTGCTTTTCTTTGTTACTTTTAGTTAACTGGTAAGGTTGGTTGGTGGTTGGATTTAATCATGGATATTATTGTTAACATGTTTTGGACGTGTTGATGCTTGTTTGATCTTTGTTTTGTGTAGATCTTATGTTATTGTTTGTAGCCTGCGGAGCAGAATTGTAAATTGTGGAGCTACGTGGAAAGATTGACACTCGACAGTTTTTCTTCAACCAGCTAAGTCATTTTCAATTTTTAATTCTTAATTTTTAGTTTTTCTTTTTGGTTTTCCTTTTTCTCTACATTGGGGACAATGTAAAGTTTAAGTGTGGGGATGGGAAACTTAGTTTAATTTTGTTTTAGTAGGTAGTTTTTCATTTCTATTTTAGTTTGCTTAAGTTCTTGAGTAAAATTTTTTTTTTTAAAAAAAAAAAAAAAAAAAAAATTATAATTTATTTTTGTTTTTTCTGTTTTTACATCTTTATCTTAGATTTTCTTTGTCCTTGTTTAAGTTGATTGCAAAAGTGTGATGGGAAATGATAGGAAAGTTAGGTTCTGTGGTTTCTTTCATTGTTGACTTGTTGGTTTGGGTTTTATGCTTTGGTTATGGGATGTGTGAGTAGGCTCAACTGATTGTATTTGTTCCTTAGAATTGGTATAATATCATTTAAATGCATGAATTTCATGGGAAACATCTTGGGATTTTGGAATTAATGAAACTGTTTTCTAGTTGTAAAGGAGCCTTTGCATAATAACAAATGAGAGTTTTGAAAATCTGATTTTTGTTTGGCACATAAGTACTCTTTTTATGAGAATAAATCCGAGTCTTATGGCGCCTCCATTTCACCAAATAAGCTGAGTAAAAAGAAAAAATGAAATAAAAGAAGTTGGATAAAAAAACTTATGTGTCACACGCCGGGTTGCAGCCTGGTTGAAACACCACTAAGTTAAATTCAATGGATTAAAAAATAAAAGAAAAATGCTCACGCTTTCATCTGCTTCCATTATAAAAATCTGATTTGAGAAATTTCTTGTCTGTTTATATGTAAGGATGACTTGAAAGCTAGAATCCAGGATTGATTTGATTTTTAATTTCCTAAGTGTGGGTCTAATGAGAAGAAATGTAGAACATGAACATAATGGACCATGACTAAGGGACTGGGAAAATCAGTATGGGTTTAGTAGGATAACAATAGTTGCAATCTTTTCCATGGCATTTAATTTTGAATTAATGAGTTTAATTGTGTGGAAACCGTTTTACCTAGCTATGATCCCAGATTTTTGTATAAGCCTTTTTCAGGGACGAAAACGAGATAAGTGTGGGGATGTGATGTGTTGTAAAACACATCTATTTTTCTATTTGTTTTTATTTCGTTTCTGTACAGTTTTATTCAGTTTAAGAGTCGATTTAAGCTGGTGCTTCACATTTCTGTAATTTGATGCTTGCAGGTAATAAACACACATATTTGGTAATAAAGTACAAAGAAACGAGCTCACGGTTGGGTAAGGACAGACCCGGAAACAAGAGAAGAAGAAAACTGGATTCTGGATTCCCTCGCGCTACGCGACGACCATAGCAAACCCTGTCGCGCTACGCTAGAGGTGGAAAAGACAAAAATGCCCTCTGAAATCTCTCGCGCTACACGACGGATTTAGAGGTATCTGTCGCGCTACGCCACAGACTTAAAATCGCAGAAAATCAGTTTTAAGCCAAAAAGTCGAAAACCCTAGGGGGAGATACGTTTTTGAACGGCTGGAGGCGACTAGGAGCTCGAGGAAAAGCTATTCTAAGGTGAATCAAACATTGGGAAAGCATTGGATTGAAGATTGAAGGCCTAGGATCAAGGAATTCGGGTGTTCTTCATTCGGTTTTCTTTGTTTCTTTGATTTCTTTGATTTCCATGTTTCTCTTTGGCTTTAATCAGATTATGGATTGTATTCATATGATGTTTATTGGCTAAATCTTTTAGAACTACCTAGGTTTTGATGATTGCACATGTTTAACATTGGTTTTTATTGGTTTTGGATTATGTTTATGTGATGAACTCGTGATGTAACAAACTTGGATTGGATTATTGGATGTTTATGTGTGTCTATGATTGTTTATGGATTGATGATTTACTCCTTGTGTGCCTTGGTGAATGTCTTTCATGTAATAGGTGCATGCTAGGTCAATTACTGTGTGTTTTTGATTATTGGATGGTTTACTGCGTACGAGTTCACCATAGGAGTTATTATCTTGATATGGATATATTAGATGTGCAACCAATCTTGATAGCCGTGAGGTGAGAGATTGTCGGTTTGTCTAGGGTGTTAGATTTACTAGTTTAGAAGCTTTGTGAGAAGATCTTTCTAGTTCATCTTATATCTTTGTTTTCCGAATCCAATAGGAAAACCCAAGTCATCCCTAGCATTTAAGAAAACTGTGACTTTCGCGCTGTGAGGTAGATTGTTCAACAGTTACTTCTTAGGTGTTTTGAGATTATCGTGCCGTGAGGTAGATTGTCTAGCGGATACATTTTGAGTATAATTGGATAACCTGTGAGGGAAATCCATTTAACCGGTGGTTTAACGGCTTCTAGGACTTTTAGTTGACAATCCTTGAGAAGGGTCGAGGGTGCTCTAGGTTTCCTTTGAGTTTAGTATTTTAAGATCCTGGTATCACATTGTTTCCATTACCGATAGATTCTTTGTTGAACATATGTAGGATTCATGCCTAGGTAGTGTTCTTTCCTCGTCTGATATTCGTTTCAGTTTAGAGTCTTCTCTTTAGTCTTTATTTAAGTTATTCTTAGTTGGTTAGAAAACCCCCCTTCCTTAATATTATTTTATTTAAGTACAAATTTTGTATAGATAAGTCCTAGAGTCTAGTTAGTACAGTCTGTAGAAGTCTGTGGGTTCGATATCCGGACTTACTTTTGTCTTGCTGCATATGATAGGTACACTTGCCTGTCGGTAGCTTAGGTTATAGAGAGTCTAGAGTATTACTTAGTGTCTAGGATAGTTTTTAATTTTTATTAGTTTTAGTAAAGCTACTTTACACACATCACTTATTATCTTCTTCTTCATCATCAATGTTAACATATACAGGCTCAGAAGTAGCACCTGTAGCCTCAGATTGATTATCCTTAACTTGAATATCATCAATCTTTTTCTTCAAGTCTTGATTTTCTTTCTTCAAAACATCAATATCAATACTTTGTTGTGCAGTCAAAGTCTCCAAAGAAAGAATTCTTTCATTCAACAACTTCTTTTCAATTACATCTTCTTCTCTCCACTTAAACAACTAAGAAATCTGACTTTTCATCATATCTAAGTCATTTGAACTTGAAGAAGAAGGTTGTTCAGCTTCTACAGTCTCCTTTTGTTTTCTATATTTGTCAAACCCTTATGACAATATAGGAATTCTTCTTCTTATCTCAGTATCATCATATTATATAGAGAAGTTTAACTCAGGTGTCTGAACAAAAGTATATGTCTGAACATGAACATGTGATGTAGAAGCTTCTTCTTGAACTGTTGAATCAACAGTAACAGTAACAGTAACAGGTGTAGTCACAAGGATAGATGCAGGTGAAGTAGAAACAACCACAGGAGATGATACAATGATCCTGGGAGTCCTTGTCTTCTTCTTCTTAGGCATCTTTGCCATCCTCTTTTTCTTCTTAGGCCTAGAAGCCTCAGGCTCATCAACTGTGAAATTAGGATCAGCTGCTTCTTCTCTAGCTTCTTCATTTTGCTGTTGTGCAAGCCTTTTCTTTAATCTTCTGACCATCCTGTTTCCAACCTGAACAGTTTCCATCTCAGACTCTGTCTCAGTAGATACTTCATTTTCATCTGCAACTTCAACATCTTCAGCATCAACATGTTGAGAAGCAGTAGCTTCTTCTTGTCTTGGAGCTTCTTGTTGACCTGGATATATTACTTGAAGAGGAACCAGTGTAGAAGGAGTTACATCTGGCCCTTGAGTTTGCTCTTGACTGTGAGACTGAGATTGAGAAGACTGAGCTTGTGATTTCTTTGCTTGTGATCTAGGAGGAGGAGGAGGTGGTGGTTGTTGTTGTTGATCATCATCATTGTCTCCCAACTGTTCAGTATCTGAATCTGAATTCTCATGCCTCCAAGCATCATTCAATGGAGCAATATAGTTGGCTCTAGCACAATGTCCCACTACATCATTGATCAGAATGTCATCAGTGCCTTTCTGATATATCTTGACTTGACCTAGACTAGAGTCAGTCATATGTTTCAGCTTGAGAATATCAGCAGCAACTCTAGGCAGGTTCTGCTCAGGAAATCTTTCATCAATCAACATCTGGATGAACCTGGGATACATATAGAATTTGTCCTTTGCTTTGGTGATGTTATCTGACATATATCTGAATATCATTGCTGAGAAATTGAACGGTTTGTTCAATATCAAAGCTACCATAGCAGATCTCATCAAATCTATAAGCTCATCAAATGTTCCTTTCCTCATACTTAGGCAGTGTAACAATACATGTGCCAACAACTTGTATTGCAAAGGTAATTTGCCCTTCATGATGGAGTACTCACTGTAGACTTCAAAATAACGAATCCTCAAGAAACAGCCCTTGATACATCTTTCAGGAATGAGTGTCATTCCAGCAGGTTCTCCACCGAACTGTAAAACCCTTCTAATGTAAGCTTCAGTAATCCGAATGACTTGACCAAGTACATTTGCCTCAATAACATAATCTTCATCAATAGTGATTAGTCTTGCTGAATCCCAGAAACTTTGAATATGAGATCTGTAAATCTGACAGAAGTTTGATATGGCATGATAAATTCTCTATCTTCTCAAAAACTCTATCATAGGTCGGAAATCTTTGACATTCTTCGTAGTAGGATCCAGATATGCACAGAGATTATGTTTATCTCCGAATGTAAGATTTGCCATTTCTACGAACAGAAAAACAACAAAATTAAAACAAAAATACAAAATCAAAAATAAAAATAAAAAAAATTCTAAGTGTTGAAACCAGCGAACCCTTCAAAATCAAATTTTCAAATCTACGAATTAGAATAAAAAATTTATATCCAGAGGTTCGCCATTAACATATAAACAACATTAATGAAAACATTTTATCCAGAATTTAGATTTAAACAGGTTTTAACTCAAAACAACATGTTCGACTAAACCTATCCTAAAATCAACAGATCTCCTAATTTAGCCTGTCAATCTTCAATATTTTTACCTATTTATGATCACAATACAATTCCGAATCAGATGAAATACGGCAAAAAGTTTCTGAGATCCAAAATCGAAAAATCTAAAGTTAGCTTTTGTAGGTTCGTGAATGGGTTCTAATGAAAGTGACGAACGTCTCACAAACGAGCCTTCATTTATACGAACATATGGGCAAACCTTTGAACTAACCTTTGACCAACCAGTTGACCGAACCTGTCAACAAACCTTTAAACGAACATGTTCAAAACCTATTTGAACGAACCTTTCAACAAACCTCTCAAGCGAACCTGTGAACAAACCTCTCAGGCGAACCTGTAAATAAACCTCTCAGGCGAAACTTTGAACAAACCTTTTAGAATTCAATTTTATTTAAAAAATTCAAACAAAACAATGTTTTAATGTTTCAAAGTCAAAAACAAATAACCAAAAATTATTGATTTAACATAAGGTAAAAACAAAAACTCTTTTTGTATTTTTTCAAAATTTTTAAAACAAACACACTACAAATTTAACAAATCTAACTATGAAATATAAACTAACAAAACAATCACATATTTTTGTTTGAGAAAGATCCAGACATAAGATCATATTGTATTACAATCATCAACACATCTGATTGAATTAATGAATATAATTATCAGCAAAATACAATCCAAAGATGATTGTCAGTATATAAATCCTCTTTAAGTTTAATTACTTAGTTAAAATATCAATTAAAAACAAAATCATCAAATACTTTATAATCTCCATTTACTTGAACACATCCCCGTTTTGTGAATAACTAAACAAACAAAAATGTTCTTGAAACAAATTACTTCAATTTTAACTAGCTTGATCATGTAAAAACAAAATAGAATTTCTTATAAAAAAACAACCAAATACAAAACAAATTGAAGTTGTTCAAAATCTTGAAATCAAGGTTGATACTTTCGTATGCTCAGATGATCCAGAGATTGAACGAAACAATAATTTAAGATTAAGTTTTTAACAATCAGATCGATATTCTCATATACGCAGAGATTGTCCAAATCTTAATCAAAACCAAGAAAACAAACTAGAATCATTTAAAGCTATAACAATCAGGTCGATACGTAAGTATATGCAAAGAATGTTTCAGCTTTAAACTAAAAAAAAGAAAAAAAATTAGAATTTCTTTTGAAAATAAACACATGATCAAAACTAGTAACTTAAATTTTGTTCAAGAAACCTTTTGTAGATTAATCACCACTCATTCAGGACAAAGCTAAGCACTGTATTCTAAGCATCTGTTTCTCATAAAGCATAATCAAAATTTTGTCAAATGTTATCTTAACTGTTATAAACCTACCAACATATCATACAAAGCAATTGTAAATGCTCTTTATGTTTAATTTCTAGTATGATACATATGTGCTTCCAATTGCTACAATGTACTACTATCATTTCTCATTAGGTCGAATCAATTTCTCAGAATTTTAACTTTTTAATGTTTTTTTGTTTTTGATTTTTCAAATGTTTTTGAGTTTTTCAAAATTTTCTCTCCCTAAAAACTAAAACAGAAAATAACAAAAATTAAAATATCTGATGTTAATACAATAAAAATTGATTATGAAGGAAATTGATTTGAAATTACCTCACCCATAACCCGAATGCCATTTAATTTGAGTAAATACTCGAAACGTTTTTTATCAAAGGCTTTAGTGAGAAGATCTGCTCTTTGTTCATTGGTATGAATCTTCACCACATCAATAAGTTTCTTTTCATAGCAATCACGTATGAAATGAAACCTAATATCAATGTGTTTAAATTGTGAATGATACAACGGATTCTTTGAGATAGCAATAGCAGCCTCGTTATCAACATGAATTGGGGTTGTCAGAAAATTCAAACCATAGTCTCTCATCTGTTGTTGTATCCACAAAACTTGTGAACAACAACTGGCAGCAGCTACATACTCAGCCTCACAAGTAGACGTAGCAACAGATGTTTGTTTTTTACATTGCCAAGAAACTAAACATTCCCCCAAAACTTGTGCACCTCCAGTTGTGGATTTTGCATCTGTCTTACAACCTCCATAACCAGAGTCACTGTAGGCATTGTAGGAAAAGTTATCATCCTTAGGATACCACAGACCGGTGTCTGGTGTACCCTTTAGATAAAGAAGTATTCTTTTGACTGCAATCAGATGTGACACTTTCGTTTTAGATTGATATCTGGCACAGATACTTGTAGCAAAGACAATATCTGGTCTTGAGGCAGTCAGATACATCAAACTTCCAATAATTCCACGATAAAGAGTAGGATCAATTATCGCCCCCTTAATATCAGGCTCAATCCCGTGATTAGGCTGAATAGGCGTGGAAATTGGTTTTGAATCAAGCATGCTAAACTGTCTTAGAACATCTTGAATATATTTTGTCTAATGAATGAAAATTCCATCATCAGTTTGATCAATTTGTAAACCTAGAAAAAATTTAATGTCTGACATTGCACTCATCTCAAATTTCTCAATCATCACCTCTTTAAACTCCAAACACATTTGTTCATCGGTAGATCCAAAGATAATATCATCTAAATAGATCTGAACAAGAATAATATCCTTGCCCTTTTCCCTATAAAACAAAGTTTTGTCAATCTGACCCCTATTGAACCCATGTTCAATAAGGTGAGTCGATATTGTCTCATACCAGGCACGCGGAGCCTGATGAAGACCATACAGTGCTTTGTCCAAGAGGTAAACCTGATCCCGATGGATAGGATCCTCAAAGCCCGGTGGCTGAAAAGCATACACTGTTTCCTTCAAAGAACCATACAGAAATGCAGACTTGACATCCAACTGAAAAACTTTGAATTTCTTGTGAGCAGCAAAAGCAAGAAAAAGTCTAATTGCTTCTAGCCGTGCCACAGGAGCAAACACTTCATCGTAATCAATTCCTTCAACTTGTTTGAAACCTTGAACCACTAAACGAGCTTTGTTGCGAACAATTACACCTCGGTCATCTCGTTTGCATCTTAACACCCATCTAGTGCCAATTTTCTTCTCGCCTTTTGGCAAATCAACTAAATGCCAAACACCCAACTTCTGAAACTGATTTAACTCTTCTTGCATCGCCTCCACCCAGGCAAGCTCACGCAAAGCTTCAGTAACAGTCTTTGGCTCTATTTGAGAAATAAATGCAGAATGCATCCAGAGCTCTTGACTGCCATGAGTTCTCTCTAACTCGACATACAAACTCTCCTCAGTAGTGACTTGATTTCGTGTCTGTACTCCAGCACTTGGATCTCCTATAATCTAAGCAACAGGATGATTTACATGAACTCTTGTGACAGGCACTTGCGGAACACCCACATTATGATCCAGATTTGTAATATTCTGATCAGCATCTTGGTCATGAGAAATAGCATCTTCAAAAACATCATTATCATCATCAGATGACCAATCATCATTAATTACTTCTGAAATGCCTTCCTCATGTGGAGTATGATTACCATGATCTTCAGAATTCTGCAAATCATATAACATTTGTAAGGTTATTTCATCATCAGAAACATTTGGAGACAAATTAAAAGACTCAAATAGTTTATCATAATCAAAAAGCCAATCTGGTCCTTTTTCTTCTGGTATAGGTTTATGTCTTTGAACATCCACATGATACCATAATTCCACAACACCCGTACGTTTCTTAAACACATGTTTGTTAGGAAGACTGTAGCCAAGAAAGAAATTCTCTTCAACTTTAGAATTGAATTTTGAATCTTTCTTTAGCATGGTACAAGGAGCCCCAAAAGGTTCCAAGTGTTCCAAATTAGGCTTCCGATTCTGAAGCAATTCATAACATGTTTTATTGTGTCTTTTAACATTCAAAACTCTGTTAAGAGTAAAACAAGCTGTAGCCACAGCTTCACTCCAAAATGTAATGGGAAGTTTAGAATCAGCTAGCATTGTTCTCGCAGACTCAATCAATGTTCTGTTCTTTCTTTCGGCTACACCATTCATCTGAGGTTCATACGGTGCACTGAATTGCCGCTAAATGCCTTTGGAATTGTAAAATTCCTCCAGTTGGTGATTCTTAAACTCAGTCCCATTATCTGATCTTACTCTCCTCTCTCTCAACTTATACAATGTCTCCAACCTATTAACCAACGACACAAAATTTTTATAAGTATCTGATTTATGCGTTAAGAACATGACCCATGAAAATCTAAAAAAGTCATCGGTCACCACAAAACAATACGATTCACCACCTATACTTTTCGCATTTATAGGTCCAAACAAATCCATGTGAAGAAGTTCAAGTGGCATATCAATAGAAAATATTTTCTTTGTTTTGTGAGACTTCCTTTTCTGTTTACCCTTTTTACACAACACACACACATCTGGAAGTTTAAAATGTTTAACCGGTACACCCACAACTAAATGATTGTGCACAAGATGATTCATCTTCCTGATATGAGTATGCCCCATCCGTTTGTGCCAAGAACGTGTATCTTGCTCAGTTTCCTTAGACACCAGACATGTCTCCACATTATTTACCGTTTACGCCTTCGCCATGTCAAGCACATACAAATACTTGCTCCGATCAGCAGTCATAAGAATCCACTCCTCAGGAATCTGAAATCCTTGCTTAAGTACATAACACCTGTCTTTGTCGAACATCACTTTATATCCTTTATCACATATCTGTGAAACACTAAAAAAATTGTTAGTTAATTCTTTGCAGAAATTAACATTATCAAATGAAATCTTTTCATTCGTCAAACTACCCAACCCAGTAATTTGACCTCCTTTGTCTCCTGCAAAGTTAACATAACTGCCATTGATCAGCTTGAAATTTCTCAACAGATTCAACTCTCCAGTCATGTGCCGGGAA
This sequence comes from Mikania micrantha, assembly GCA_009363875.1. Lineage (NCBI taxonomy): Eukaryota > Viridiplantae > Streptophyta > Magnoliopsida > Asterales > Asteraceae > Mikania > Mikania micrantha. Next base: position 33,647,946 of record CM018694.1, on the reverse strand, counting down.
CATCCACTATCAACAATCCAACGACTACTGATATGGCCCATGGATGCCACCTGCACAATAAATTAAAAAAATATCAGTATCAAAATGGTTGACCCCCGCCATTTCGGCGTCGAGTCTCCCTGAATTGACCCCTGCCATTCTATTGTGATGATCTACTCGAAGACCCATCGTCACTGTTACCGTTTTCTTTCCCAGAAATTTGATCAACTGACCTATTTTTTAGTTTCCAAAATGATTTTGATTTACCATTTTGTTTTAAAAATGATTTTGAAGAAATATTATATAAAAATCATCATCAGATGATGTCACCATTTTCACAATCTTTTTCACATTCCTTTTGTTATCAAAAATTCTTTTCTTCTGATTGTTTTCTTCTTTTACCCAAACACAGTCAGGATCAAACTTTCGAAGAACTCTCATTTCATCTTCACTAGGTTTAATTTTCCTAGTCCTTTCACTTGACCTATTCACCCAACTCTTATCATTCGAACTCTTCCTGATTTTATTTTTGGACAATTAGCAGAAATATGTCCTTTACCACAACAAGTAAAACACTTTCGTGTTTCTCTTGGTGTAAAAGACCTAAAGCTGCTACAATCAGTAGAAATAACATCCAAACACAATCGGCAATCAAATGACCAAATTTACCACACCTGTAGCATTTTCTTTGCAGATGATTCTTTGGTTTTGGTTCATCATAATACTTTGATGAACAGAAAGGTTTAGATAAAACCTTTGCAGATGAGAATCTGTTTCTCAAACCAGTTGATTTTATCTTTGAATTACTCACTTGATTTTGAAAATTCTTTGATTTGTCTTTATGTCCAACCCCAAACTTATCAAAGAAACAATCCACTTTGTCAACATTTTTAGAAATCACATTTTGCTTTTGAAAAATGCCACTAGACTCTCCTTGATGTGTAGTAGATGACTTTACATACACCATCGGTTTAAGAGTAGTGGTTGTTTTGACTTTCATCACCGGTTTGGAAACTAGATTGGGCTTCATCACCACCTTCTCAGCTGATTTCATCACAACTTTTGACTTCTGAGACTTTAGACCTTTTTTATCAACATTGTTAACTTGATAACCATTCTGTGTCAAAATATCAGATGAATATTCTGATTCAGTAATGTCTTCAATGATAGGAGCATCACTATCAAGAGACGCTTTTTCATCAGATGATGAAACTCCAGCATTCTCAACCACTTGTTCAGACACAAGTTCATTTAAAGAAACAGGATGAACTTCCAAATTCGGATCAATTTGTGGTCTAGAAACATAGCTGGAAGGAGGTGGTACAAAATGAAAACACAAGCCGGTAGTATCATTAGATGATCTTTGCATGGCAGGAAAGTAATCAATGACATACTGAGAATTTTGATAATTCTCCAGCTTGCTCTTGTTCATTTCTGCTTCTGCTCTTGCTGCTGATAAATCAACTTTCAACTTTTGCACTGATTCGAGATGCACTGAAACTGCATGATTATTTTGCAAAACTTTAATTTTTAACTCTTCATTTTCTTTGCCTAAATCAATGATCTTTTTATCAAAAGTTTTTTCTCTTGAAATTAACTTCTTGTAGGCTTCAGTGCACTCTACCAGTTCAGCAGTCAACTGAGCATTCATTTCTTAAAATTTATCAATGATCTCTAAAAGATCCTTATTTACCTCATCAACCTTTTCTTTGCCTTTTCTTGTGTCTTCATCCAAAGAATCCATGAATGCACCCATTAACTCATCATATTGCTTTCCCCAATCATATCCTTCATCAGCTTGACTTACTAAAGCTTTCGATAACTCTTCAGGCATTTCTTTCTTCTTCTGATAAGCTTCTTTTGGCTTGAAAGGGTTTCAATTTCCTTGCTTCTTCGGATTTTTACATTCTCTAGCAAAATGGCCTAACTCACCACAATTGTAACATTGTGTGGCCTTTGGATTAAATCCAAATTTGGTATTTCGATCAAAAGTGAATTTCTTCCTAGTTTTCTTTTCATATCTATTAATTCTTCTGATTGCACTTGCCAATGCCCATTGAGTGTCAATTAACTCCATCTCATCATCATCAATTTGCTCATAATCTTCAAAAGTAAGATTTGAGTTTCCAATCTTTCCTACTATCTGTTCATTATAAGCACTGACTACGCATGACAAAATTGACATATGATCCCGAACAGCCTCCACAGTTACTTTTCCCAAATTTGTTGTATTTAACTGAACTGGAGTTGTTGTAGAGTCAGACTTCTTCTCATTAACAGAATAGGATGAAGTAGAACTAGCAGATGCAGAAGGTGCAGAAATACTATCATAAGTACTAGAAACAAATGATGTCTAGATCTTTGCAGAAGAGACAGGAGGTGTAACTACAGATGCACCATATAGGGAAGGATCTTGAGTAACATTCACTCTACGTGCTTTTCTCTTATCTTTCATTTCCTGTTCTTCAAGTTTCTGAATAAACTCCACCAAAGTCATTCCCAGTAAATTTTCTCTTAAAATCAGCACCAATGAATTCCATTTTTCAGGCAATGCATCTGCAAAACAATCTATCTTCTCCTCCTCAGTGTATTCAATTCCACACTTCGTGACTTCAGTCAACAAATGCCTATATCTGGTTATTAAGGCTTCAAGACTCTCATTGCCAATAAAATTGAAGTTTTCAAACTCTTTGCGTATATCAGTGGCTTTCATCTTCTTCATCTTAGTATTTCCTTCAATTCTAGCTTTCAAAGCATTCCATAAACCATATGAGGTTTTATGTTCATCAAATTGATGAAGTATCTGATTAGAAATTGCTTGGCTCAGCATCCAGTAAGCTTTCTTCTCAGAATCATATTTCTTTCGTTGATCAACATCCAATCTCTCAAGGGTTTGATCCAAATCTGTCCCCACCACCTTAGGTCTTTCATAAGGTGACAAAATCCTTTCCCACAGATTAGTGTAAGTTCCATTAAGATGTGTTTCAAATCTTCCTTTCCAGTTCTCATAGTCTGTCAAATCAAGTAATTTTGGAACTTTGTTTGTACTTCCAGCCTCAGTCTCACTAATCAAAATGCTATGTATCTTAGAATTGTCACTAGCTACAGCAGCAAACATCTCAGCCATAGTTTTGAATTTTGACTAGCTACAGCAGCAAACTTTGTTCTCCAAATCTTGATATCCACGAACCTCAGCTCACGAACCTGAGACAAACCTTTATCTCACGAACCTAATGCAACGAACCTTAAGACAAACCTGATCTCACAAACCTTGAACAGCGAACCTCTTGAACAAAGCTTTAACCAACGAACCTTAGTCAAGCGAACATCAATCAGATGAACCTTTGCAGTAGACAATCCTTGAAACGAACCTCTTCAAAAACTCAATACGAACCTCAACAAAACTCTTTTAACAGCGAACCTCTTGCTTCAGCCAATCACAGGTTCGGCTCACCAACCTGTTTTTCAAAATTTAAAAATTTTGGAGGGAAAACCTTCCAAATTGGAAGATAAGTCTTCAAAAATCACCAATTTACACTACAAATCTCTAAATAGTAATGTTCCTTAACAGTAGATGATGATATCACACTCAAAACAACAATCAAACTCAAAGAAAACTCTAATTTTAATCCATTTCTTGATCATTTTAACTCCAAATGCTTTTAAATCTTTGAAAAACTAGTATAGAACTCCACCAAAGCTCTTATACCACTGTAGATCTACTGAAATGATCTTGATCGTCCAATGGAATCCTATTAACAATCAAATATATGCAGAATCTATATTTGATCTATATGAATCAAATAAGAAACAAGCATTTATATAATCTCCATTTCATTAATCAAGCTTGAATGATTACAATGAAATACAAGAACACACAGTTCTTACTCACACAGAGAAAATCACTCAGAGGTTTTCCAAAAATTATAAAAAATCTTGACAAACCTACAATATATACTAAGATCAGACGAACCTAACCTAGCCGAACCAATAGGTTCGCCAGCCAAACCTTGAGGTTCGCTGGACGAACCTGTACAAACAAACCTACTAGGTTCGCCGAACCTGCTAAGGTTCGTGGGCCAGACAAACCTCAGCCAAACCTCAACTAAACTTCTATAATTTACATATTTTGATAAGCAACCTTTTACAAACATGTACTAACACAATCCGTTCCAGGATTTCAAATGGTCCGACATACCTAAGGACAAGTTTCTCTTTCTTCCCAAATCGGACGACACCTTTCCAGGGAGAAACCATGAGTAAGACTCGATCGCCGACTTGAAATTCGAGTGGTTTCCGACGTCGATCGGCATAACTCTTTTGCCGATCCCTTGCAGCTTTTAGTCTTGACTAAATAATTGAAATTTTGTCAAATGTTTCTTGGATAAGTTCAGTTCCATCGACCTGTGAGTCACCAACCTCGGTCCAGCAGACCGGTGATCGGCACTTTCTACCATACAGAGCTTCAAATGGAGCACACTGAATGCTCGTATGATAGCTATTATTGTACGAGAATTCGATGAGAGGGAGATGAGTATCCCAACTTCCTCCGAAATCGATCACACAAGAACGTAACATGCCCTCGAGTGTCTGGATAGTCCTCTCGCTTTGACCGTCGGTTTGGGGGTGATATGACGTGCTAAGATTAACACGGGTTCCCAAAGCCTTTTGCAATGATTGCCAAAAGAATGACATGAAATGACTATCGCGATAAGAAATAATTGACATTAGTGTACGGTTACGCGCAATGATCTCGTTGATGTACAAAGTGGACAGTTTCTCCATTTTGTAATCCTCTTGTATCGGGAGAAAATGAGCAGATTTGGTGAGTCGATCGACGATCACCCAAATCGAATCGGAACCTCTCAGCGTTCACGGCAACTTGATGATGAAATCCATGGAAATTTGTTCCCATTTCCACTGAGGAATTTCAGGTTGCTGCAACAGACCCGACGGCTTCTGATGTTATGCTTTGACTTTCGAACATGTCAGACATTTCCCTAGTATAGAGAGATGTCTTTCTTCATCCCAGGCCACAAGTAAGACGTTTTCAAATCTTGATACATCTTATCGGCTCCCGGATGCACTGAATATCGCGACTTATGGGCCTCATCACAAATGAGGGTGCGCAATTCTTCCTACTTCGGAATCCATATGCGACCGTTGAAGTACTATACCCTATCAAATTGAGGTTCTAACTTACCTTCAACCACGCAATATAACTCTGTCTTCAGTTGGCCGCTGATCACCATCTGTTCCTATGCAATATGAATCAAATCCTTCAGGTTTGGTTGAGTGTTGATCTCCATGGCTCTCACACGTATCGGCTTGAGTTGTTCCTTGTGACTAAGAGCATCCGCCACCATATTGGCTTTACCCGGGTGATAACGAATCTCACAGTCCTAATCAGTTAACAACTCAACCCAACGCCTCTGTCTCATGTTGATCTTCTTCTGATTAAGAATATGTTGAAGGCTCTTTTGGTCCGTGTAGATGACACATTTAGTACTGTAGAGGTAGTGTCTCCATATCTTTAATGCAAACCTTATCTCGTTTCATAAGTACACAGCCGAGACCAAGGTTTGAAGCATCGCAGTAGACAACGAAATCATCGTTACCATCTGGAAGACTAAGAATAGGGGAGTTGCATAACTTCTGCTTGAGAAGTTGAAATGCCTCTTCTTGTTTCTGCCCCCATATGAACGCCTGACTTTTCTGGGTCAAAGTCGTGAGTGGCAAGGCAATCTTTGAAAAGTTCGCGATGAACCCTCGATAGTAACCCGCCAGACCCAAAACTGAACGAAACTCGGTCGCAGTACATGGGGTAGCCCAGTTCTTAATCACTTCAATATTTGCTAGATATACATGTATCCCATCCCTATTAATCACATGACCTAAGAAATGAACTTATTTCAGCCAAAATCCACATTTTGAGAATTTGGCATAAAGTTGTTCAGTTCTTAACAGTTCTAGAATCTTCTTCAAGTGACTCTCGTGTTCCTGTTCATTCTTTGAATAGATCAATATATCATCAAAAATGACGATAACAAATTGATCTAAATAGGGTCGACAGACTCGATTCCATAAGTCCATGAACACTTTCGGTGCGTTAGTCTGCCCAAAAGGCATATCCACGAACTCATAGTGTCCATAGCGAGTCCTAAACGCCGTCTTTGGTATATCCTCATCGTTCACTCTCAATTGATGTTTCTCGGATAGTAGATCAATTTTAGAGAAGCATGTTGCTCCCTGTAATTGATCAAACAAGTCGTCGATCCTAGGTAGAGGATATATGTTCATAATGCTAACTTGTTCAGCTCACGATAATCCATGTACATGCGGAACGAACCGTCTTTCTTCTTAAAAAAGAGAACCAGATCTCCCCATGGTGAGTAGCTCGACCAAGTGAATCCTTTGTCTAGAAGTTCCTGAAGTTGGCTAGAGAGTTCTTGCATTTCGGACGGTGTTAATCGATAAGGAGATTTTGCCACTGGGTTTGCTCCAGGGACAAGATCTATATGAAACTCCGCATTCTGGACCGGTGGTAGTCCAGGAAAGTCTTCTGAAAACATCTGTGGCTAGTCTCTAATGACCGGTACATGTGCCAAGAAGGCACAATATTTCTTCCTCAGGTACTTTTGTGCCTTTATGCACGACACGATCTTCAGCTCTCGACAAGGCTTCTCGCCATACACCCACATCTTTTCGCCAAACGGTAGAGGAATACGTAACAGCTTCTCCTAGCAAATAACTTCAACGTTATACTTTGACAGCCAATCCATTCCGATGACGACCTCGAAGCTACCGAGTGTCATTGGAATGAGATCGACAATGAACGATCGTTCGTTTAACTTGAGTTCACATCCACGAAGTACTGAGTTCACAATAAGGTTCTTACCATCAGCTACTTCTACCGTGTAATGGCTATTAAATACTGATGGTTGTATATCAAACAATGATACAATAGTGGCAAAGACAAAACTTTTTTCTGCGCTTATATCTAATAATACTGAAACATAATGGTTGTTCACAAGAAATATACTTGTAATGATTGTCGGCTCTTCGTGTGCTTCAGTAGCTCCCATGACGAAAGCACGAGCAGTGGCAGTGGCAGCAGTGTTGGTGAGACGAGGGCATTGATTTCTGAGGTGCCCTTCTGCACGGCATTTGTATCAAGCTTCCACGCCTATAGTAGCAGGAACCATCACGGTTGTAGTGGTAGCAAAATTTGCAGTACGGAACATTGTTGCTAAGTGCCCGAACCTTCCACACTTAAGGCATTTTCTGCATGGAAGGGTTGGTAAATGGTAATACTTGTACTTAGTAGAAAGAGGGTACTGTCCAGTGTAGACATTCCTAGTTGCAGTAGGTTGTGGCATTGTAGCGATAGGAACAACTTGAATTGGGGCATTTGCAACTTTCGCTGCGTAATACTTGACGGTCTTTTGCTTCTTCTTCTTGGGTTGTTGTTCAGGATTTTTCGTGTCATCAGCCTTAGCACCCTTAAAACCTTTCCTGTGAAGTAAGCCAGCCTTGACATGCTCCTGAGTCAGAGAAGCACTCAGATGAATTGCAGCCTCCAATGTAGCAGGGCTGCTTCCTAAACCATTACCCCTAATCACTAACGGTAATCCTTCAATGTATTCTCTACCTTACGTGATAGAGGAGTAACCAGATGTGGTACCAGCAAACACAGCTCATGAAACCTAGCCGTGTGCTTAGTGTTATCCCCGCTATCTTGAACGAGGCCCCACATTTCAGCTTCAAGCTTCTTCAGCTCGTGACGTGGGCAAAATTGTTCCACCAGTAGCTTCTTATAGTCCTCCCAAGGCAGGGATGAAGCTACTTCGCGACCCCTGGTTTTCCACTAAGCATTCCAGCAAGTTATGGCGCCCTTATGAAAGGCTCTTGTCGCCATCTTGACCTTCAGGTTCTCGGGACAACCCATGTAGTCTAGTATGTTCTCAATGTTGTCGAGCCATTACAGCAGGCTCGTAGCTCCCTCAGCACCAGAGTACTTCGGGGGATTAGCATCGTTGAACTGCTTAAATGTTAAGTTTGCAGTTCTAGTGGCAGTAGAGTTAGAGTTGTTGGTTGTTGATTCACCCCTACTCCCCCGTAGGTTTTGGGTGATGTCAGTGACCATGCCCAGGATAACATCCTTCATATGCACTGCTATGATTCGAGCAATTTTGATGATTTCATCATCATTACCGCTTGTCGAACCCTCGCCGTTGGTGTTACATCGAGGAGGCATTCTACGATGTGAAAGCCACAAGCGTGTCAGTAACGAGCATTTTTACAAATGAATTATAAGATAACTTGGTAATATTTTCGTACTACTAATATTATCATTCAATTGTAAAGGAATGAGCAAGCACACACATCAGCAATAAGCTTATTAGTATACTGCTCATCAACTTGTATATCATGTTCTTATGTACAAATCCCCTGAAATGTCCACCAAACCTACACACTGACACATCCCAGATATGCCCTTGCTAGTATTTGGCAATGTATTTGTACAATTGAATAAAATGTACTAGAGGTAATGATTCCACTGATGTTGATCAACTGAACCATGACTAGATTATGTTCAAACTTATGTTCAAACCCTATGTTGTCATGCGCTAAGCATGTATGATCTTCACTAGATCTAAACATGTTTACACATAAAGAATTTGCAGAAAATGTTCACATATAAGGTTCTCATACAATGTTCAAACAAAATGTTCAACCTACAATTGGTTCACCTATGAATTTGTTCACACACTCTTAACTTGTTCACACACACTATTCATTTGTTCATAAACTGTTCACTATGTTCTCATACTGCTCACTACGTTATCTGTTCACTATGTTCTCTGTTCAACTGTACTTGTTCAATGTTCTAACGTACCTGTTCGATGTACTAATGAACTTGAATACCCCGGATCCTCACTTTAAATAGTCACGCCGAATTCCCCTTGGCATATTGAAGTTAGTTTATATATAGGGAATACGTAGAGTCAAGCCCAGCCACCAGCCCACCACCACTTCAGTACATTACGGATAGGCCGTTTCTTGTATTTGAAGCTAACATCCCATTCACTACTGTTAAAAATGTTCACAACTGTACACAGCTGTTCTATGTTCTATGATTGAGGAAATCATAGTTTTGGTTCACTTGTAACCAAAACCTCTAATTTTCTTGTTCTTGTACACTGGAATGAAATTTTCCAGTTCCTTAGTATCTACAGTACCAAGCTTATTGTTCTCATGTTGAGAACCTCATGTTAGGAACACTAAGACTATACATTCCTACCCCTGAAGTCATTGACAAAATTGAGAATTTCAAACCAACGATACTAAGAATACAGATCTTCGCATCTGAAATCATTTATTGGAAACCAAAAAAAATTAGGAATTCAGTCCAATTCCTAAAATTATAGAATCCCGGTACTTAATCACCTGATTTTATATATGAAAATAGTTTTCACAAAAATTTTAGTCCCTAAAAATCTTGCAAGCTTAAAGCAGACTTAATGCTAACTCAAGTATACCTAATCCTAAGTATCCTCAACCCTAAAGCACTTAGTCCTATGGGGTAGCTTTAGTTATAGTCTAGGTCAATTAAGCATTGGGTTTTCCTAATTCACTATAACTTTGGCTCTGATACCAACCTGTCACACCCCTGTGCCGCGTGCGGAATCCACGGCGCGTTGACGACTTGATCGAATCATTGGTTGATTCAATTGCACAAGATTAACGATGAAGAACCACAATGAATTACAACATTTCGTATGATTAAAGTAAAGTTTACATGTCATGACTAACTACCAAAAGAATACAACTAACCGACCCCAAAAGAATGTTTACAAAATAAGAACAGACATGATAATTAAACGAAAAGGATTTATGGAGTTTCTAATCCATCCTAGCTTGTTTCCTAATATAGTTATATCTTAGCCTAGGTCGCCTTGGTTGTCCATGTTCTGTGCCTATCTCTTATCACATGAAACATGTGAAGAAAATCTGTCAACTATAAATAGTAGTTGGTGAGATACATAGGTTTAAAATCTTGTAAAACATATAGTTTATGAAAACGAAAATATAAGTTCGAAAAGATATCCATTGAAAACTTGTGAGTGTAACCTGTACAAACCTATGTTCAAACAATCAATGAAACATGTAGAAACCACCACTGTGTACAACCACTGTATATAAAATGTATATGTATAAAAACTGTAATTGAAGTAACATGCTAATGTAACACAAACTATCATCAAGTATATCCTATTTTCATCTTAAGTCCAGGTCCCAAACTACGTTCGGAGTTAGGCAAAGACTGACAATTAACCAACACAGCCCATGATAATAAACTAAATTAAAACCAACTCTGTGTCTATGAAAGTGTACTCAATATGACCTAAACTGTTAAAATTAATCAACAGTTAATTCATATTGCTAATCTAAACCAATCCATCTTTGGCTATAAACTTAATTAAAGCCAACTCTGACCTTGGTGTAGAACACGTGTTACCTAGTTGTGATCACCCAGCATTAACATTGAACCTTTGAGTCCTAAATGTTCAATTGCGTGAACTTCAAGTCTGAAATCTAAGAATAATGATGTCAGCCCTCGAAGTCCTGAATATAGACATACATGATGTGAATAAGCTTGTTTACAAACTATGCATCCATGTTACATAGTTTAATTGAAAAAAAAATATTCCACTTGTACTTGTACTTGTACGAAATGAACATGGATTAGGTCGTGTGCCATGACAAGTCATGACTAAATGACTTGTATCCATTTTTTATTGTTCATCTGTTCAATTGTATTAATGTATTCCAACATAGCCAAACATAAGTTTTAAATAATGAAAACCATTCAAGTAATCGAGTAATGAAAACCGTTTAAGAAATTGAGTTTCAAAAACAGTATTCACATGTTCCACCCCAAAAGACATAAAAGTAGGATAGGAGGGGCTATGTACTCACCTTGAATGGCTAGAACGTACGATGAATGATGTTCTCTATTGATGTGGGTATGTTGATCGTGCTGAAACCCTAATTGTGTAAACATTGTTCATATAATTGTAAGTTTATGTTCATTCATGTTCATAGTCCTTATGTTTATTAGACTTAGTTATTTTGAAAATGTGTTCCAGTATTTGAACTCTTGTAACCATCTCAAGCTTAGTCCATAACCTTTGTGTTAACATGATAAAATTCATTAATCTAGTTAGTTATAAGTTAGAAACTTAGTCTATGTTCATTTGATTTTACACAAAACATAACCCATTTCATCATGCATGAAAAACCCATGCATGGTGTATACTAGGCTAATACTATGTTATAAATCATAAAGGTTCATTATGTCCTTGTTATGTTCAAGAATTATCATTTAATTGTGTTAACTTAGGTTATTAATGAATTAGATTAAGCTAGGATATGTTGTATGCAAAATTCTAAGTACTTAGGATCGGCCAAGGCGAATAATACCCTTTTTCGACCTTTAGTGCTTAAACAACCAATTTCTAAGTTGTTTATGATTTGTTTTTGCTCGTTTTATGTTCAATACACTTGGAAAAGTTCAACCTACTAATATCAATGGTTATAAGGGCTGGGTAGGGTCACTGAGATTAATATAGTCGACAGGAAGTTCACGGGGTTGATTATGGCCCATCGATACTACAATCTCGACCAACCGGGTTTCCATCGAATCTATCCCTATTGATTATGTTAATTTCAATGCTCTCCCTTAGCCAAAACCCTTGGACTATCGAACGTAACAAGATCGGAGGTGGGTTGGTCGATTTTGTGGCCTACCGAGACTAGTAATATCGACACAAGAACAGCACCTGTTGTTCTCATGTCGATTCTAGTCACCTTCTTCTTCAGCCATCGATTCTAACTTAATTTTACCAAGACCAACCTAACCAGCCTCCAGAACCTTATTCCACAACCTCCCAAGTGATCCTAGACCAATTTGGCGTTCATTCCCTTACCATAACACCTTCAAACAAGTAGCTAAGATCGGAGGGTGCTCCGGGTTTGAGAAAACCCTAAGTTCCCGTACCTTTCAGCTCAAATCTGTAAAAATCCGTGGGTCTTTAGCTCCGAACACTTGTACTACTGTGATGTACACCTCGTAAGCTTTCCGTAGACACCAAGAATGCACTATTTCGTCAAGAAATGAGAGAGATCTTCTTGTTTTCTTTTGGGGAAAGAGTAGAGAGAGAAAGTGACAAGTTTCTAGAGAGATAAAGAGAGATGGCTGGTAGGTTGGGGAAATAAATGAGGGGATTTATTCCGTAAATAACCAGGCTGGTTCCTCCATATTCGGGCTCGTTCGGTTTCGCTTTCACGTGTTTCGTTACGTAACGTTACGCGGACGTCAAAACATCATTAAAATAATTTTTATTATTTCATTTTGAGTTTTATTTGAAGAGTTTCAAAATTCTAAAAATAAATAATAATATTTACGCATTTTTGTAAAGTTCGTCCGTTTCGAACCGTAAACGAATATATTTACGTACATGCCCGTAAATGAATGCGTTTCTGGTTGTTTCTTGTATTTTATTAATGTTCACTCGTAATTATAAGTTTAACATATATATCTTTATGGATCGTCACCCATAATGATACCGAGTCTCGCTTACGTATTACGATTTTGTTTAAATGATTTATTTTTCGTACTATTTGTCAATACGTTTCTTACTAACACTATCCCAATATACCGAACGCAGTTTATGTATACGGCAAACGTAGAGTCCGGCTACCTGCCTTATCCGCCGCCAGCCCACCACTGTTTCGGTATATTACAATAGAGTTATTACGTACGTTATTGACGATAAATAAATACTAAGTGTATACTTAACCACACATGATAAATTCCTATAACATTTGAATAATTGTACAATGATATCATGAACGTGTTCCTACATGTACTATGATTTGCATATCATTACTGCTTACATCATGAATATGTACACATGTTACAATATGCCACTTTTCTAATCTTTTGATTTTAAATGCGGGGCTAAGAAACATGCTAATTCTTTTATTTACTTAAAAGTTTTAGTACATTATTTCATTTATCATGTGATTTAGATAATATAGATTTTATTTTATTATCTCATATCATTTATATGTATGCTTGTGTGTATATGACATGTTCGAAATATCAAGGATGAATCATGATAACATAGTTGCATGATTGCATCAACACAATAGAATAACATAAGTTATTAGATTAAATCTTATAACACTTTGTTATTATCACAAAAATGAACAGGAGATAACACTGAGACAAATACAAGTGACATCAAGAATGATAATCATGATAACATAATTTCATGATGATGATTTCATTCATCACATTTACTAACATCATGTAATAAGACTAGCTCCTATAACACATTGTTAAAACTATCAGAACACATAACACTGGGAACAAATAACATTGAGAAAATAACATTTGGAAACACAATCAATAATTACTATTAAGACTGTTTGTATTATATCACATCAATCACGTGTTCATGAGTTCATGTCCAGTCATAAGTCCCTTGCAAGTAAATCATTTACCATTTATTTAGTGCGACTTAACCGACGATAGCGTAGTGGTACCATATGTTTGACAAACCGCCAGCGAGTGAGGCCGGTATGTTATTCGTATATCATTTTCATTGGCCGGTATCGTATGACCGGTAACACGGCTGCATCAGTCAGGTTTGGTAAACGACACATGGTGATATTAATCTACAGAAACTTATTGTAATTAAATCATTCGTTTCTATGAACTGGTAGACTGTGGAAATGACCTTCTCTCATGTCATATTACTAGTAATAGTTTCGTTGAAGGCACAGATTGTATGGGAACACAAATGTGATATTGGTGAATTGGAGGAATTGTGATCTGATTACGTAAGGTTCACAATGGGTTCAATTCAAGCCCTATACATTCAAGCTGTGAACAATACCAAAGAGTTAACTAATACTTTCAATATTAGAAGTAAATTACAGTTAACCCTTCAATTGAGAGAATAATAATAAGGATAAGATTTGATAAATCTATTGTCCTTAAAAAATTGAGGGATATCATGATTTAGGTCATGGTAATTGATTCCCCTCATACGGTTTTATTCTATATATATATAACACTTCGGGTGATGAACACATTCTATGGGTTGAATATCAAATGGGATGAACACATGTGAGATAGAAATGGGTATCCATAGTTGTATTTACAAGTGGTGTTGAATTCAGTCAAGTATGTGGTGGGCTGGCGGCTTCATTCATGATACGTATGACCTATGTATAAACATGCTTGATTTGAATTCAGTCAAGTATGTGTGTGACATTGTGACTTCTGAATGACTAGAATACAACTGTTTTCCAATACTAAACATATGAAATCACCAACCTAGTGTTGACTTTGTTTAAATGCGTGTTTTTCTCAGGAGATGAACATGTTTAGTCACAAGACATCAGGCCATAAGCTAGTGGACTTTAGAGAAGACCTAGCTTACTTTTGTGTCGTGCATATTTTTGAATGACATAAATTTAAATGATCTTTTGTAAATCTTGTGCAGATACAAGATAGAAACTCAACGATTCTTTTGGGTTGATTTACTTAGTTAAATTATGAACATGAATTGTGTAATTTAACTTTGTAATTCTATATCTATGTCATGTTAGCATTTCTCATTATATATCATGTGCCATGTAAACAATCTGATCATTTCGCGTATCACAACGATATCGTGCACTGAGACTCTTCCGCTGGACGGGAAAGTCGGTCTAGCCCGCCGGGTCAGGGAGTGACATGATCATCTTCCAGGTGTGTTTCTTCTAGTTTTTCCAATTTTGTGTTAGTGGGGTATACACACTTTGGAAATTTTCCAGACTGATACACCCTTGGAGGTGTATTTTTATAGTTTGGATTTCATCAGAAAGAAAGGTAAGGGATAGAGGTTCAGAAACATTTTCTTTCACATTAATGTCAATCGGGGCATAGTCCTCTGGAGGACTGGTGTGATTGTACCCGATTCCAAACTTAGCCTTACTGTGAACTTGCTTACTCAGAAGCATCCTGAATCCTTTGCAGGACTCAACCCACTCTTCACAGTTGACTTTAGTTTGAGCTAGTTCATCTCTACAAGCCGAATATTTTTCATGTTGCAAATCAAATAATGCTTGTAGGTTAGATTTTTCAGTTTTTAAGATCGAAATTTGACTATCTTTATTTTTTATTAACTTTTCTACTTCTAAATTTTTATTAGACAATAGTTGCTCAAGCTCTTGTTTCTGTTCTTGTAGCAACATATTGGCTTTCCTTTATTTTTGCAAATGCATCAATCCACGCATCAGTGCATAGCTTTTCAAGGGTAGAGGAAGATACCTGCACATCAGGAGATTATGCTTTAGGTTGATCAGAAGGGGTGGAGTTTTCACCAAAACCTATTAGAGCAAATTCTATTGGCTCAGAAGTGGTGAGGGCATAGCCTACATCATCAGGCATGCTGCTCCAGTCTACATACTCTTGTGTGAAAAGAGCTGGTTGACTAGATGATGAAGACTGGATAGTAGGGCCTGGTGTGTTTATTTGAGGAGGAGATGGTGCAACAATCTGAAGTGGAGCAGGAGTAAGCTGGTACATACTGCCATTAGAAGCTTGTACATATTGTACATTAGGAGAAGGAGAGTTTTGTACAATGTGAGTTGTATCCTGAGTGTTGTTATGCTTTTGAAAATGTGAAGAAGATTAAGAGGAATAAGGTGTTGCAGAAGCGTGAGAGTGAGTGTTTCGAAAAGTCACATAAGGTGAGGAATTAGTATTGGGAGCATTTATTCACTCCCTGGAAAAGTGTCCAATGTCGTGACACCTATAGCATTGGACTTTTGCCTTATTTAGACCAATTCTGGTTTTTCCATGGATACTAGGAAACTTTTTTCCTGTCCTCTTATAGAACTTGTTAGTTCTCATGCTTAAGAGGGAAAGTTGATGAAGGATATCCATTTCTTCCAAGTCATCGTTTGGAATCTGATGGAGATCATCCATGATAAAACACAGTCGGTCAGGGATGAAAGAATGGTCATGAGAGGAGGTGATGCCACTGGTTATATCAATGTGTTCATCATAACCCTGATCATTGATCTCGGAGTTATGACTAAAAAGAGCAGTGTTCCCTTGAACATACTCCTCTGTTGATTTACCAGACTTCATTAATTTTCTTTTCTGGTCAATCTCTCGCTCAAAAGTAAGCATCTTACCATGGATTTGGGTAAGTGAGAGTTTCCCAATGTCTAGGGAAGATCTCATAACTATGGAATATGTTTCCCATTTACCTGGAAGAGATCTCAAGAACTTAGATGATTGGGTACACTTGACCAGCCAGTTTTAGTTCACTTAAGAGAGACGTGAACCTTTCAAATTGTTGAGTCAGTGACTCATTATTTAGTTGGGTGAAGGTCTCATACACTTGAGCCAATATCTCCCTTATATTGGCCACAACATCATCGGTACCCCCGAACTGCTCTTTTAGAGCATTCCACAAGTCCTTAGCGGACTCCTGGTGAAGAAGACCATAATAAATTTCATTCTGGAGGGCCATAGCCAATTGAGCATCTGCCTTGGCATCAAGCTCCTTTTTCTGGAAATCTTCTTTGGTATAGTTTCGAGGGTCCTTAGGGATAGAGTCTGGGTCTCTGTGTCCAAGACCATAGGTTTATGTGGTCCGAACATCACATACTTCCAACATCCAGTGTGATTGTTGGATAAAAAGTGTAACATCCTTCTCTGCCATATATTATATCAATGCCTTACCAAAATTGGTGGCTTAGTAGCAGAGCCGGTGTTATGAGGGTCTAAGGTAAATTTTTCTGCCATTGGGTTACAAACAATTATTAGCAAATCAATGGATGATGAGTTCTCAAGGTGGTTTGTTTGAATGGTTTTGAACACAACCTAGTTGAAAACCAAGCACCTGCGGATCTTTGAAAAACAAAATAAGTAGAAAGCAAGCACAGTTTTAGAGAGAAACTAAACAACAAGATATCAAAGAGAGCTTTAAGTTTTAGGCTTGATGGTTAAACCAAGACTAAGGACAAGGCTCTGATACCAATTGTTGAAACTCAGAAAGGCTATATAACCAGGAACAAAGACTTTAGTCTCACGGTCAAAGCCTTGGTATTAGCTCCCTCTAAAGTTTAACACTTAGTTATTTTTGGTTGTTTAGTTTTTGCTAGAAAGAGAGAAAACAATATAACATCACAAGGAATTTTCAGGGAATTTAATTCAAGTATTTCAGGTAATGTTGGGGTTTAAATACCCAACATTCAATGTTACAAGACAAAGAATAATAAGAGAATCAGCTGAAACAATACAGACACAGAAACAAAACAAAATTGTACAACAACTGAATACAAAAGCCAACAACGACGGAAACCTAAATCTTCAGTGGTTCTCCGCGGTTGTGATTAGTTGTTGTGTCCTTAGTAGTTGAACCGCAGAAGCCATTATGTGGTTTATTGATTCCGTTGTTGTCTTGGTCTTGTTACGTGGTTGTCATGATCCGCAATTTCCTAGATCAGTGGTTATTAGATCCGTTGTTTTGGGATCCCCTATTTCAAACAGTTGTTGTGATGCAGTGGTGGAAAGAAGCTATCCGCGGTTGGTCGATCTGCTGTTCTTATTAAGTAGTTTGGATTCAGTGGTTTTGCTCATCGGTCCTTATTTTCCAACATTGAGACATTTCTTGAAGGGAAATGTAGGAAGATGATGATATTGGCACTTCGTGCAGAGTGTGTACAGACCAGTATAAGGCTTTCTGGCCGTAGCAGGTTGTGGAACAGCAATAATGGGAGTCGCTTGGATACGAGCATCTACGATTGCGGCTGCATAATTCTTGATCGTCTTTTGTTTCTTCTTCTTGGGTTGATATTGCTCGGGGCTCTTGCCTTCATCAGTATGTGCTCTCTTGTAACCTTTCCGAGTGAGTAAGCCAGCTTTGACATGCTCTTCAGTAAGAGTGCACTCAAATGAATAGCCACCTCTAGAGTAGCGGGGCTACTTCCCATAATGCTTCCCCTGATGACTAGGGGCAGTCCTTCAATGTACTTCTCTATCTTAAGGGATAGAGGAGTAACCAGATGTGGAACCAGAATACTCAACTCATGGAAACGAGTTGTGTACTTTGCATTCTCACCACTATCTTGGGCCAAACTCCACATTTCGGCCTCTAGTTTCTTTAGTTCGTGGTGTACACAGAACTGCTCCACAAGTAGTTTCTTGAAATCTTCACACGGTAAGGCCAAAGCAACCTCCCGTCCTCTGGTGTTCTTCTCAGAGTTCCACCAGGTGAGAGCGCCTTTGTGAAAAGCGCTTGAGGCCATATTGACCTTCAGATTTTCTGGACATTCGGTGAAGTCATGGATATCCTTGATGCTTTCCAGCCATTGTAGCAGGCCGGTGGCTCCCTCAGTACCTGCATACTTAGGGGGTTTAGCATCGCTGAACTGCTTGAAGGTGAAAGTAGCAGCTCTAGTGTTAATAGTGTTGGAGTTGTTTGTTGCTGATTCACCACCACCACTTCCCCGAAGGTTGTTGGTGATTTTAGTGACCATACCAGTATAACCTCCCTCATATGAATAGAGAGGACTCGGGCGAATTTTTTGATCTCATCATCATTGCCACTTGTTGAACCCTCGCCGTTAGTGTTACATCGAGGAGGTTTTCTACTAAGGAAAGCCACAAGCGGGTTAGAAATGAGGAATTTATACAATTGAAGATAGCTTATATATAGGGCATACGTAGGGTCGAGCAAACTGCCAGCCCAGCCGCCAGCCCACCACTGCTTCGATATACCACGATCGTGCCCTTGCTGGCATTTGGAAATACAATTTCATTGATTAACAAGTATGTCCCATTGATAAAGAATCCCATGATCTTGATCAACTGAACTATGATTGAACTATGGTTGATTTATGATTGAATGTATGTGTGCACATACTAAATATTGTTAACATGTAGAACTAAATCATACGTGTGCTCTACACTTGTCTTGTTAACCTATGTTAGTAAGTACTAAGCATGTAATCACTTAAGATTAACGCATAACGTTTGTTCACAAGATTGGTTCACACAATGATTGTTTCACCTGTAGTTGATTAACATAATGATTGTTTCACATATGATTATTTCATCTATGATGGATTCACACAATGATTGATTCACATATGGTTGATTCATACAATGGTTGTATCACACATGGTTGTAACTCATATGGTTGACTAATGTTCAAATGATTTCAGTTACTCCCGGACCTTTACTTCAAATACTCACGCCGAATTCCCCCTACCATACTGAAGTTAGTTTATATATAGGGCAAACATAGGGACAAGCCCAACCGCCATCCCACCACCACTTCAGTATGTCAGAGCTAGGCCGCTGTTTGTATTTGAAGCTAGAATCCCAACTCTTGATTGTTTATGGTTGTATCATGATTATTTCTTGAACTATGAATATGATTATGATTATGTAAACATGTGGTTTTGATTTACTTGAAAACAAAACTTTAGGTTTTCATATGTATGTGTCCTGGGATAATTATCCTAGGTTCCTAATACCTTTAGTATTGAGTAATATGATTTCCTGGTGTGAACATCAAACAAGGAATACTGTTACACAGATTCTTAATTATGAAGTCAAAATGATGATGATATGATGAGAATTTAAATCAAGGATACTAAGAATACAGATCTTTGCGTCTGAAATTCTTTGATGAATACATTGAGGAATTTGGTTCGGATTCTAAGATTACAAAATCCTGAGTCCAAATTCCTTGACTTTAATACTAATCTTAGAAAAGTTTATCCATAAGATCTTCCATGCTTGGTGTACACTTAATGCTTACTTAAGTTTAGTTAGATCCTAAGTATCCACAAGCCTATAGCACCTAGTCCTATGGGGTAGCTTAGGTTATAGTCTAGGTCATTAATTATTGGGTTTATCCTAGTTCTCTACAATATTTTCTCTGGTACCAACCTGTCTCACCCCATGCAACGCGTGAGGAATCCACGGCACGGTGACGATCAATGGTTGAATCATGCACAAGAATTGAAAGAGGAACAACCACAATGCATTACTAAGTTTCATAATGTTAGACATTTGATTAGTTACAAGCATTCTAACTATCTACCAAAAGAATGACAACTAATAGACCATAAATAATGTTTACAAAATAAGACTCTGACAAGATAATTAAACAATCAGGATTATGTGAGTTTCTAATCCATCCTAGCTTGTTCTTGATCTTGTGTTGTCTTATCTATGGTCTCCATAGTTTTCCTTGTATTGTTCTAAACCTGATTACCTGAAACACGTGAAAAGTAACTGTCAACTACAAGTAGTTGGTGAGAACAATAGGTTTATCATTTGAAACTATGAATCTACAGTTGTAACATATGAATAAAGCATTTGTATAAACAAGTCATGGATAATTGAAACCCAAACTATCATCAAGTAAGAATAACGTGTGCAAATAGTCAAATGATTGTTTACTAGAAAAGGCAACATTTAATCAAGTCCCAAATTATGTTTGGAGTCAGATCAGTAGTCAGCAAACGCATTCAACACGGTTGTGCTAATGAGTTTACTCAAAAGACAACTCTGTGTTGACGTAAACCGGTCAATATGACCTATGCTTGTAAAGTTAATTAGCTGCAAATACATATTATCATAACACATCCAATCTGCAATTAGGGTTTAAAACATATTTAAACTCTAATCACAGCCTTGGCGTAACCAAAACGTGTCCCACTTCCCCTTTCGTGATCACCAGTACTAACGTTAAAGATTAAGAATGAATGAATGTGTCTTGATGTGTATAAGCTTGTTCACAATGATGAACACCATGACTATTAGTTTTAAGATTGAATAAACGATTAACATGATTGAATACCTTGTTTGAAAACCCATGATTGAATAGTTAATTTGAAAATTCGTGATTGAATACCTTGATTTGAAAACCTTTGATTAAATACCTTTATAAAATACCTTGTTTGTAAACCTTTGATTGTATACTCTGATATAAAGCCCTTGTAAAACACAAGGTTTGTACTATAGTATTTATTTAAAAACACTAGTTCTAGTTTAAAAGTTTGGAAGAGTTTGTAAAACCTATTCTTTCAAAAGATTTCAACAGTTTATAAACCAATTTGTGCAAATTAATTTATAAAACCTTTTAGTATAAAAGAGTTAAGCATTTACTCATGCCAAAGAATATTGAAATATGTAATTGAAAAGTTGTAACATTGAAGATGTTTGGTCACGTGTTCCACTCAAAAGGGTTGTAAAATGGTAAAAGAGTAGCCAATGTTCTCACCTGACAGCAGTAGACTCAGTCTTGTATGAATAGCATATCAGAAAAGACCTCTAAATGCGTCCTATATCATTGTAATCATACATATAATATAAGATTCATTTATGATGTGTTTAGACTTTGAGTGATTGATTGAATTGTGTGTTAACTTGTTAATGACTATCCTTTGTATAAACTTGTTTTTATATTTGAGAGTATTGTGTTAACTTGAAAACCTTGATTGAATTCTTGAAACGATGCATGACTTATCGAAAAGATGTATGTCATGTTATATTATGCACAAAGCTTGTTATGCACAATTGTAACACATGTTTATGAATTTGTTATCCTTTGTTCACATGATTTACTTGAAATGTTTATGAGTTATGTCCTCATGATCATAGAATGTTACTACCATTAAGTAAAACTAAATTTAAGTATGGTGAGACAATTCCATAGCCCATAGGATCGGATTAGGGTTATACCACCCTTATCGGCCCCTTAGGCTTAAATGATCAAACAATAACATGGTTATGATTGTTTTAACTTATGTATTAAAGTTTTGAATACTTGATTGGGACTTAGGAAGAGTATTAACAGCCCATGGGTCACATGGGTGTCGAGACTATCAATATCGAGGGCCATGCATAAAAGGGACACATGAATACTAAGAGTATCGATGGCCTCTTTCTAACCGTCGAACTTATAGCCCTTCCCACGTCCATCTTTCATTTAATTTTGATTCAAACCCCTTGGTTGATCTTGTTCCAAGTTATGGAAGTCTATTTTACTCTTGTATGTTCAAATTTGATCAAAGGAAACTCAATTGACCCCAAGTGTGTGCCCATCGATATTAGTAATATTGATGGGTCCTTAGGATCGATGAACCTCCTTCGACACTATCAATTTCAACTAGCTCTGGTTTATAGCACCCTTGGATTAATCGGCCTTAAGTGTTTCTAGAGTTTTAATGATCGAAGGAAGGCTATATTCACTAGTAGGATCGATGAAAGCAGAAACAGGCAATTAAAGTCGATCGATACTAGCAGTATCGATGGTTCACCTCCCCCCTCACCAATTGAGGAGCAGCCCCTTCAAACCTCTGCTCAAAATCATCAATCTCCTACCCATGGAGACGAGGATGAGATCAGGGTGTCTAGTCCATCTAGACATCATAATTATATATCTGGAGCATCCATCTCACATGAAAGCCCAATGGGTCTTCATCTGGATGGATCAGGCACTAAGACTCCAGATATGGCAACAACAATGAAGTTCTTAAAACTAAGGCTGGAAATCCCCAAAACCAAGACAAAGGGGTACATAACATTCCTGATATGGACTCAAGTCATGCTAAAACTGACTCACTAGTCTGCGATTCGGATGATATCCGTTAACGGTTGGACGAATCAGATATCAAATTAAAGGATTTGACGGCGTCTGTTACTCATATTCATGCTGATATGGCTATTCTCACTGAGCTAGTAACAAAATCCTTGAGTAACCAAGTCCTGCAACCCTATTCCGTCCCAGTGCAGTCACCTTCACTTGAAGGTTCCCCAAATACTCCACCTACTTCAACTGCACCCAGCTTTTCAAGCCAAGCTTTTCAAGAGCTGTTAAACCCACTTCTTAACACCCATCTCATCACCTTCTTCACCAACTTTACCAAAGACTTCCTTACCACCCAAAAGTTACAACTGGATCTACTGAAAATCTCAGTAGATTCCAAAATTTCTTCTTTACAACATGAGGTGGCTAATCTTACTATCTTTCTAGAATCTCTCATAGGAATAGCTCCTCCTCCTCCTTGGTTCAAAGAACAGGCTGATGAAGCCAAAAAGAGGGAGAATGAAAGGCTCCTGTCTGAAGCCCAAGCTACCAAAAGGGCTGAAGACAAGGCTGAGCAAAGAAGAATGAAGGAAATAAGACTGAAGAATCAGGAGGCACTTCTTAAAGCTGCACTAGATCAGCAATTTCAGACTGAGGCTGCTAAGGCCAGTTCTGAACAAAAACAAAGGAAAGCTAAAGCTCAAGTGGACACTGGAACATCTGGTGTGACCAGAAAACCCAAACCCAAACCCAACAAATCAGTTCCCACCGAACCAATAAAACTCCCAACCACTGCCCCCTCTTCCTTTGCCTCTACCACTCAGGACATACAACCATACCAGTTCAAACTGAGTCTGTCCAATCTAAACATAACCCAATTTATCCCAAACAAACTTCTCCCACTATATCCATTCCTTCTTCACTTGTACAAACAAACAAAGAAAACTCACCTACCCTTTCTCCCAATTCTGCTTCTCAAACCATTCTAGAAATTTCTTCACACACCTCACTTCCCACTACAATAAATGCATCCAAAATAAGCCAAAAATCAGCTCCCATAATCACTCGGTCTTTCACAAGAAGACATAAGAGTGTGGCCAGAAAATCCAAAACCCCCGCCAATAAACCTAAGAAACCTTTAACTCTCATTCAAGAACTAAGCTCAGACTTAAATGATAATCAGCCCATTGCCTCTCTTATTCCAAGAAAGAGAAGACTTATATTTGCTGATGATGATGATTCTGACCCATCCAATACCACCAAAGCTCCCTTACCAATAAAGCCAGCTGCTGTTGAAACTGAGAAAACTCAAACCATCCCTCCAAAAGAATCCCATTCTCCTGTAAGGCAGTTCTCCACAACTGAAGAACTTCAAGCGATAAAGAACAAAGAGGCTGAAGGGGAAAACAAGATTATAGCTGATCTTGAAGCCACTCGTCTTTCGGGAGATGAGTTGGTCAAAGCTTATCAAGAACAGATAGCCCTGATGGATCAGCAACAAAACAAAATTTATTAGGTTGAGAGGGAGCAACTGATCAAGTTCTTCCTGAATGAAGGTAAGTATAAGGTTCAAACCTTCAGCAATTGGGATATCACAGGTCTTAGAAATGAAGCTGAGGCTCTTTCTAAAAGAGTAAAGGCAGACATCAAAAAGAAGAAGACCATTGAACAAAGAAGAAGAATTAAACACATCCTCATTCAAAATCAATGGGGACCAAAGAACACAATCATGAGATGGAGAGATGTGTGACATCCGGTACCTTGTCGTCTGGAAAATCCGTACGGTGTGTGTACTTTCACTATTTACTGTGTGAAAATAAAATGCATGAACAGTGTTTGTGATAACCGAACTCAGAATACAAGTAACAGTTGTATGTATTTAGGTGAAAACCTAAGTACAGTTAATACAACAAATCAAGAGAAACAGCGGTGTACAAGTTAACAACCAGAACACGTCGGTTGCGATCTGATATCCATAGAAGACAGGAATCAGATGGCCGATAACTCAGTATGAAAACAACGTGAAGACAGGAAGTTTAGTTGAGTCAGTTAGTGAGGGAACACAATTCAAACACCATTTGCAGTGTTAATTCAGAATAATGAACTGACAATGTGTTTGTGTGGGTGACGATTCACACAAACATATCGGTGAGTTTAACGTTTTGAAATAATGACTGAAAAGTAGAAAACAAAAGTCAGAAAGCAAAACCCTCGTCGTGTTCGATCGGGTGACGATTCGAACGAATATGCGGGAAGGCGACGCGATCCGATTAAACGAAATTTAATAAAAATTTCGGAACGGTAATAAAATAAGAAAAATAAATACAAAAGATTTATTAGGAATTACAGCCCTAAAAATGTAATTAAAATCATTTTATTTAAAATCCGTGAAACGCGTGTAACGTTCCGGAAACGCAACAAAGACGCGAACCGAGCAACAAAAATGAACCCGAACCCGCTCGGGGTATAAACACCCTAAATGAGGGCTTCTTCCTCATTTTCCCTCTCCTACTCTCTCTCTAAAAACCAACTCACCGGAACTTTCTCTCACTAGAAAACCCTAACTTCTCTCTACCATATCTCACCCATTTCTTAACGAAATCGAGTGATTCTTAAGCCTAAGCGAAGGTATTGATCTCCTTTACACGAAAGTACAACCGATCTAGAGAGAAATCCACCGAAAAACGAGGTATTTGACCTGCAAAATACGGATTTTTAGGGTTTTCAACCCATGTGTTCAACCTCATCTAAAACCGGTTTAGAACACCTTAAACCTCACCAACATCACACGAGATACACTCTAGGAACCTAGGAAAAACACTTGTGTCGAGATTGGAGGCCGAAGATGGGCAGATGGAGCTCGATTATGCTCGGCCGAATGAGAACCTCCAGCCCGGCCGAAAGGCCCAGAGCCAAAGGACTTGAGCCGAAGGACTTGAGCCGAAGGAGCCAACTCATTCGCCCACACCCCTTGGTTTGGCCACCTCTATTCGATCGACCATGGCCATTCTGCCAAGCTCCTTAGTCGGCCAATGGCATTCGGGCGAACCACACCCCATTCGACTAGGTTCATTCGGGAATCATTCTCATTTGGCAGTCCCTCCATTCGCCCAGCTTCTATCATTCGGCCACTAGTCCTACGCCGGTCATGCTCATGTCTTACAACCACAGTCAGCCCATCTAAGGACCATTCGGCCACCTAGTCGGCCCAAGTGACCTTTCATTCGGTCCAAGGCCATTGAGTTGGTCCAATGAATTGATGCGGCCCACATCACAAGAATAGATAAATACACACTTGAAACTACCATAAGGAACCATGCATGAGAGTTGGATATTCACTAAATTACTACAAAGGTGGTGATGGGTGTGGGTTAATACATTTCATAAAACCTAAAACAACAAGTTTTCAAGGAAATGTTGCATGGTTGTTTAATCGCTATGTAATGACAAGGTCAAGTTCAACAAGGATAAGATGTCAAGCTTTAAACTATAAACCTAAGTTAATCTCAGTTTGACTTCACCAAGATTCTACTAATACAAGTAACTAACATATTTTGAAAGGGTTATGGGCTTTCAAGAATGGGTTAAGGCAAACCAGGTAATATAGATGAAGTCTTTAGTTACCAATTTAAAACAATCTACTAAACTCAACCTAACTCGAATGAGTGTTAGTATAATTGAGAATAAGAGAATCAAGGCCGAATGACGACCGAGACCTACGAGTGTTAGCCGATTTTAGGGCTAACACACACACACGAATCCCTACAACTCATACTTATAAGTTGCAAACGACGTGAAATCAATACAGGATTGTGAATACAACAACAAGTACAACTAAGAGTGCGTGCATTCGTGTTTAAGCTAAGTCAACCACAACAACAACAAGGTGAGTTCATATGCCCCTTTTCTAATATTAACTAATTTTAAACTCTTGAGAAACATGCTTAACTTTTATTTATTTAAAAGTTTGATATTTAACATATTGCTTATACTTTGATTAGATAATATTGCTTTAATTATTATCGTTTATCATTGTATGCATGCTTGTATGACCATGATATGACAGTGATAACTAAGATGAATATGATAATATGATTTCATAACTCATCAACAAAATAGGATAACCTAGTTGTAAGATTATATCTCACAATACTTAGTTATTCTTACAAGAACAAACATTGAGATGAACATAGATGAACATGATGACAAGAAACAAAACACATGAATGATATGAAGATAACACATCTTTATAATATCATTCAACACTAGAGTTACTAAGTGTATTAAGTCAAATGCTTATAACGCTTAGCTTATAACTCGGAACATATTACAAGATAACATGAAACGACTATCATCCACCACCTGAGTCGACTAAGTGTAGTAAGACTAACTCTTACAACAACTTAGTGACAACAGGGTGACTATATGGAATAACAAAGAATGATAATCATGATGACATACCTTCATGATGATGAAATCATTCACCACTAACACTAACGATGTGTAATAAGACTAGTGCTTATCACACATGGTTAAACATGAAAACATTTATCACTGAGAACAGATGACATATGAGACTATTACTTATGATATCAAGGGTGACATTAGGAAAACCTAATTCCAAGATGTCATTCCCCATACATGCTAACATTATATTATAAGACTTGATCTTATAACACCATGCTTGTATTATAGTGAAACCTATGAAACTATACCGGTAATACCCATGAGACTAAAAGGTGACAGTTTTAGGGTTAGGTTAGATCCGGTTTGTGTGAGACCATGTAATTTGTGACTACGTGATGAGGAGGTGATATCTATATGAATTTATGCAATATGAGTCTATATGTGCCTATTTGATGAGACTATATGAGCCTATGTGATGAGACTATGTGATGAGACTATATGAGACTATATGAGACTATGTGATGAGACTATATGAGACTAGGGGATGGGACTAGGTGATGAGACTATATGAGACTATGCGATGAGACTATATGAGTGTAGAGCCCTGAAAGCGTTAAAGACTAATAAAGTCAACCTAGGAAGAGTCACAGTCCAGATTCTGATTATTTTCGTATACAACAGGTTCGAGTACTCCACAGGTTCGAGTACTCCATGTATTCGTGTACTCGAAATATTTTGTATTTGATTTGAAGTACACCTAGACCTAGTATAAATAGATGTATTTTGTACAGGTTTAGGTAGGAATCCCGAGGCATTTTCTCTCTAGACGTATTGAGGCACTTGTACTCGAATTTTCAGCATATATACAAAGATTACATTTTTCACATGCTTTCTTGACTCTAATTTGGATTCCGCACTTGTTAGAGATCATTGATGATGATTTATAAGATAAAGTTCAGTTCTTGATCCGGCTTGAGTGCTTTTTTCATCATCAAGGTAACAACTTTCTGAAGCAAGTTTAATACTTTATCATTCTTCTCAACTCCATCTAGCTACAGTGTAAATTTGGGACTCCAAATCTTAAGAAATATTTTTATAAAATTTTTCTTAAGTATTTTCGAGTTCAAAATTTTCGAGTTCAGCTATTTCGAGTATAGATAGAGTGTTCTAAGGATAGCTACAGTTCGAGTACAAGAGACTTTCGACTACAAAGTTATCTTCGGGTACAAGTAACTTCGAATACACATTTGAGTTCGAATACAGGTTCCTTTTTGAGTACAAGAAGAGCTTCGAGTACAGGCTTTTCTTCGTATACAAGAGAATTTCGATTACAGTCTTATCTTTGGGCAGTGTTTGGTGATCTGTTCTACACTTTCAGTCATGGCATCTAAGAATTTGACTAACTTGTCCAATCTACTCAATCTGGACAATGAGATCGGCACCGGAACAAAGCCACCGAGGCTGGTGTCGGGAGATAACTTCCAAGATTGGAAATTCAGATTCCAATCCTTTGTCAAATACACTGATCCAAAGCTCTGGAGATCTATTGAAGAGGGCCCTTTTGTGCCTTCCTACCAGAGTGAGATCAATGGTCCTCTTGTTGCTAAGGATCCTGAATTGTACACAGACAATGACATCCTTATGATGGAAAAGGATGAAAAGACATATGCATCAATCACAATGGCCCTATCAACTGAAGTAGCTCATGGTTTTAAAGAGCACAAGACCGTAAAGGAACTATGGAATGCCTTGATTGAACGGATTGAAGGAAATGAAGACATGCGAGAGAGTCGCAAGGATATGTTGAGACAAAGGTTCAACATGTTTAATCACATCAAGGGAGAGTCCCTTGAAGCACAGCTGAATAGATTCACCCATTTGATGAC
The DNA here is from genome assembly GCA_009363875.1 of Mikania micrantha. NCBI lineage: Eukaryota > Viridiplantae > Streptophyta > Magnoliopsida > Asterales > Asteraceae > Mikania > Mikania micrantha. Next base: position 33,618,992 of record CM018694.1, on the reverse strand, counting down.
CAAGATGACAAGTTCTGGGATTGTGATGACTAAGGGAGAAGTGAACAAGAAACTTCTGAACTCACTACCTTACACTTGGAACTCAAACTGCACAACAATCAAAAGAACAAAGGATATGTACAAGACATCTCTGAGTGAGCTGATCTCAATCATAAACTCCTATGACATGGATGATAAACAGAGAGCACTGAACCATGCCAGCTCAATGGGCATTGCACCCGTATCTGAAAACTCTGCTCTTTTATCAGCTATCAATCTTCAAGCTTCAGGGATGCAGCACTATCAGCCTTCCTCATCTCAGTCAATTCCTTTTGAGACAGCATTCCTGTCATCTGGACAAGCCGGATCAGTGTCCAAGATCAATCCCGAAAGTGAAGAAAATCTGCTGTTGTTTAAGGGTTTTATGAACAGCTACAATGCATTCATAGCAGGAGAGTTGGCACCTGCCAATCTAACTCAGGATAACTTAGAGCAGATAAATCCAGCTGATGTTGAGGAAATGGATATCTCATGGCAGATGGCAATGGCAGTGTTTCGGGCAAAGAAGTTCATAAGCGATATGGAAGGAATAGGTTTGGAAATAACCCGGGAAAGAAACTTGGATTTGATAAGTCAAAGTTGCGGTGCTACACATGTGATCAACCAGGTCACTTTGCTAGAGAATGTAAGCAACCAAGGGTGGCCAAGGAAGGAGAGAAGAAGCCTGAAGAAAAAGCTGTAACTTCAGCTACAGGAGGAAGTACTAGCACGTCCAAAGCACTGGTGACTCAAGAAACTGACTCCTATGATTGGAGTGATCAGGTGCAAGAATTGGAACTAACTCTGAGTCACGCCTTCATGGCAGAAGTGGATGATAAGCAAAAGGAGGTAACTGAAAATCTTTGCTCTACATCATGCATAGATAAAGTATTTAAGTATAGGTCACATAATGAATCACTAATCAAAGAAGTAACTAAAATTAAATACTTTAACTCAGAATTTCTTAAAAATGAAGGAATTTTTAAAAGGAAACTTGAAGCAGAGGGTCGGGATGTGGCAAGGCTAAAGAAACTTTTGAGTGACAAAGAGTCCAACTATCGTGATGCTAGACGCAAAATCGATGAACTCACTTTGGAGTTGGACCAAGTGAAAACTCAACTTTCTAAAACTTCAGTAAAATGTGAAAAATTTGATTATTCAAGCAAAGTTTTGGAAAACATGGTAAGCATACAATACAGGGAAAAGAGGGGTAAGGGTCTTGGTTTTAATGAGTGTGAACCATCGTTTAACCATAATTACTCAAGCATGCCAAGGATCAACACATCAGTTGATGACTTGGAATTGGATTCTGATCGTGCTTGTGATTTTCCCACCAAACCTGTTATGCTTACAATTGACCCTGTTATGACTAATGATTCTGAGGTTTGTGCAGAAAGATTGAGTGTTACAGGTTCAGAGGAGAAAGAGGTAGAAAGAAGTGCTGGGAGGAGCACAGATTGTTCAACATCAACAAGCCAATTATCTTTTGTTCCAAAAACTGATTTTGTTGGAAAATTTGATGAAATTAACATTAAGCCTAATGATATGTTGAAAAGTTTTCAGAAGACTTTTGCTATAAATCACGTCTCACAATCAACTTCCTCTCCTTTGACAAAGCGGGCAGCGCCGGCTCATTCTACAGTTACCAAAGAGGAGGGTTCACAGTTGAATCCTAACTGTGAACCTTATGTTCCAACTGGGTCCTTGGAACAAATTTCTTCAAACTTATCCTCTGGTCGAAGTAACTGTGATGTAAAGCCCTTTGACCCAATTGAATTTCACCAGAAAGTCTGCTGCTATGCATGTGGGAAACCAGGCCACATTGCTCGACACTGTCTGCATCGACCTACTGAGTTCTTCTATGGGAAGAATCAGAAGGTCACACCTAAGGCTAAACTGGTTAACAAACATGTGAGGACTGTTCCATCCTCCAAGCCTAAGGTAACCTCTCAAAAGGGGACTCAGACTCAGACTTCTTCCACTGCTAAAAGGGAAAAGAAATCAAACCAAACTCAATCTGGTTTTCATAAGCAAACTCAAAGGATTTTTAAAATTAACTATCCTCAAATTTTTAAGATAAAACCAGTTGACCATGGGAGTGGAAGCAAGTCAAAATACATTGAAAACAAATCAGACAAAGAACAGATCCAAACCCAGAAACAAAGTCTATGCGATTTCCAAAGTACCTAAGTCTATTATGATTTGGGTACCGGTCTCTCATTAATTGATTGTATGTGATGCAGGGACGACCAACCAAGCTTAAAAATGTTTGGTATGTTGATAGTGGTTGCTCCCAGCACATGACTGGGGATTTCTCTCAGTTACACGAGGTCACACCTTTTAATGGCGGATATGTCTCATTTGCTGGAGACAAGGGAGGAAAGATAAGCATGAAGGTCACTGTGACAAATGGAACTCTTAGTTTTGAAGATGTTTATTATGTTGAAGAACTCAATCACAGTCTGTTGAGTGTTTCTCAAATATGTGACAAGAGTTTTTCAACTCACTTCACAAACAAGGAGTGTCTTATTCTTAAGCCCGGATTCGTTGTTCCTGAGAAGTGGATTCTAATGAGAACTCCAAGGATTAACAATGCCTACATCATCAACATGAACTCAGAATCATTCACAGAGAATACTTGTTTGTTCTCAAAGGCATCGGAGCATGATTGTCTATTATGGCACCGCCGGCTGGGTCACGTAAATCTGAAGAATCTTAACAGACTCGCCAAAGGAGATCACGTTATCGGCTTACCTTCTAAAGACTTCTCCACAATTGAGAAGTGCATCGCATGTGCCAAGGGGAAGCAACACAAGAGACCCCACAAGCCTAAATTGTTCAATTCTATCTCTTCAGCTTCTTCATATGGATCTCTTCGGACCAGTCAACGTAATGAGCATCGGGAAGAAGTCATATTGTCTTGTCGTGACGGATGATTATTCAAGATTCACTTGGGTGTTCTTTCTGGCCAAGAAGGATGAAACACCAGAGATCCTAAAGAAGTTTATTACCTTGATCGAAAATCAGAAGAATCTAAAAGTAAAGGTAATTAGGACTGATAATGGCACTGAATTTAGAAATCAGACTCTTATAGACTTCTGAGATAAGAAGGGGATTGCTAGACTGTACAGTGCCGCCAGAACGCCTCAGCAAAACGGAGTTGCTAAAAGAAGGAACAGAACGCTTATCGAAGCTGCACGAACGATGCTGTCTGAATCCAAACTGCCAATTTTCTTCTGGGCCGAAGCCGTTAACACTGCTTGATATGTTCAAAATTTAGCACTTCTGAACAAGCGCCATCAGAAGACTCCCTATGAGATTCTATTCAATCAGAAGCCCAAAGTTGGTCACTTCAAGTCGTTTGGATGTCCTTGTACTCTTCTTCATACAGAGCCTAACCACAAGTTTGATGATAAGGCGGATGAGTGTTACTTTGTGGGTTATTCGTCCGAGAAGGCAGCCTACAGATTTTATAACAAGAAGACTCGGATGATCATGGAATCATATTATATTGATTGGCAAGAGATGAACTATACTGATGCTGGTTCTAGTCCAAACTGGCTGTTTGAGTATGATTCCACTTTTAGGCCTTTCTGCACTACCTCCGAGAGTGCAGGAGCATCTGAGCAAGCTGATGATTTCTACAAGGATGATGATGTCGACTATAGAGTTAACTATGTTCCTTGTGATCCAAGGCTTCTGTCAGTTGATCCTCCAGGCATGTATACCCGAGCTCCTCCAGATCAGCCCACTCCGATACATGAAGTTCTTCCATCAGAACCAGACACTTCTCAGTCTGTTCAGCCACTTCCAGAAACAGATCAAGTTTCGTCCTCCTCCCATCAAACCTTTTATAATCCACTGTTCACAGATAACATTCCTGAGGAACACTGTGTGAATAATGAAGCTACTACAAGTGAAGCTGCTCCTACTTGTGATCTATCTTCCTCAAATGATAATCAGCTGACACATCTTAGCAATCTACTTGACAACTTAGCTGTGGAGGAAGTGCCAACACTTAGCATCAACAACGATCATCCTGTGTAAAACATCATTGGACCTCTTTCAGAAGGAGTTCTCACCAGGAGCCGGTCAATTCCACCTCAGAATGTCTTGCCTGAAAGCAATCTTTCACGAAGCCAATCAGGTCCAATTAAATACTGTTTATACTCATGTTTCATTTCGCAGGTTGAGCCCAAGAACGTCAAGATGGCTCTTAAAGAGTCTAGCTGGGTCGAGGCAATGCAGGAAGAATTAATGCAGTTTCAGAAACTCAAAGTATGGAATTTAGTTCCATTGCCCAAAGGGAAACTGCCAATTGGGACCAGATGGGTTTTCAGAAACAAGAGAGATGATTCGAGAGTGATTATCCGAAACAAAGCAAGGTTGGTGGTTCAAGGCTTTTACCAACAGGAGGGGATAGATTATAAGGAAGTCTTTGCACCCGTTGCAAGACTTGAAGCCATCCGAATTTTCTTGGCCTATGCCTCCTACATGAACTTCACGGTATATCAGATGGATGTGAAGACTGCTTTTCTGTATGGGAAGGTTAAATAAGAAATCTATGTGTGCCAACCCCCAGGCTTTGAAGATTCTCAGTTTCCTGACCATGTCTACAAGTTAGACAAAGTTCTCTATGGTCTTCATCAAGCACCGCGAGCGTGGTATGCTACACTTATTGATCACCTGCTTGCAAATGGATATACCCGTGGAGCCATTGATCAGACTTTGTTCGTTCGCAAGGATAAGGATGATTTGATTCTCGTCCAAATCTACGTGGATGACATTATATTTGGCTCCACAAGCTCGGCGTTGTGCAAGGAATTTGAGGGGGTAATGAAGAAGAAGTTTGAAATGAATGCGATAGGAGAAATGACCTTCTTTCTGGGTCTGCAGGTGAAACAAGATTCAAAGGGTGTGCTGATTCACCAAGAAAAGTATGTCACAGATATTTTGACCAAGTTCAAAATGATGATATCAAAGCCGGCATCCACTCCCATGGCTGCTCGTCATGTCTTAACTTCGGATTTGGATGGTGAAGATGTTGATCAACACCTCTATCGCTCGATGATTGGTTCCCTGATGTATCTGACTGCTAGTCGTCCAGACATCATGTTTTCATTTTGTCAGTGTGCCGGACATCAGGCGAATCCGAAGGCATCTCACCTTATAGCTGTCAAGAGAATCTTTCGGTATCTTGTCGGGAAGCCTCGTCTTGGTCTTTGGTACCCAAAGAACTTTGAGTTTCATTTATTTACATACTCAGACAGTGACTTTGGTGGATGTAATCTGGATAGGAAGTCAACCACTGGTGGGTGTCAGTACCTGGGAGATCGCCTTGTCTCATGGCAATGCAAGAAACAAACGACCGTATCCACATCTACTGCGGAAGCCGAATATGTTGCTGCTTCCAGTTGCTGCTCTTAGGTTATCTGGATGCAACAACAGATCCTCGATTACAGTTTGAACTTTCTTGACTCTCCTATTTATTGTGACAATGAAGCCGCCCTACAGATCGTCAAAAATCCGGTACAACACTCCAAAACTAAACATAATGACATCCGGATTCATTTCATCAGTGACTGTTTCGAACGGAAACTAATTCATCTTGACAAGGTCCACACAGATGATAATCTAGCGGAGCTTTTCACAAAACCTTTCGACACAGGACTCTTTCATCACTTGCTTGCCTCTCTCAAACTAATAAGCTTTAACTAAAAAGCATCTTTTGTAAATACGTTGAAATTTGTGTCTTAGTTTGTTCACAAATTTAGGGGGAGAAAATTTACAAAAACAACAAAAAGATTTTTGGTCTTTGAGTCAAAATTTACAAAAACAATAAAAAGATTTTTGGTCTTTGAGTCAAAATATACAAAAACAACAAAAAGATTTTCGGTCTTTGAGTTAGTCTAAGATGATCTACGAGTCTAGGGGGAGTTAGGTTTTTGAAAAGAAAAGGAAATCCTGCCTTCTGTTAAATCAAGAAAATTACAAAAAGATTTTATCTTTTCAAAAGTTTAAGAAAATACAAAAAGAGTTTATGTGGACAAGCAAAGTGAATAAGTCAAATTGGGAAGTGAAATAATTTCTAAAGATCAAAATTTCACTATCTTAATGAGATTTCTAAAAGAATAACAACTTTGAATATCCATTATACACTAAGAAGTTGAAACTAGTTTTCCAAATGAAAGAATCAGACTTGATCAAATTAAAATAAATAAGTATATAAATAAAATAAGTGTGTAATTGTGATCATTAGACAACTAGAAATGTGTGACAACTATTTGACCTTTTGTTTAGATCTTTGAGTCAAAACAAGATTGTGTTTCAATAAACTTGACATAGTTTTGAAAAACTCGGGTATTTCCTATGTTTTGTGCAAACAAAGAGCGGGAAATATCTACTGAAGCATCCTCTGTTTTGCGTAAGCAAAGACCTGGATGTGCGACGTTAAGGCCAATGTGTCTGCAGATCAGAAAATAAAAGATGCCAATGAGAACAAGATGATAGAACCCCTTCTTGTTCTTAGTTCTAATTTAATAGATCTGTTCTTTTCTTCTCTCTCCTTAAACTCTGTCAAAACATTTTAAGTCTGTTGAAACACAATCAAAGTTTGAAACAGAAGATTTAGCAGAACTGATAGGTTGCATGTTAACCTGGTTTTACCGTCTGACTGTTCACAAATTTCCCATAAGATATGTTACAAAAACCCTTGATCATATGACTGACTTTTAAGTAATGGAATAACGAGTGGAAATTATTGGTGGGAAATAGTTGTTTAAAAGTTGTGCTTCGTTAAGAAATAAATTAAGATAGTAAAATTTTGACAACAGATTTGATCCCACGAATTTCACTCGACTAAACCTTAAACTTGTCCAAAGTTTCCAAAATTTTATTTTATTTTATTTTATGTTATTTTATGTTATTTTATTTTATTTTATTTTATTTTATTTTATTTTATTTTATTTTATTTTATTTTATTTTATTTTATGAAAGTTAGAATTTTAAATCGAAATAAAATAATTGTGTGTACTCGAAATTGAGTACACGAAACATGTGTATTCAAACTATTCCTATAAATAGCCCAACCCCATTTAATTTACCATTATTTTGTGTACATCGTTTCCATTTCGAGTACAGGTTTGGTGCCCATTAGGCGATCTCGTTTTTTAGAGCCTTTTTCGAAAATCTACTCTGATAGTCTCATAGATCACCTATAGGCGACCCTAGGTATGAATTTTCATCAAGATTTGACCGTGAAATCGAAAGTTATGGACAAAAATGTATTTCGAATACGTGAATTTCGAATACATAAAGTTTTTGGTCAAATTGACCATGAAACACCTAAAATTGAAAGGCGATTACAAGATATGATGGTCGCCTAGTAATTCCGAGCATGTCAAATGGAACTAGAAGTTCTAAGGAGCCAAAAATGATGAATTTTTAAAGGACTTTTGCGTACTCGAAATTTAACACTTCGAGTACAGATGCACTTCGTGTACATAACGTATTTCGAATACACGATTCATTTCGTGTACAGCTTGTATTTCGTGTACAGCTTGTATTTCGTGTACAGCTTGTATTTCGTGTACACCTGTACTTTTAATCAAGCTATGTTATTTCGAGTACGTCTGTTGGTTCGAGAACAAACCCGTTCGGACTTAGAAAATTTTCAGTAATTTTTTTTTTTAATCTTGAGCCAACTTAATCTGTTTTGTTTTTCAGATGGCTGACCTACGCTTTGTATCAGACCACAACATGACTGCGTATCTTGGAGATCCACTCGTGAAGCATTCTGAGTTCAAGACTCTCGTTGAAGGATTGATCATGTCACCGGTCAATTATGCCATCATGGAACACCCAACTATTGTGACCGACTTTATTCGGAGTTTTTGGAGCACCGTGGAGGAGCATACTGATGACACGGGAATTATCAGCATTGTTGGAAAGATCCAAGGTCATCCCATCATTATCACTGAGCAGATTGTCAGAGAATGTCTGCAATTCGAAGACAAAGACACTGATCCCGTTGAGCTTGATCATGATCTGGTTAACAGGACCGTCTATCAAATGGGACATGAAGGTGCCTATCCACCCACCGAGAGGAAGTTATTGCATCCATATTGGAGATACTTAGCTCATGTCATCACTCAGTGCCTCTCTGGAAGAAAAAGCGGATATGATGTTCTTAATCAGACACTCAGTTCATGTCTGGTAGCTCTAGCGCTTGGAGTTGAGTTTAACTTCTCGAAGATGATTTTTCTCAATATGTACGCCAACATCAAAGGAAGAAGGAAGGAGCGGTTCCTAGCTTTCCCTAAATTCTTGCAGATTATCATCAACAGGAAATATTCCCATCTGACTCCCACACTCGGTACTTTGGAGATCAAGAGAATGAGAGATGACATCTTTGGCTATATGAAGATGAATAAGAGAGGAAAGAAGCAATATACAGGGGAACGCCCATTGATAAAGTTTGGAAGGTTTGTGGGCGATGGTGCAAATGAAGATATGCCAGACACCCCAGTAGCCATAGTTTCTGAAGAACATAATGTTCCTACTGGTACACAGACAGGCACGACTCCCGAGGGACATCTCCGAGACCTCCTCATCTTCCAGTGAAGATTTCATTGCAGAGAAGCCTCCACCTACAAGACAAGAAAGAGAGGAGGCACAGGATGTTGACTATACCCAAACCCCAGAGTCATCACCTAAGAAGAAGAGGCAAAAGACGATGGCTAGGAAAACCGGAGATCCCCGTCTGCAGAAGATGTTCTCAGGATTATCATTTTCTTCAGCTGCATCGATCATATCACAGGTGCCTACACAAACACCTCCGCCTACACAACCACCTCCACCAACACAACCACCTCCACCTACACAACCACCTCCACCTACACAACCCAAGCCAACCACAAAACCCAAGCCACCCACAAAACCCAAGCAACCCACACAACCCAAGCCACCTTCTCAACCAAAACCTCCAACCGAACCAGCCAAGCCCAAATTAGTTATCAAAATCCCAGCCAGATCCACTACCTCTGCTCCTCACACCGAAACTGCTTCATCTCCGCCTCGCTCGAGCAGTGACAAAGGAAAATCTCCTTTGCACTCAGATTCACCATATGAGCCGAAAGAAGTGCCTGTCGATCTCGTGGGTCTGCAAGACACAGTCTTTGCACTCGAAAAAGAGGCAGCTCAAAAGGATGAGATTATCCAGATTATGGAAGAAGGGATGATAAAGATATATGACAAGCTTGATGAGTTTAAGGGACAGATCAAAGCCCACAGAAAGTTTATCAGATTTCTCTCCCTGGAGAATTATGACATGCGTAAAGAGATCAAAAGACTCAAAGGAGAAGAAGTTCCAGAGTCAGATGATGATGTCAAAAAGGGTGATGATAGTGACGATAGTATGATAGTGATGATGATGATGGTGATGATGAAAAGGAGAAGGACTCGGAAGAAAAGAAGGATGACAGGGATGATAATGATGGTGGAAACAAGAAAGAAGATGATTCTTCTGATAAAAAGAATCAAGCACCTCCAGATGACAAAGACCAAGGAGGAGCCACTGGAAATCCATCCTCTTCAGGAAAGTCCACTAGTCACTATGATGATCTGTTTGGAGATATTCCCGATGATATTCTATTCGGTGACACCCTTCCAGGAGTTGACATGGAGAATACTGGACTTGATGACTTCTTCAAAGATCTTCCTGATGATTATCTTTTTGAAGGAATCGGTAAAGAAGCCGAAGGAGAAGCTGAATCTTCGACAGGGGCATCTGTCGAAGAAGAACCAGAAAATATTATACTTGGCAACGTCTCCACCGATCCTTATATCGATTACTTATATGCCCACAAGTACATTGATGCATTAGGACAGGAAGTCACAACTCTTCACGATGTGATTGTTAGTTGGTTTGACAAGAAAAAGGATTGGACACCTTCCCCTCCAGTGGAAAAAGATACTTGATTTAAGGAGATGAATGAAGAGCATCCAGCGCATACATTTATTTCGGATGACAGAAACCTGTTCGCTGTTCGTAACAACAAGTCCAACGTATGTTGCTGGAGGTATGACAAAGAAAGGGATATCTATTTGGTGAAAAGGATGAATGGGAAGGTTGAATTCTATAAGCGGCCGAGAGACTTCTGCACAATGCCTAAAGTTGATATCCGAAGAATCAACAAAGCTATGTTTTTCAATCCTTCAAATGATTCAAAAGTTGATCTGTTTGCCAGGTTCTTTAACGACCAATGTGAGAAGGACTTTCCTGTGATGCGCACAGCCAAGGGAAGGCGTTTTGCTTCAACTTGCATTATCGAGCCGAAGACGAAGAAGCCTTGGATATACTACAAATATCCTCCACCTCATATTGAAATAGCTGTTCCAGTGCCTCCTAGAGTTCCAGACTATTCCTTGGCCAACTTCGTATCTTGGTACTATGACGACCTCAATCTTGCAGCAGTCATCATCAAGAACAAAGACAATGTTGATGATGTCAACATTGTCCTTGACCCTATGGATCTCTTGAAGTATGGAAAGGACGACATGATGAAGTTACATGAGTCTCCAATACGAATATATTCTAGGAATGATGAGGAGGCTAAGCCATTCACTCGCATAGTTGCTTATGCTGTCGAGCTGAAACTTTATGCCGGAGCAGGACCACACAATGTCACTCTTCCTATTGGATGACTTCGCCAGTCTAGGGGGAGTTTCTAGAGCCCTGAAAGCGTTGAAGACTGACAAAGTCAACCTAGGAAGAGTCAAAGTCCAGATTCTGATTATTTTCATGTACAGGAGGTTCGAGTACTCCATGTATTCATGTACTCGAAATATTTTGTATTTGATTTCGAGTACACCTAGACCTAGTATAAATAGACGTATTTTGTACAAGTTTAGGTAGGAATCCCGAGGCATTTGCTCTCTAGACGTATTGAGGCACTTGTACTCGAATTTTCAGCATATATACAAAGATTACATTTTTCACTTGCTTTCTTGACTCTAATTTGGATTCCGCACTTGTTAGAGATCATTGATGATGATTTAGAAGATAAAGTTCAGTTCTTGATCCGGTTTGAGACCTACAATGAGACTATGTGATGGGACTATATGAGTCAATATGAGACTATACGATGAGACTATACGATGAGACTATATGAGACTATGTGATGGGACTATATGAGACAATATGAGACTATACGATGAGACTATATGAGACTATGTGATGGGACTATATGAGACTACATGAGACTAGATGATGAGACAATACGAGACTATGCGATGAGACTAGGTGAAATCATGTGAGGAATAGATGGGTATCCATAGTTGTATTGCAAGTAGTGTTGAATCCTGTTAAGCATGTGGTGGGATGGCGTCTGGGCGGGTAGTAAGCTCGACCCTTTCGTATGCCCTAAATATAAGAATGCTTGATTGGGTGAAATACTATTGGTAAGCATAACTATGGAGAGGACATCGTGGAAGACAAATGAGACAGTTATCAATAAAACATGGGAGAAACATTATGGCTAGGAATAACAAATTGGGTGAACACATGTGAGATAGAGATGGATATCCATAGTTGTATTGCAAGTGGAGTTTAATCCTATTAAGCATGTGGTGGGATGGCGTCTGGGCGGGTCGTAGGCTCGACCCTTTCGTATGCCCTATATATAAGCATGCTTAATGGGATTGAAACTCTATTTGTAGATGTAACTATGCAGAGGCCATGATGCGACACAGATGAATCAAACATTAACAGGACTTTTGTATGATACTATGACAGCGAATGTTAATCAATCAACGTTTTCAAATACTAAACTTATGAACTCACCAACCTAGTGTTCACTTTGTTTAATTGCATGTTTTCTCAGGTGACGAACAGGTTTAATCACCAAGCATCAGGAACATAGCTAGTGGACTTTTAGAAGACTTAGCTACATTTTGTGTCGAACATATTTTGAATGACATAACAGTGAATCAGATTTTGTAAATCTTGTGCAGATACAAGATAGAAACCCAATGATTCCTCTTGGTAGAATTACTTAGTTAAATGATGAACATAACAATGTAATTTAACTTTGTAATTCTGTAGCAATGTCATGTTAGCATTTCTCATTTATATATCATGTGCCATGTAAAGAATCTGATCATTTCGATTATCACAACGATATCGCGCCCCGGGAACCTTTCGCCCGGTGGGAAAGTCGATCCAGCCCGCCGGCTCGGGGTGTGACAGATTGGTATCAGAGCCATGGTTATAGAGAAATATAGGTCATGTTACATAAACGGTTTGGCCTAAACTATAACCTTGGGACCCTCATATAGAGATCATGTGACATAGGATTTATTAGCATGTGTCTTCTGCATCTGATCACTGTACTAACCGATTTTCTTTCAGTTATGATCATAATGCCGCCGAGAAGACCACCACCAGCTTTACTGCCTCCACCACCAAATGATTCAGCACCGCACTCTTCAATACCGACACCACCTAACTCTCCTACACAACCACCTCCACCTCCTCCTCCGCCACCGCCTGTTCATGAGTTGGACACGGCTACCATCGCATTAGCCACTCTACTGACGAGCCAACTGAGGGATTTAATTCCTGACATGATGAACAAGATCACCACCAAAAACAGCAACAACACTGCCAACTCATCTAGAGAGGGTAGTGGAAACACCAAGAACCAACAGGACTACTCTTAAAAGAACTTTGTAAGATGCAAGCCACCCACTTTCAATGGCAACGAGGGGGCCGTTGGTTTGATCCAATTGATCGAAAAGATGGAGACGACCCTCGACATCAGTGGTTGTCCTGATCAACACAAAGTGAGTTATGCTGCAGGCTCATTTGACAAACCAGCGCTGACTTAGTGGAACGCTCAGGTACAGACCAGGGGACGAGATGAGGCATTGTCTATGCCTTGGGAGGAATTCAAGGTCTTGCTGAGGGGTGAGTTTTGCCCCAGGAACGAATTGAAGAAGGTTGAGACAGAGTTGCTCAATCATGTTATGGTGGGAGCTAGACACCTGGTCTATACCACCAGATTCCACGAGTTAGCAACATTGGCACCGGACATAGTGCCAACACTGGAGAAACGAATTGAGCGGTACGTCGGTGGACTACCAGCTTGTATTCAAGGGCATGTGATTGATGCCCACCCCACTACCCTAGAGATTGCTGTTACACTATCAGCGACATTAACTGATGTAATGGTTGCCTCGGGGGCACTGAATGAGTAAGCTGAAGTAACGAAGACTGAAACATCAGGAAAGCCGGATGGACATCCGGCTAAGAAACAGAAAGTGCTCAAAAACTATGCTGGAACCACACCAGCCCTGAGAGCACCACAACTACCACCACTACAAGTCAAGAAGCCGTATGCTGTCGCGGCTCCTCAATGGAACAACTGCCATTTTCACCACCATCTCGGGACCCCGTGCAGACATTGCACTGGGTGCGGGAGATTGGGGCATTGGGTTGATCATTGCAGGAACCAAACTCCCCAGAACAGAAACAACAATACAGCGATGATGGCTGATGTCACTGATAACAGGTCTTGCTACACATGTGGCGAACATGGACACCTCTCAAGGGACTGTCCCAATAGAATCCCACCAAAGGCACCGGTAGCTAGAGGACGGGCCTTTCAAATCAGAGCAGCTGCTGCCCGCCAGGACACAGACACCAACACTGGTACACTCTTCAGTTAAAATCTTTGCAGTTGTATATTTTTATACTAGCATAGATTATCGTTTGCCTCTTTAAAGTTATTTTATAACTTACTCATATGGGGACAATTCTAGAATACCTCTTACGCTATTTTAGTAGTTGGAGGTAAACAAGTATAAATGACATGAACACACTGTTCACTTACTTTTAGTGAACAAACACATACCATGGAATTCAAGTCCAGGGGACACAAGTAGTGTCAACATCACCATCAGAACGGATGCTTTAACCCTGATGGGACTGAAGTCATCTGAACCGATAAAACCTTCTCCATGTCATTACAGTGAACAACAGAGATGTCTTCATAAATCTCATTACTGGGGTACGAACACTCACGATTAGATTAATCAATGGCGTTCTACCGGACAATATATGAATCCATTTCAACAAGGGGAGGAATGAGCGGTTCCTTCTGACAAGAAATAACACACGAATACAAGAAACATAGTGAATGCTAAGAACCATGAAATGGTTAAAGCAATTCGAAATACCATGATGGGAGTGTACACCAACAGCTATGGATTTTAAGTGCCAAGCCACCTCACACTTCCATCAGACTTGATGTTTTTAGATTAACAAAAACGGTGAAATCGAGTCCACTCATTACATAACGATACACAACAGCCTAGGCTCAATGAGAGGGACTACGGCACACAATAACAACATCTTTTCGAGGAACCTCGAACATTATGGATTGTGCAGTCGAGAGACTGAAAACGAATATCACATCAAAAAAACTCAATGAAACTCTAAACACAACTCTGTGTAACCTTGAGAACATGAGAAACACGCGATGTCAAAACATCCCCGCCTATACAAAGAAAAAGTAGTACCCGACAATAACGTTTAAATTTCGGGACGAAATTTCTTTAACAAGGGGAGACTGTGACATCCGGTACCTCGTCGTCCGGCAAATCCATACGATGTGTTCTTTCACTATTTACTGTGTGAAAATACAATGCATGAACAGTGTTTTTGATAACCGAACTCAGAATACAAGTAACAGTTGTATGTATTTAGGTGAAAACATAAGTATAGTTAATACAACAAATCAAGAGAAACAGCGGTGTACAAGTTAACAACCAGAACACGTCGGTTGCGATCTGATATCCATAGATGACAGGAATCAGATGGCCGATAACTCAGTATGAAAACAACGTGAAAACAGGAAGTTTAGTTGAGTCCGTTAGTGAGGGAACACAATTCAAACACCATTTGCAGTGTTAATTCAGAATAATGAACTGACAATGTGTTTGTGTGGGTGACGATTCACACAAACATATCGGTGAGTTTAACGTTCTGAAATAATGACTGAAAAGTAGAAAACAACAGTCAGAAAGCAAAACCCTCGTCGTGTTCGATCGGGTGACGATTCGAACGAATACGCGCGAAGGCGACGCAATCAGACGAAATGAAATTTAATAACGATTTCGGAACGGTAATAAAATAAGAAAAATAAATACAAAAGATTTATTAGGAATTACAGCCTTAAAAATGTAATTAAAATCATTTTATTTAAAATCCGTGAAACGCGTGTAACGTTCCGGAAACGCAACAAAGACGCGAACCGAGCAACAAAAATGAACCCGAACCCGCTTGGGGTATAAATACCCTAAATGAGGGCTTCTTCCTCATTTTCCCTCTCCTACTCTCTCTCTAAAAACCAACTCACCGGAACTTTCTCTCACTAGAAAACCCTAACTTCTCTCTACCATATCTCACCCATTTCTTAACGAAATCGAGTGATTCTTGAGCCTAAACGAAGGTATTGATCTCCTCTACACGAAAGTGCAACCGATCTAGAGAGAAATCCACCGAAAAACGAGGTATTTGACCTGCAAAATACGGATTTTTAGGGTTTTCAACCCATGTGTTCAACCTCATCCAAAACCGATGTAGAACACCTTAAACCTCACCAACATCACACGAGATACACTCTAGGAACCTAGGAAAAACATTTGTGTCGAGATTGGAGGCCGAAGATGGGCAGATGGAGCTCGATTATGCTCGGCCGAATGAGAACCTCCATGTAACACCCCGACCGATGGCGGAAACGTCGGGATGCCACGAGGGATGTGTAGATTGTTCAAAAGCTCGTGGGCATCTAAATTAAATCATCACATAACATATCATTCACCAAATTAATTACACAAAAATCATGTCTATCATGAATTAAATACATCAATTACACAAAATAATTAGCTAAACTAACTAAACTCTAATCGCCAGAATTTTAGTTAATTTTAGCGAAGTCCAAGATCCTATATGATGATGTCCAAAAGTGAGAATTCATCTTCTTCAACCTACTTAGCTTCATCACCTGAAACATGTGAAAAATCAAGTGTCAACTACGAAGTAGTTGGTGAGTAATCATAAGTTTTTATACTTAAAGTGTTTTATAAAAATGAGAATAAAAGTTTATGTTTAAAAACTTTTATAAAAAGTTTTGATTAAAATGAGTATAAAAGCTTATGGTCTTTCTGAGAAAATCCACAAGAGTACCTGTATGAGATAATCCAACACATCTCCAAACTCAACAATCAAACATACAAACCACCACATAATCACATAATCAATTAAACCATATTTAATCATAGACAATCATGAGCAATAATAGATAATCAATCACATAACCATTCAACCAATCTCAACAACAATATTCTCAAGAGTATCTGTGACAATACATGGACATTATGTAATTAACATAAGTTAAACACATGATCCATGGTGTGGAAGCTATCCACGTGGCAATACATGAAACCAATGCAATTAACCAAGGTCAAAGGCAATGTTTCACGAAGTTGTGATAATCCAAGTGACAATACATGTAATCCTTGTTATTGACCGAAGTCAATGACAATGTTACACGAATATATGCATATAGGTGATAATCCATAAGTAATGATAATTCTAAAATGTGTATATCATATTGATAAACAGGTATTATCCTTGTGTTATCAAAATAACATTTGAATTTGGTATACATGTTCCACCTCCTAGTTTAAAACAAAACAGTTTAAAAGGGAGGTTATGAGAACTTACCTGAGTCCTTAGTTTCAGTGCTTTAATAGGATGCGCGCTCGCGTATATGAAATCCCAACTAACTCAGCAATCTGTATTTAATATGTTCGTGTTCATAAGTATATGCGCTTTAATGCTACTGTATGTCTATCATTGTTTTATTTAACTTATTAAATGTCTTGTTAACTTAGTTTACTTTTCCTAAGTTATAATAAATATGCAACATAATACTAATGTTTATTATTAGGATGTAGTTTAGACTTGATAATTCAAATTACCCAATGATGATGAACAAATTGTGAATTCTGTGTGTTACCTCCCATAAATATGTATAACCTAAGATAATAACCTTAACCATATACACATCCTTGCATACTTGTATGTTTAATTGATCACCATCCTAGCTTAAGTTATAAAGTTCAGATTTTAAATTTTATAAGAGTTATACTCAATTATATTTTAAAAGCCTGCTCATTTACAATATATAAAACCTCATCATCCATTAATTAATGTCATTAAGGAAAAGATGGTATTCTTTTAAATATCCATGCATGCAATGTTCCTTCATTCTCTAACTTCATACTTTAAAAACTTAGGTGTATTAAAAGAGGTAACAACCTAGGCTTTGCCCATGCATGCATGAACTTCCATGTGTGTATATATATGTATATATAGATATAATCATGTTCCTATTCACCCTAAATCTCTTAGTTTCAAGAAGTTAGCTTCGATTTCCCCAAAGTCAGCGAACCTATTTGGTTCAGCAACCCTAGGTTCGTTAGCCTAGGGTTCGTAGCCCTCCCCTAGGTTCGGCCATTAGGTTTTTAGTATAGGTTCGCCTAGCATGAGTTCAGGTTCGTGGGTTCCTCAATGGCAGAAGGTTCGGTCGAGAGAGAAATGGTTCGGCTCACCCTGGGTTCGTCCCACTTCAAAGGGTTCGGTGCCTCTCAGGTTCGTAGCCTATCATGCATGCAGGTTCGTCTCCATTGGGTTCGGGGCAAGGGTTCGCTCACCCCATGGGTTCGGCCGAGGTATGAGAGGGTTCGTTGGGCAGGGAAGGGTTCGGCTGTGGGAGGGTTCGGCTGAGGAGCTGCACAGCCAACCCAGATTCGTTCAGCCATCATCTTCCCTATCAAGCCTCTCCTGTTGCAGGTCCGATCCTACACCTTTATACTACTTGATTTAACGATTTATGGTGATAAATTTGGGTTATTCAAGCAAAACCTATACTCGTTCATCTTAGGGTGAAAAACCGAAAATATAACTCAAGATTTTCCTCGAAATACTGCTCTAAGGCGAGATTTCTTTCCACCTTCTTGTTCTCCTTGATTACACGAACGCATGGACACCAAAATCTCTTGAATCCGTCGAGTAACGAGTGAGAAAAGTTAGAGAGAAGGTAGAGAGGGAAGGTGGTGACGAAAATTTGGTGTAGAGAGAGAGGATGCTCTTTCAAATGAGGAAGAAAGCCAATAGTTGGTTTTTATACCCCGGTCGATCCCCGCGTGCCCGGTCTTGTTTTTATCGCGATAAAATATAATAAAGGCTTGGTTTTAACGTAAAACTTATTTAAAATACACCCGTTTAAATAATTATATTCCATTTTAAATAAAATGATTTTAAATAAATTGTTTCGTAGAATGATTCCGTTTCATTTTCGTTAATTTCATTATTTAAATAAAACGTTTGTTCGGATTTGTTTTAAGTTGTGATTCCTAATAAACGTTCTTAGTTCTTATTTATTAATTTAATATCGTTTGATATTATTTAATTATCTCGTCGAAACGCGTTACTCGCGTACGTATTCGTAAAGATCGTCACCTTTGCGAATCCAACACTTGTATCGTATTTCGATTTGATTTACGATTAATGGAATATCGTTTCGAAATATTATTCTTAATAATTATATTCGTGTGAATCGTCACCCACGCGAATACAACATCAAGTTAATATTTCTAAATCAATATTCGCATTTAAATAATGTTCGTAACCTCACCAACGCGTATTTATTCTTCAATTATCCTTTCATTATTTAATTAACTTTAATATTATAATTCCCAATCCAAAACCCGCTAAACTCAAGTCACTGACACATCCATGATAGACCGAAATATGCATATGTATAGGGCATATGCAGAGGTAGATCGCAACCTCCCCTACACCGTCCCACCGCTATTTCGATAAACCATGACCATGTGTCCTTGACTATGTTTAGCACCGAAAACATAACCCACTCTACTTTCCTTTCCATTTCAACCAATAATCCATAATCCGTGTAATCATCTGCGATAAACTCTCTGGTTCTGTTTAGTTGAGTTACAACTAAACTTCCTATGGTTTACGCGTATAATAATATGTTCTAAGTATGTATACCAACAACAGTGATAATCATCAAATAATACATCATCATTAATAATTACAAATCTCAGGTCGTAACAATACAATCGTACGGATGTACGGACGACCGGAAGTACAGTGATGTTACAGTCTCCCCTAGTTAAAGGAATTTCGTCCCGAAATTCAACTTGGAGTGACCGTAGTAAATAAATGTGGGTACTTAAGCTTCATCTGATCTTCTCGCTCCCATGTGAATTCTGGACCACGCTTCAACTCCCAACGTACTTTGACAATTGGAATTCTACTGCCCTTGAGTTTCTTAACTTCACGATCCATTATCGCCACTGGTCTTTCAATAAGGTGCATGGTATCATCGATGCGAATGTAATCGAGTGGTATCTGAAGATCCTGATCAGCTAAGCACTTTCTTAAATTGGACACGTGAAACGTTGGGTGCACGTTACTAAGTTCAGGAGGAAGTTCCAACTTGTAAGCAACCTTCCCGATAGTTCAAGGATCTTAAAAGGGCCAACATATCGCGGAGCAAGCTTACCTTTCTTCCCGAATCGTACAACGCCTTTCCAAGGTGATACTTTAAGTAATACTATATCCCCCACTTCAAATTCTAAAGGTTTTCGTCGTTTATCCGCATAACTCTTCTGTCGACTGCGTGCAGCTAACAGATTGTCACAGATCTGGCAGATCTTGTCAGTCGTTTCCTGAATAATCTCGGGACCAGTGATCTGCGATTCGCCGACCTCGGTCCAACAAATAGGTGACCGAAATTTCCTTCCATAAAGAGCTTCAAACGGGGTCATACCAATGCTCGCGTGATAACTGTTGTTATACGAGAACTCAACCAATGGTAAATGGTTATCCCAATTGCCACCAAAGTCGATGACACAAGCTCTCAACATATCTTCCAATGTCTGAATCGTTCGCTCCGTTTGACTATCCGTTTGAGGATGATAGGCAGTGCTAAGATCCAGTCTTGTTCCAAAGGCTTCATGAAGTGATTCCCAAAATCGTGCCGTGAAACGAGCATCACGGTCCGATATTATACTTAAGGGAATACCATGTCGGCTAATGATCTCATCAATGTAGATACGCGCTAACTTCCGCACAGGGTACGTTTCGCGTATCGGTAAGAAGTGAGTCGACTTGGTCAATCTATCGACTATCACCCAGATACTATCCTTACCGTTTGCGGTTCGTGGGAGTTTGGTAATAAAGTCCATGGAGATATTCTCCCACTTCCACATCGGTATCTCTGGTTGTAATAACAATCCCGAAGGTCGCTGGTGTTCTGCCTTGACTTTAGCACAGTTAAGGCACTTAGACACATACTCAGCAATATCCTTTTTCATTCCAGGCCACCAGTACAAGCCCCTAAGGTCTTGATACATCTTATCAGAACCTGGATGGATTGAGTAACGAGACTTATGAGCTTCATCCATAATCACCATCCTAAGATCACCCCTGTTCGGTATCCTCAACCGATTCAAATAATACATTAACCCATCATCTTTAGTTTCCAATAAGATTTCAGCCCCGCAAGACATCTCATTTTTCAAGTTATCTTGAGCTAATGAGTGTTGTTGGGCCGTGAGAACATCATTACAGAGACTAGAGTGCACTCGGACACTATGGATCTGAACTTGACTCTTGCGACTAAGCGCATCTGCTACTACATTCGCTTTACCAGGATGGTAGCGAATTTCACAGTCATAATCGTTTAACAGTTCAACCCATCTCCGTTGTCTCATGTTAAGCTCCTTCTGATTGAGAATATGTTGCAAACTCTTATGGTCGGTAAACACTACACACTTAGTGCCATAAAGATAATGTCTCCATATCTTCAAAGCAAACACGACTGCACCGAGTTCCAAGTCATGTGTAGTGTAATTCTTCTCGTGAATTGTAACATCAGTGCCGGAACCGCCACCGGAATAGTGATCTCTACAGTACAGGAACAGTAAAACAGGTATGAAACATACACATTTCAGTAATTTTCATATTCATAGCATTATCATTATCATGGTGAGTTGTCATAGAACAGTTTCAGACACATTTAACAGAAACACAGTTCAGAACAATGGTTCTTGAGCCGGATAATTATCTGGCAATACAGAATCATCATGTGATTATTTGTTTAGGATTTATTATGTATAAACGTATGTGAGGATTTACAGAACAAAACACACGAATATCGTTATGTGAATGCTAAATGGACGGGTTGTTTGTATAGGTGACGATCTGTACGAATATATCTGAAAGTTTAACGTTCTGAATGATATTCTATAATTAGAAAACAAGATTGAAAAGTATAGTTATCGTCGTGTTCGCGCGGGTGACGATCCGAACGAATACGCGCGACGACCGTACATTTCGATTTAAACAGTTAATTAATATTTTAAAATTTACTAAAATGGAAAGATATTAGTTAATTTATTAGGAATCACAACCTAGAATAATTAAATGATTTCTAAATTTATAATTGTGTCGTTTCGTCGCGAAACCTACGCGAATCGGCATTTTACGCGAAACCGAACGAGACCAAACGACCGGGTATTTTTCCACATTTAATGAGACTATTAAATGCCACAACCACCATCTTCTAATCCTTTCTCTCTCTACAATTTCGTTCTCTCAGTCTCTCTCTAGATTTCTCTCAAGAAAACCCACTTCTTTCTACAAATTCAAGCTCATTTCTTGGTGGATCCAAGCAAGCTAGGTGTCAAGACGACCCCCTCATCAAGTAGATCAAGAAAGTACCTGCATTTCACGCAATCATCCGTCGATTTAGAGGTAAATAACCATTTCATTTGCGGTTTTATAGGGTTTACTCAAGTTCTTGTGATCTTGTTATATTGACCGACACTAAACACATAACACACTTAGACGAAGGGGTAGATATGTTTAGGTATTGCTAGAAACATGATTGTAACAGATTAGATCGAAGAGGATGATGAAGAAACAGGTTCGTGCAGGCTTGGTGATCGGCCGAACCTTCTCATGATGAGCCGAACCCTGTAGCTCCTGAACCACGAACCTGCACCGAACCCTTCTTCCTGCAACGAACCCTGCGACCTGCAGACGAACCCTGTGCCATCCTGAACCGAACCTTTGGGTGCCGAACCTCTCAAGGTTCGCCGGACTGGTTCATGGGCCGAACCTTACATGGGGCGAATCTAGAACTCACGAACTTTGCATGGCGAACCCTCAATCACGAACCTAGAAGCCGAACCTGCATGCGTGGCGAACCTTCACATGCTAATCGAACCTTAGGGTGACGAACTATGAGCCGACGAACCTTTCTGTTAAGGCCGAACCCTACTTAGCCGAACTATGAACCGAACCCTAAAGGTTCGTTGAATTCAAAGTGTTAGCCGAACCTTTGGTCACTAACCCAACAAGGTTCGCTGCCATGTAGGGGTATTCGGACCAAAATGTTATAAAACCTAGATTATCATGATGCATGGAGATCTAAGAACAATAGAACAAGTGTAAAAGATCTAGGGAATGTTAGTTGGTCTTAAAAACCTAAGTATCATGAGAAATCAAGCCCATAATGGACATGCATGCATGTAATACACTATGTGAATGCATGGGAATTCACGTAGGCTATGCATGAAATAAATAACTTGGAATTTTGCATGGGATGTAATTGAGTTCATCACATGTCTAACATTATAGACTTCAAGTAATGAGATTTCATTAAAAAGAAGTTGGTAAATCAATTAGAAGTCAAGTATTGTCAATTGGGCTTAAATGGGCCCAATGGGACTTGATTAAGTCCATCACATGTTAAACGAGTAATGAAATTTAATCATTTTTCTAAAATCTTGTTTAATTTGAAATCATAAATGGCATTGATTCCTTTAAGTTTACTTGATTATAAAAGTATTGTAATGTTAGGTTTAAAGACTTGTTTGATTTAAATTACTTACTTGAATTGATTGATTGGGAACTTGTTATAAAATAGACAATATAATTGTCTGGATTTGCTCTAAAAACAAAGGAAACTCTGCCGAAATTTTCTAAAAATTTAAAGGTAAGTTAGTAACTAATCATGGGAATTGGGATCATAAGAAGGGTAATTAAGATAGAGTAGATCTTAGATACACTTAGTACTAAGACACTTAGTTGCACACACAACAAGACTCAAGGTCTTAGGCACAACGACTACTACGCGTACTTATTATATTCGAATTCTTATAAAATAACTCAGGAACCGAAGAAACTTAGCTTACATACAGGAGCGCGCATTTTGTGTTAGATCAAATTACATAGCAGCACAGGTGAGTTCATTGCCCCTTTTCTAACATTTTTGTTTTAAAACGCGGGGCTGAGAAGCATGCGTAGACTGTTTACTTAAATTGTTTACTTTAAATGCTTTTAAATTTATATGTTTCATATATATAAATGTTATCCTAAACCATGTTTAGGAAGATTTTATGCAGGTTTTACTAAGCTTATTTACTTATATATTAAGTGAATAAACGAGTTAAACTAAACTTTTCTATAAGTTAAAACATTTCAAAGGAATCAAATCAAACATTTTGGGAAATCAAGTGGGTGAATTCAAAGGAATCAAATCAAACATTTTGGGAAATCAAGTGGGTGAATTCAAAGGAAATCAAATCAAACATTTTGGGAAGTCAAGTGGGTGAATTCAAGGAATCAAATCGAACATTTTGACAAAACAAGTGTGGGACTTCAAGACATCAAACAAAACAATCTTTGCAAAGATAACATTCAATGTTCTACAAACCAAGTGTTTGTTGGAAAACAATCAAGTGTACAACCGATCAAGGAATCTTGTATTCTACGATCAACACATCAAGTACGTCTTGTGACAAAATCAGACGATCATTAAATCATTTTTAAGGGGTAGTATGTGAAATATCAGAGATAACATTTGCCAACACATTGAACTCAGAAATCCTATATTTCAAGAAGTCCTAGCTAGACTGATTGACTTGTAGGTCTTATGTTTGATGATATTTACAGAATTCCCTAACTACTAAGTACCCAGATTGACAGACTAGTCTACTCGAGTATGACCATAGGCCCCAATCATAAGGACTTAGATTTTATTAAATGTTTATTTACTTGTTTAATTAAGCATTTATTAAACTGTTTCTACAATTTCTGTGGTTGATCACTATTGTGATGAACCTAAGGAATCAATATAGATTCCAAATTGTTGTATTGACAGGAACAAAGGACTGACGAATCATTGGGTTAAAGGTAGGGGTAAAATGCTTAATTTTCATTAACACCAATGTCCCATGTGGATTAGTATGTGGTGGGACGGCGTCTGGGCGGGGTTGTAGCCTCGACTCAGGGGTATGCCCTATATATAAGCATACCGATCTGGATGATACATGTGATGTTAATGAGATTAAGGTTGTTACCCGTGGGTTAAACAAAGGTTTTATGAGAACATTTGAGTCATTGTGAACAAGAGTGTGTGATAGGTAAAGATGCTTAATTATCATTAACAACAATGTCCTATGCGGATTAGTATGTGGTGGGACGGCGTCTGGGCGGGGTTGTAGCCTCGACTCAGGGGTATGCCCTATACATAAGCATACCGATCTGGATGATACATGTGGTGTTAATGAGGTTAGGGTCTTTACCAAAGAAGGTTTTCAAATCATTTTCAAATCATTTTCAAATACTAAACTATATGAACTCACCAACCATGTGTTGACCTTTATTTTTGCATGACTTCTCAGGTGACGAACAGGTCAATTAGGAAGTCATTTCTTTTGGACTAGGACTTCAGATAGAAGACTAGTATTTTGGACCTGCATACTTTTGAAGACATCATGATATAAATTATTTTGTATATCTTGTGTAAATACAAGATAGTCATTTATTGATGTTTCACAATAGATTTACATTGTTAAATTATAAACGTTACTGCTGTAATTTAACTTTGTAATTCTATTTTAATTAGCATTTCTCATTTATATCATGTGCAATGTAACAATCTGATCACTCCTGATTATCACTCCCGATATCGCGCCCCGGGAACCTTCCGCCCGACGGGGACTCCGATCCTACCCCGCCGGCTCGGGGTGTGACAGATTGGTATCAGAGCCATGGTTATAGAGAAATATAGGTCACTTATTTAAATGGTTTGGCCTAGACTATAACCTAGGGACCCTGCATATAGATGACATAGGACTTAAGACTTATTTGCATATTGTCTTCTGTATTCGATCATTACACTAACCGATGACTTTATTGGTTATGATCAGAATGCCTCCACGAAGACAACCTCCCTTGATACAGCTACCACCTCAAGACTTGGCTCCACACTCCTCCACACCGTCTCCGAATGACTCTCCACCACCACCTCCTCCACCTCCTCCTCCCCCTCCTCCATTGATTACTCAAGCATCTGGTTCAGGCACGGTACCGACCATGGATCCTGCTACTATCGCTCTGGTGACGTTACTGAGTAGCCAGATGACGAATCAGATGAAAGAAGCTATACCGGAGATGTTCCTTCGTCTTCGTAATGAGATCCTCAATACTGGCAACACATCAGGGGAAGCCAGTGGAAACACTGGAGATTCATCTCACTACTCCTACAAGTCCTTCGTAGGATGTAAACCACCCAGTTTTAGTGGGTCTGAAGGTGCCGTTGGACTAATCCAATGGATTGAGAAGATCGAGGCAACGTTGGATCTTTGCAGCTGCCCCGAACACCACAAGGTCCGTTACTCAGCGGGAACATTCAACAAACGGGCTCTGACCTGGTGGAACGGTCAGATTAATGCTCGAGGAAGAGAAGAAGCCATGGCCATGCCATGGGAAGATTTCAAGACACTGCTGCGAACAGAGTTCTGTCCCAAGAACGAGCTGCAGAAATTGGAGGTTGAACTATCCAACCATGTGATGAAGGGAGCGGATCACATGGGGTACACAACTCGTTACCACGAGTTGATTGCTTTGGTACCTGACATGGTACCAACTTTGGAGAAAAGGATAGACTGTTATGTAGGTGGACTTCCCGCTTGCATTCAGGGCATGGTTGTTTCAGCCAACCCTACTACTGTTGAATCTGCAGTGAGACTGTCTGGGAAACTCACTGATCTTATGGTAGCCTCTGGAACTCTAAAGAAGGAGGCTGAACCCAGCAAGAACAAGTCTGAGTCTTCCAAGAAACCCCACCACCATCAGAAGAAGAAACAGAAGACCATCAAGAACTACACGGTGGCCACACCTCTCCAACAAGTAACAGCAGCACCACAAAACCCCAACCGCAAGCCTTACACTGGCACGTTTCCTTTGTGTGCCAAGTGTCAGTATCATCACCCGGCTGACGCTTCGTGTAAACATTGCACAGGATGTGGAAGAAAGGGCCATTGGGTCCAATACTGTAGGATGACTCCTAATCAAGCAGTCAACAATGCTGCTTTGGCTCTTCCTGTAACATCACAGTACTTTCAGTTGTCCGTACGTCCGTACATCCGTACGATTGTACTGTTACGACTGGAGATTTATTTATTTCGAATGATTATGAAATTATTGATTGATATTACTGATATTATCACTGTTACTGGTATACATGATTATAATTTATTGTACGCGTAAACCACGGAAAGTTTAGTTGTAATTCGACTAAACAGACCCGCAGTGTTTATCGCGGTTACTTATCACTGATAATGAGGGATTATTGGACTGAGAATGGATTGAGATGGAATGAGGAGTTGGTTGAGTCTGGTTACTAAACGTAGTTAAGGACCCATGGTCATGGTTTATCGAAATAGCGGTGGGACGGTGGCTAGGGCAGTTGCGACTGACCCTTACATATGCCCTATATATATGCATATTTCGGTCTATCATGGATGTGTCAGTGACTAGGGTTTAGTGGGTTTTTGGTTTGGGAATGATAATATTGAAGTTAATAAATAACGGAAATTAATTACGCGAAGTGAGGTTACGATCATTATTTAGACGCGAATGTTGATTCAGAAATATTAACTTAATAATGTATTCGCGTGAGTGACGATTCACACGAATATAATTATTAAGAATAATATTCTGAAACAATATTCCATAAATCGTCAATCGAATCGAAATACGATATGAACGTTGTATTCGGAAAGGTGACGATCTTTACGAATACGTACGCGAGTAACGCGTTTCGACGAGATAAATTAAATAATATCGAACGATATTAATTTAATAAATTAAAACTAAAAATATTTATTAGGAATCACAACCTAAATTAAATCGAAATGATTTAATTTATCAAATAATTATTTAAAAATATTGTAACGAAAGCGAATTATGATGTAATTTATTTAAAACATATTTAATTAAAGAAAATTAATTTATTTAAAATAATTTAATCATTAAATATATTATTACATCTCGCGTATTAACTAGATCACTCTACTAGACAAGAATTGTATAAATAAATCAAGTAAATCAATAAAATCATATTATTTAAACAATTTATGTTTAAATACGTTTAACGAGCAAAACCGAACTATATTTTTATTATCGCGATAAAGACGAGACCAGACGAGAGGAAACGAGATTGATTTAAATGGTGGAAGACTCCACCATTTGTCTTCATTTTCACAACTCCCTTTCTCTCTCTAGAAAACACACACACACATTCTCCATCTTCTCTCTAGCCTACCGCGTTCGTTACTCGACGGATTTGCGAGATCTCGGAGCCTACACGACCGCGTGATCGAGAGGAACAAGAGGATACCAAGAAACCAGCTGTTGAACACGATTTAAAGGTAAGAAACCCGGTTTTTCTTTTCGGTTGTGGTTTGAAAACCCTAATTGAGTTAGCCATCATGTAGTATGATAATCTTTGGTTGAAATGTCTTAACCGAGTTGTTGTTGAGTCGAGGTAAACTAGGGAGGACCGTAGACCACTAAAATGCGGCTAGGATGAGGATGAGCAGTGCTCCGGCGAACACAGCAGGTGGGGGACGAACCCTAAAGGCCTCACGAACCCTGTGGGCGGGAACTAGGGTGGCGAAGTTTCAGCCGAACCCTCCCTCTCACAGCCTGAAACGAACCCTGCTGTTGCATCTGCCGAACTATAGGCCGCCACCAGCGAACCCTATGCAGCCACGAGCCTTCCTCTTCGACCACGAACCCTAGCTGCATCACTCACGAACCCTCGGTAATTGTTTTGGCCAACGAACCCTACCTCTTTTGTTGTGGCCGAACCCTCCTCGCGAGCCTGCTATGTGCCGAACCAAAGAGGACCAGCGAACCCTTCCATGCTGGTCCACCTTCTGGCCGAACCCTAAGCATGCATGGGTCACGAACCTTAGGCCATAATCTAAAGAGGTTCGCTGCCCCTAATGGTAACCGAACTCAAAAATGTTAAACGGATGGTTTAAGGGCAAGTGGGATCAACAACATATGTATACATACATAGATAAATAACCATGCATGCACAAGGATAATTAAATTGCCACCTTTCATCAATCAATATGAGAATTTATATAATGAGAATATTTTATGGACATAACTTGGATGTAAATTCACGAACATAAACGGGATGACAATGACTTAAAAGAGGATTTTCATCTAGACTACACATGCAAGAGATGATAAATATATTGATATGAGTATATCTAGGGCTAATATCTTAAACATAAATATCTATGAAAAATATACCTAAGATCTCATAACCTAGTATTGTTATCAAATAAGATAACACTAACAAGTTAGATTAAATTTTATAAAGGTTGATTATAAAGTTCCTAATTGTTTTACTTAACTTAGTTAAGATAAACTAAGTAAGTGAAGCACTTAGTGAAATTAAAATAACCACTTATAGTTATCCAGTTAAGAAATAAACACCTATAGACACTCAATGACAAATAAACCACTTATACTTATGAACGCGAACACGTATTGAATTACAGATAGTTGAGTTGACCTCGAGTTTACATACACGAGCGCGCATAATACGGGAATACATAATCTAAGGACTACAGGTGAGTTCTCATAACCTCCCTTTCTTTAAACTGTTTTAGTTTTAAAACTCGGAGGTGAAACATGTATACCGGTTTAAATATTATTTGATAACACAAGGTTAATACCTGTTTATCAATATGATATTCACATTTGAAATTATTATTATTATTGGGTTATCTATTATTCTTTTATATCCGTGTAAACATTGTTATTGACTTAGGTCAATAACAAAGATTACATGTATTGTCACGTGGATGATTTCCACATCCGTGAATCATTACTCTTAACTTCGGTTAATTGTTTTGACTTCATGTATTGTCACGTGGAGGGTTTCCACATCCGTGAAGTATTGCTCTTGACTTCGGTTAATTGCTTTGACTTCATGTATTGTCACGTGGTTAGCGACCACTCCATGATTCATGTATCTAACTTATGTTAAATACATAAGGAATCATGTATAGTCACGAACATTGATTGAGAATATGATTGATTGAGTTTGGTTGATTTGTTGTGGATTGATTGCTTATATTTGATTATGATTATTTGTGATTGGTTATGATTGATTTGGTGATGTGGTTATGTGATTGTGTATGTGTTTGACTATGGAATTGATGGATGTGAGTTGGATTATCTCATACAGGTATTCATATGGATATTCTCAAGAAGATCATAAGTTTTATACCCGTTTTAAACAAAGCATTTTTATAAAACCATTTTAAGCATAAACTTTCAAACTCATTTTTACTAAAACATTTTTTTTAATATAAAAACTTATGATTACTCACCAACTACTTTTGTAGTTGACACTTGATTTCTTACATGTTTCAGGTGATGGAGACAAGTAGGATGAAGAGGATGATCTCTTCTATTTTGGACATCATCATCATATAGGATTCTTGGACTTAGTTAATTAACTAAATTTCTGGAGATTAGAGTTTAGTTAGTTTAACTAAATCTTTTGTGTATTTGATGTATTTGATTCATGATGAACATGATTTTTGTGTAATTATTGTGGTTGATTAAATGATATATGATGACATGATTTAGATGCCCATGAGCTTGTGAACAATCTACACATCCCTCGTGGCATCCCGATGATTCCGCCGTCGGTCGGGGTGTTACAGATTGGTATCAGAGCCTGGGTTATAGGGAATTAGGTTACTAGAAATGGTTGACCTAGTCTATAACCATAGGATACCCTAGTATGAATTAAATTCATACACTAGTTAGTATATTCAGGATTTCATGCTTATGTGTTTATTACATGTTAATTGAAACCCTGTTATACATTTGATATAAATATGCTGATTATAAATTTCTTGTTCTACTTGTGCCCTAATGATTCGATAAGGACATACACGTGGTGTATCGTAAAGGTGGTGGGACGTTGGCTAGGGCAGTTGCGACTGACCCTTACATATGCCCTATATATATACCATTTACGGTACATTAGGTGGATGTCAGTATTGAAGAATGTGGGAACTACCCGTTTGGGAAATTATTTGCTTAGGAAACTGATTGCTTAGGAATTATCTGTTTTAGGAAAATTATCTGTTTGATCTATAAACTCCAGACAAGGACACACTCGTGGTATACTACAAAGGTGGTGGGACGGTGGCTGGGGCAGTTGCGACTGACCCCTACATATGCCCTATACATATACCATTTGTAGCATATTGGGAGTCTGTCAGTGTCAGGAACTTAGGATATTACTAGGAATTATTGTGAGATGGATGTTGATGGTCTGTTGGTTAAGGTTGGTTTGGATTGACACTTTGGATGATCACACTTGATAAACACTTATAAATTCCCTTATAAAAACATACGGATTGGACACGTAGGGTGCATAGGATTAATGAACGATAATGAGCGATTAGTGATGTGATATGGACTTGGGTGATGGTATAGACACTTGATGATAATATAAACGCATAGTGATGATACTAACACTTAGTGATGGTATGGACACTTGATGAGAATAAACTATAGGGAGGATATGAACGCTTAGTGACAATAAGAGCACTTCGTGATGATATGAACCCTTAATGATGATTATTGACATTGGAATTGATATGGATTTTAGTGAACTTAGACAATTGGGGGAAACTTAATGTCAGGTGAACTTAGACATTAGGTGAACTTAGAAATAGGCAAGCCTACATGTCAGGTGAACTTAGACATTAGGTAAACCTAATTGTCCAAGGGAACTAGAGATCACTTCACTCAAAATTATCCTACTAAGGATAAGGTGTGTGAAGTGAGATTTGTGGTGAAGTACATGACACACTCTACACACTAGCAAGGGCATAATCGTGGTGCAATGGAACGGTGGTGGGACGGTGTAGGGGAGATTGCGATCTACCTCTGCATATGCCCTATATATAAGCTTGTTGCATTGCATTGGGAGGTTGTCAGTGTTAGTATAGAGTGAAGAACGTATAGGATCTAGGAAATAGTTAGCTAACACTAGTTATGACCAACTAGGACACTTAGAATGATAATAGGCAAATTTATAGACATTATGAGTTTAAATAACAGATAGGAAATAAATATAGTTCCTATATGTAATCCTAACTGTTTAAAATAAACTCAATTGACCATTGTTTGTATGACTTACGTTGTAAACGGTAGTAACATGTTTCTATTTCCTTCAGAAACATGCCACCTCGCCGTCACAACGAAGATGACTCGAACAATGGGGAAGCTAACAACAGTAATGCCAACTCCGGCATACAAGAGTTAGCTACACTTATTTCTGGATTGGTGAGCCAACTGACTCAGGCTAACCAGAACATTAATCAGAATCGAGGTGGTGCAAACCAGACAACTTGCACATTCAAACACTTCAATTCCTGCAATCCCCTGAAATTTACGGGTGCTGAATCAGCCACTGGTCTGCTGCAGTGGTTCGAGAGTATGGAGAACACCTTCATCAACAGCGAATGCCCTGAAAATCTGAAAGTTCGCTATGCCACCAGTGTTTTCCAAAAGAGAGCACTGACTTGGTGGAACGGGGAAAAGCGAACTAGGGGAGTGGATGCTGCCTTAGCACTGACATGGACAGAGGTCAAGAATCTGATGACCACTGAATTCTGTCCTAGAAGCGAGATGAGGAAACTGGAGACTGAGTTCTGGGAACTCAAACAAGATAGTGGCGAGAACGTCATCTACAATACTCAATTCCATGAGTATAGTCTGCTAGTGCCTCATATGGTGACACCCTTGGAGAGGGCGATTGAGAAGTATATCGGCGGGCTGCCGGTGCAGATTCAGGATACAGTCTACGGGAGCAATCCCAAAACACTTGAGGCTGCGATCCGATTATCTGCAACTCTTACTGACAATCATGTGAGGAATGGAACACTTACTAGGAAAGGTTACAAGAAGACTGACACCAAGACTACTGCAAAGGAAGTCAAAGCTGAAGTCAAGTCTGAAGCTGCTAGTTCATCCAAAAGCAGCAACAAGAAGAGAAAGACCAGAAACTTCATGGTCACTGCTCCTGCTGCTAAGTCTGCGCAGCAATCATCAAACAATTCAACTGCTAGGAATTTCACTGGGAACACTCCTCAGTGTAACACCTGCCGTTATCATCATGCACCAAATTTGCCATGTCGCGTCTGCAACAACTGCGGCAAGTTTGGTCACTTTGCTAATGTTTGTCGGAGTGCACTGCAAGCACAAAGGATGCAGCATGCACCGCTTGCATTGCCAGCTCCTCCTGCACAACCTATTCCAGCTGTACCCGTTCGCCAGGTACCTCAGGCGCAGGCAAGAGCCTGTTATGAGTGTGGTGAGGTGGGTCATTTCAGGAATCAATGCCCAAAGTTGATCGGGAACAATCAGAGGGTGGCAAGAGGCGGGCTTTCCAACTGAATGCTCCAGCTGCTCAAGCCAATCAGGACGTGGTCAACGGTACATTTCTGATCAACAACTCTTATGCATCTGTCTTGTTTGATTCTGGTGCCGATAGGAGTTTTGTTTCATATGATTTTGAATGCTTGCTTGGTAGAACACGTACATACTTAGATAAACCGTTTAACGTGGAAGTGGCTGACGGGAACACTATTGATATTGACACTATTATAGTTGGATGTACGGTGAACTTAAATGATCACGTTTTCCCAATTGATCTTATACCTATGCATCTTGGTAGCTTTGATGTTATCATAGGCATGGACTGGTTAGCCACCCACAGAGCGGAGATTGTTTGTCATGAGAAATATATTCGTATTCCTTTACCTTCGGGTGAGACTTTGAGAATATTTGGAGAAACTGCTAGTAAAGGTCTTAAGCTGATGTCTTGCACTAAAGCACACAAGTACCTTAGAAAGAAATGTATAGCCTTCTTAGCACACATTGTGGAGAAGAAAGAGAAAGAGAATAGAATTGAAGATGTTCCGGTGATACGAGATTTTCCAGAAGTATTTCCAGATGATTTGCCGGGTCTTCCACCAGAACGCCAAGTTGAGTTCCGGATTGACTTAGTACCTGGTGCGAACCCAGTAGCCAAAGCTCCCTACAGACTTGCGCCTTCGGAGTTGCAAGAGTTGGCGAGCCAGTTGCAAGAACTTACCGATAAAGGATTCATTCGTCCGAGCCATTCACCATGGGGTGCACCGGTCTTGTTTGTCAAGAAAAAGGACGGGTCATTCCGAATGTGCATCGATTACCGTGAATTGAACAAACTCACCATTAAGAATCGATATCCACTGCCGCGTATCGATGACCTTTTCGATCAGCTTCAGGGCTCGGCATGGTTTTCAAAGATCGATCTTAGGTCTGGGTATCATCAGCTTCGCGTACATGATGATGATATTCCCAAGACTGCTTTCAGAACAAGATATGGCCACTATGAATTTCTGGTAATGCCCTTCGGCCTTACCAACGCACCTGCGGTTTTCATGGACCTCATGAACCGGGTTTGCAGGCCATACTTGGATAAATTTGTGATTGTATTCATTGATGACATTCTAATTTACTCAAAGACTAAGGAAGAACACGAGAAACACCTTAAGTTGGTTCTGGAGATCCTAAGAGAAGAACGACTGTATGCCAAATTCTCTAAATGTGAATTCTGGCTTAAGGAAGTTCAATTCTTGGGACACATAGTCAATGCAAATGGTGTACACGTGGATCCTGCAAAGATTGATGCTGTGAAGAATTGGAGTACACCGAAGACACCGACGGAGATTCGATCGTTCCTTGGACTTGCCGGTTACTATCGGCGGTTCATATCGAACTTCTCCAGAATTGCTGTCCCTCTCACTGCTTTGACTCAGAAAAATAGGCCATACGAGTGGGGACCAAAGCAAGAAGAGGCATTTCAGACTCTGAAGCAGAAACTTTGTGATGCTCCTGTCTTGACACTGCCTGATGGAAATGATGATTTTGTAGTCTATTGTGATGCATCCAACTTAGGTCTCGGTTGTGTTCTCATGCAACGGGGAAAGGTTGTGGCTTATGCATCAAGACAATTGAAGATTCATGAGAAGAACTACACTACGCACGACTTGGAACTTGGTGCAGTCGTGTTTGCTTTGAAGATATGGAGACATTATCTTTATGGCACGAAGTGTGTAGTCTTTACTGATCACAAAAGTTTGCAACACATTTTGAATCAGAAAGAGCTCAACATGAGACAACGGAGATGGGTTGAACTGTTGAATGATTATGACTGTGAAATTCGCTACCATCCTGGTAAGGCGAATGTAGTAGCAGACGCGCTTAGTCGCAAGAGTCAAGTTCAAATCCATAGTGTCCGAGTGCACAATAATCTCCGAAATGATGTTCTCACGGCCCAACAACACTCATTAGCTCAAGATGACTTGAAAAATGAGATGTCCTGCGGGGCTGAAATTTTATTGGAAACTAAGGATGATGGTTTGATGTATTACTTGAATCGGTTGTGGATACCGAACCGAGGTGATCTCAGGATGATTATTATGAATGAAGCTCATAAGTCTCGTTACTCGATCCATCCAGGTTCTGACAAGATGTATCAAGACCTTAGGGGCTTGTACTGGTGGCCTGGAATGAAGAAGGATATTGCTGAATATGTGTCTAAGTGCCTTAACTGTGCTAAAGTCAAGGCAGAACATCAGCGACCTTCAGGATTGTTATTACAACCAGAAATACCGATGTGGAAGTGGGAGAATATCTCCATGGATTTCATTACTAAACTCCCACGAACCGCAAACGGTAAGGATAGTATCTGGGTGATTGTTGACAGATTGACCAAGTCGGCTCATTTCTTACCGATACGCGAAACTTACACTGTGCGGAAGTTAGCTCGTATCTACATTGATGAGATCATTAGCCGACATGGCATTCCCTTAAGCATAATATCGGACCGTGATGCTCGTTTCACGGCACGATTTTGGGAATCACTTCATGAAGCTTTTGGAACAAGACTGGATCTTAGCACTGCTTATCATCCTCAAACGGATGGTCAAACGGAGCGAACGATTCAAACATTGGAAGATATGTTAAGAGCTTGTGTCATCGATTTTGGTGGCAATTGGGATAGCCATCTACCATTGGTTGAGTTCTCGTATAACAACAGTTATCACGCGAGCATTGGTATGGCGCCGTTCGAAGCTCTTTATGGCAGGAAATGTCGGTCACCTATTTGTTGGACCGAGGTCGGCGATGCACAGATTACTGGTCCTGAGATTATTCAGGAAACGACTGACAAGATCCGCCAGATCCGTGACAATCTGTTAGCCGCTCGCAGTCGACAGAAGAGCTACGCGGATAAAAGAAGAAAACCTTTGGAGTTTGAAGTGGGAGATATGGTATTGCTTAAAGTGTCGCCTTGGAAAGGCGTTGTTCGATTTGGGAAGAAGGGGAAGCTTGCTCCACGATACGTTGGCCCTTTTAAGATCCTTGAACGGATCGGGAAGGTTGCTTACAAATTAGAACTTCCTCCTGAACTTAGTAATGTGCACCCGACGTTCCACGTGTCCAATCTAAGAAAGTGCTTAGCTGATCAAGATCTTCAGGTACCACTCGATGACATTCGTATCGATGATACCATGCACTTCGTTGAAAAACCAGTGGAGATAATGGATCGTGAGGTTAAACAGCTCAAACGCAGTAGAATTCCAATTGTCAAAGTACGTTGGGAATCGAAGCGGGGTCCAGAATTCACATGGGAGCGGGAAGATCAGAT
The DNA here is from genome assembly GCA_009363875.1 of Mikania micrantha. Classification (NCBI taxonomy): domain Eukaryota; kingdom Viridiplantae; phylum Streptophyta; class Magnoliopsida; order Asterales; family Asteraceae; genus Mikania; species Mikania micrantha. Next base: position 33,582,717 of record CM018694.1, on the reverse strand, counting down.
GAAGCTTAAGTACCCACAATTATTTACTACGGTCACTCCAAGTTGAATTTCGGGACGAAATTCCTTTAACTAGGGGAGACTGTAACATCACAGTACTTTCAGTTGTCCGTACGTCCGTACATCCGTACGATTGTACTGTTACGACTGGAGATTTATTTATTTCGAATGATTATGAAATTATTGATTGATATTACTGATATTATCACTGTTACTGGTATACATGATTATAATTTATTGTACGCGTAAACCACGGAAAGTTTAGTTGTAATTCGACTAAACAGACCCGCAGTGTTTATCGCGGTTACTTATCACTGATAATGAGGGATTATTGGACTGAGAATGGATTGAGATGGAATGAGGAGTTGGTTGAGTCTGGTTACTAAACGTAGTTAAGGACCCATGGTCATGGTTTATCGAAATAGCGGTGGGACGGTGGCTAGGGCAGTTGCGACTGACCCTTACATATGCCCTATATATATGCATATTTCGGTCTATCATGGATGTGTCAGTGACTAGGGTTTAGTGGGTTTTTGGTTTGGGAATGATAATATTGAAGTTAATAAATAACGGAAATTAATTACGCGAAGTGAGGTTACGATCATTATTTAGACGCGAATGTTGATTCAGAAATATTAACTTAATAATGTATTCGCGTGAGTGACGATTCACACGAATATAATTATTAAGAATAATATTCTGAAACAATATTCCATAAATCGTCAATCGAATCGAAATACGATATGAACGTTGTATTCGGAAAGGTGACGATCTTTACGAATACGTACGCGAGTAACGCGTTTCGACGAGATAAATTAAATAATATCGAACGATATTAATTTAATAAATTAAAACTAAAAATATTTATTAGGAATCACAACCTAAATTAAATCGAAATGATTTAATTTATCAAATAATTATTTAAAAATATTGTAACGAAAGCGAATTATGATGTAATTTATTTAAAACATATTTAATTAAAGAAAATTAATTTATTTAAAATAATTTAATCATTAAATATATTATTACATCTCGCGTATTAACTAGATCACTCTACTAGACAAGAATTGTATAAATAAATCAAGTAAATCAATAAAATCATATTATTTAAACAATTTATGTTTAAATACGTTTAACGAGCAAAACCGAACTATATTTTTATTATCGCGATAAAGACGAGACCAGACGAGAGGAAACGAGATTGATTTAAATGGTGGAAGACTCCACCATTTGTCTTCATTTTCACAACTCCCTTTCTCTCTCTAGAAAACACACACACACATTCTCCATCTTCTCTCTAGCCTACCGCGTTCGTTACTCGACGGATTTGCGAGATCTCGGAGCCTACACGACCGCGTGATCGAGAGGAACAAGAGGATACCAAGAAACCAGCTGTTGAACACGATTTAAAGGTAAGAAACCCGGTTTTTCTTTTCGGTCTGTGGTTTGAAAACCCTAATTGAGTTAGCCATCATGTAGTATGATAATCTTTGGTTGAAATGTCTTAACCGAGTTGTTGTTGAGTCGAGGTAAACTAGGGAGGACCGTAGACCACTAAAATGCGGCTAGGATGAGGATGAGCAGTGCTCCGGCGAACACAGCAGGTGGGGGACGAACCCTAAAGGCCTCACGAACCCTGTGGGCGGGAACTAGGGTGGCGAAGTTTCAGCCGAACCCTCCCTCTCACAGCCTGAAACGAACCCTGCTGTTGCATCTGCCGAACTATAGGCCGCCACCAGCGAACCCTATGCAGCCACGAGCCTTCCTCTTCGACCACGAACCCTAGCTGCATCACTCACGAACCCTCGGTAATTGTTTTGGCCAACGAACCCTACCTCTTTTGTTGTGGCCGAACCCTCCTCGCGAGCCTGCTATGTGCCGAACCAAAGAGGACCAGCGAACCCTTCCATGCTGGTCCACCTTCTGGCCGAACCCTAAGCATGCATGGGTCACGAACCTTAGGCCATAATCTAAAGAGGTTCGCTGCCCCTAATGGTAACCGAACTCAAAAATGTTAAACGGATGGTTTAAGGGCAAGTGGGATCAACAACATATGTATACATACATAGATAAATAACCATGCATGCACAAGGATAATTAAATTGCCACCTTTCATCAATCAATATGAGAATTTATATAATGAGAATATTTTATGGACATAACTTGGATGTAAATTCACGAACATAAACGGGATGACAATGACTTAAAAGAGGATTTTCATCTAGACTACACATGCAAGAGATGATAAATATATTGATATGAGTATATCTAGGGCTAATATCTTAAACATAAATATCTATGAAAAATATACCTAAGATCTCATAACCTAGTATTGTTATCAAATAAGATAACACTAACAAGTTAGATTAAATTTTATAAAGGTTGATTATAAAGTTCCTAATTGTTTTACTTAACTTAGTTAAGATAAACTAAGTAAGTGAAGCACTTAGTGAAATTAAAATAACCACTTATAGTTATCCAGTTAAGAAATAAACACCTATAGACACTCAATGACAAATAAACCACTTATACTTATGAACGCGAACACGTATTGAATTACAGATAGTTGAGTTGACCTCGAGTTTACATACACGAGCGCGCATAATACGGGAATACATAATCTAAGGACTACAGGTGAGTTCTCATAACCTCCCTTTCTTTAAACTGTTTTAGTTTTAAAACTCGGAGGTGAAACATGTATACCGGTTTAAATATTATTTGATAACACAAGGTTAATACCTGTTTATCAATATGATATTCACATTTGAAATTATTATTATTATTGGGTTATCTATTATTCTTTTATATCCGTGTAAACATTGTTATTGACTTAGGTCAATAACAAAGATTACATGTATTGTCACGTGGATGATTTCCACATCCGTGAATCATTACTCTTAACTTCGGTTAATTGTTTTGACTTCATGTATTGTCACGTGGAGGGTTTCCACATCCGTGAAGTATTGCTCTTGACTTCGGTTAATTGCTTTGACTTCATGTATTGTCACGTGGTTAGCGACCACTCCATGATTCATGTATCTAACTTATGTTAAATACATAAGGAATCATGTATAGTCACGAACATTGATTGAGAATATGATTGATTGAGTTTGGTTGATTTGTTGTGGATTGATTGCTTATATTTGATTATGATTATTTGTGATTGGTTATGAATGATTTGGTGATGTGGTTATGTGATTGTGTATGTGTTTGACTATGGAATTGATGGATGTGAGTTGGATTATCTCATACAGGTATTCATATGGATATTCTCAAGAAGATCATAAGTTTTATACCCGTTTTAAACAAAGCATTTTTATAAAACCATTTTAAGCATAAACTTTCAAACTCATTTTTACTAAAACATTTTTTTTAATATAAAAACTTATGATTACTCACCAACTACTTTTGTAGTTGACACTTGATTTCTTACATGTTTCAGGTGATGGAGACAAGTAGGATGAAGAGGATGATCTCTTCTATTTTGGACATCATCATCATATAGGATTCTTGGACTTAGTTAATTAACTAAATTTCTGGAGATTAGAGTTTAGTTAGTTTAACTAAATCTTTTGTGTATTTGATGTATTTGATTCATGATGAACATGATTTTTGTGTAATTATTGTGGTTGATTAAATGATATATGATGACATGATTTAGATGCCCATGAGCTTGTGAACAATCTACACATCCCTCGTGGCATCCCGATGATTCCGCCGTCGGTCGGGGTGTTACACTTCCTCCACCAGCTAATCAGAACCATGGTGGATGCTATAACTGTGGCGAACAAGGCCACTTTGCGAAGAACTGCCCAAAGAAGGCTCAACCAGCAGTTCAAGCACCCCGTGGACGAGCCTTTGCTATCGGAGCACCAGCTGCACGCCAGGACCCAAATGTGGTCACTGGTACGTTTCTCTTACATGACTTTTATGCATCTGTCTTATTTGATACTGGTGCAGATCAGAGTTTTATCTCTACCGACTTTGCGTGCCAACTAGATTCCATAGAGGAACAGTTAGACTCCCCTTACATTATAGAAGTAGCTAACGGGAAACAGATTACAGTTAGCACAGTTTATAGAAATTGCCCATTGACACTTAGTGGTCATACATTTGCCATCGATTTGATACCGATGGAATTGGGTAGTTTTGACATCATTGTTGGAATGGATTGGCTTTCCTCTAACCGAGTGGAAGTTATCTGTTCTGAGAAGCTGCTTCGAATTCCATTGCCGAGTGATCGTGTATTGGAAGTTAAAGGGGATCAAGCAAAGCGAAGTGTCAAAATCATTTCTTGCATAAAGGCGCGTAAGTGTCTACAGAAGCGGTGCATAGCATTCCTGGCTCATGTGTTGGAAAAAGAGAAAGACAAGAAAAAGATTCAAGATGTACCAGTAGTGAAAGAATATCCTGAAGTATTCCCCGAAGACCTACCTGGTTTGCCACCTGCGCGACCGGTAGAATTTCGTATTGACTTAATTCCTGGAGCAACTCCTGTTGCTAAATCTCCTTACAGGTTAGCACCTTCAGAGATGCAGGAATTGTCTAATCAGTTACAGGAGTTACTTGACAAGGGTTTCATCAGACCGAGCTACTCACCTTGGGGAGCTCCGGTCTTGTTCGTGAAGAAGAAAGACGGATCGTTCAGAATGTGTATAGACTACCGTGAGCTGAACAAATTAACCATCAAGAATCGGTATCCATTACCGAGGATTGATGATTTGTTTGACCAACTGCAAGGAGCTCAATACTTCTCTAAGATTGACTTGCGGTCTGGATATCATCAGTTGAGAGTTCAAGATGAAGACATACCGAAGACGGCCTTCCGAACCAGATACGGGCATTACGAATTTATGGTGATGCCCTTCGGATTGACAAATGCACCAGCGGTTTTCATGGACCTCATGAACCGAGTGTGCAAGCCGTACTTGGATCAGTTTGTCATTGTTTTCATTGATGACATACTGATTTATTCCAAGACCAAAACAGAACATGAACAACACCTTAGAAAGATCTTGGAGCTGTTGAAAGAAGAGAAACTCTATGCCAAATTCTCTAAATGTGAGTTTTGGCTAAAAGAAGTTCAATTTCTGGGCCATGTGGTCAACAGCGAGGGAATTCATGTAGACCCTGCCAAGATTGAAGCGATAAAGAATTGGGACACTCCGAAGACACCGACGGAGATACGGTCTTTTCTGGGATTGGCGGGTTATTACAGAAGGTTTATCTCAAACTTTTCTAAGATAGCTTTGCCTCTCACTAAACTAACTCAGAAAAGTGAACCGTTTGTCTGGGAACAGAAACAAGAGGATGCTTTTCAGACCTTGAAACATAAATTATGTGATGCTCCAATTCTATCTCTCCCAGAGGGCTGTGATGACTTTGTTGTGTACTGCGATGCTTCCCATCAGGGACTCGGTTGTGTGTTAATGCAACGGGACAAAGTCATAGCCTATGCATCAAGACAGTTAAAGATTCATGAGAAGAACTACACTACTCATGATCTTGAACTGGGAGCTGTAATCTTCGCACTGAAGATTTGGAGACATTACTTATATGGCACCAAGTGTACCATATTCACTGATCACAAAAGTCTGCAGCACATCTTTGATCAGAAGGAGCTCAACATGCGACAGCGCCGTTGGGTTGAACTTCTGAATGATTACGACTGTGTGATCAAGTACCATCCGGGAAAGGCGAACGTTGTAGCTGACGCCTTAAGCCGGAAGGAACGGGTCAAACCCCTACGTGTTAGAGCAATGGGGATAACTGTGCAGACCAGTTTAAGTGACAAGATTGTTCAAGCACAGCAAGAAGCACTTGACCGAGATAATCTGAAGAGGGAACTTGATTGCGGAGCAGAGAAACAGTTTGACACAAAGTCCGATGGAATGATCTACTACAAGGAACGTATATGGATCCCTGCGGTAGATGAATTGAGAAAACTTATCTTCGATGAAGCACACAAGACTAAATACTCTGTTCATCCAGGCGCTGATAAGATGTACCAAGACTTGCGTGGATTTTATTGGTGGCCGGGAATGAAGAAAGACATAGCCGAGTATGTCGGACAGTGTCTTACGTGTGCGAAAGTAAAGGCGGAACACCAGAGACCGTCTGGTCTACTGGAACAGCCTGAGATTCCGCTCTGGAAGTGGGAACAAATAGCTATGGATTTCATTATCAAGCTACCCCGCACTTCCAGCGGTCATGATACAATTTGGGTAATCATTGATCGTTTAACCAAATCTGCTCATTTCTTGCCCATGCGTGAGAACTTCACCATGGATAAACTGGCAAAATTATACATCAACGAGATAGTGGTACGCCACGGTGTGCCATTGTCTATTATTTCTGATCGAGATAGCAGATTTACATCAAGGTTCTGGCAATCATTACAGAAATCTTTAGGGACACAGTTGAATCTGAGTACAGCTTACCACCCACAAACGGATGGCCAAAGCGAACGTACTATCCAAACCCTAGAGGACATGTTGAGAACCTGTGTTCTAGACTTCGGTGGGAATTGGGATTCCCATTTGCCACTGATTGAATTCTCCTACAATAACAGTTACCACAGCAGTATCGGATGTGCACCATTCGAGGCTCTTTATGGCCGGAAATGTCGATCACCGATTTGTTGGACTGAAATTGGAGACAATCGAATAACGGGGCCAGAACTAATACAAGAAACCACTGACAAAATAGCTCAGATTCAAAGAAGACTACAAGCAACAAGGAGCAGACAAAAGAGCTACGCCGACAAACGGCGCAAGCCGTTGGAATTCCAAGTGGGAGATCGTGTAATGTTGAAGGTATCCCCATGGAAAGGCGTTGTACGCTTTGGAAAGAAAGGCAAATTAGCACCACGATACGTGGGACCGTTCGAAATCATCGAACGTATAGGTCCTGTAGCTTATCGACTGAGATTACCAGGTGAACTCAGTGGTGTGCATGATGTGTTTCACATCTCAAACTTAAAGAAATGCCTTGCTGACGAGTCTCTCGTCATTCCAATCGGAGAGATTCAAGTCGATGAACAGTTACATTTCATTGAAGAACCTTTAGAGATTATGGATCGCAAGGTTAAACAACTGAGGCGAAGCCGTATTCCTATTGTAAAGGTTCGATGGAATTCAAGACGCGGGCCCGAATTCACTTGGGAACGTGAAGATCACATGAAGTTGAAGTATCCCCAACTGTTTGAAGAGGAAGCCGTACCGGATAACAGCTCTTAAATTTCGGGACGAAATTTCTCTAACAAGGGGAGACTGTAACATCAGTGCCGGAACCGCCACCGGAATAGTGATCTCTACAGTACAGGAACAGTAAAACAGGTATGAAACATACACATTTCAGTAATTTTCATATTCATAGCATTATCATTATCATGGTGAGTTGTCATAGAACAGTTTCAGACACATTTAACAGAAACACAGTTCAGAACAATGGTTCTTGAGCCGGATAATTATCTGGCAATACAGAATCATCATGTGATTATTTGTTTAGGATTTATTATGTATAAACGTATGTGAGGATTTACAGAACAAAACACACGAATATCGTTATGTGAATGCTAAATGGACGGGTTGTTTGTATAGGTGACGATCTGTACGAATATATCTGAAAGTTTAACGTTCTGAATGATATTCTATAATTAGAAAACAAGATTGAAAAGTATAGTTATCGTCGTGTTCGCGCGGGTGACGATCCGAACGAATACGCGCGACGACCGTACATTTCGATTTAAACAGTTAATTAATATTTTAAAATTTACTAAAATGGAAAGATATTAGTTAATTTATTAGGAATCACAACCTAGAATAATTAAATGATTTCTAAATTTATAATTGTGTCGTTTCGTCGCGAAACCTACGCGAATCGGCATTTTACGCGAAACCGAACGAGACCAAACGACCGGGTATTTTTCCACATTTAATGAGACTATTAAATGCCACAACCACCATCTTCTAATCCTTTCTCTCTCTACAATTTCGTTCTCTCACTCTCTCTCTAGATTTCTCTCAAGAAAACCCACTTCTTTCTACAAATTCAAGCTCATTTCTTGGTGGATCCAAGCAAGCTAGGTGTCAAGACGACCCCCTCATCAAGTAGATCAAGAAAGTACCTGCATTTCACGCAATCATCCGTCGATTTAGAGGTAAATAACCATTTCATTTGCGGTTTTATAGGGTTTACTCAAGTTCTTGTGATCTTGTTATATTGACCGACACTAAACACATAACACACTTAGACGAAGGGGTAGATATGTTTAGGTATTGCTAGAAACATGATTGTAACAGATTAGATCGAAGAGGATGATGAAGAAACAGGTTCGTGCAGGCTTGGTGATCGGCCGAACCTTCTCATGATGAGCCGAACCCTGTAGCTCCTGAACCACGAACCTGCACCGAACCCTTCTTCCTGCAACGAACCCTGCGACCTGCAGACGAACCCTGTGCCATCCTGAACCGAACCTTTGGGTGCCGAACCTCTCAAGGTTCGCCGGACTGGTTCATGGGCCGAACCTTACATGGGGCGAATCTAGAACTCACGAACTTTGCATGGCGAACCCTCAATCACGAACCTAGAAGCCGAACCTGCATGCGTGGCGAACCTTCACATGCTAATCGAACCTTAGGGTGACGAACTATGAGCCGACGAACCTTTCTGTTAAGGCCGAACCCTACTTAGCCGAACTATGAACCGAACCCTAAAGGTTCGTTGAATTCAAAGTGTTAGCCGAACCTTTGGTCACTAACCCAACAAGGTTCGCTGCCATGTAGGGGTATTCGGACCAAAATGTTATAAAACCTAGATTATCATGATGCATGGAGATCTAAGAACAATAGAACAAGTGTAAAAGATCTAGGGAATGTTAGTTGGTCTTAAAAACCTAAGTATCATGAGAAATCAAGCCCATAATGGACATGCATGCATGTAATACACTATGTGAATGCATGGGAATTCACGTAGGCTATGCATGAAATAAACAACTTGGAATTTTGCATGGGATGTAATTGAGTTCATCACATGTCTAACATTATAGACTTCAAGTAATGAGATTTCATTAAAAAGAAGTTGGTAAATCAATTAGAAGTCAAGTATTGTCAATTGGGCTTAAATGGGCCCAATGGGACTTGATTAAGTCCATCACATGTTAAACGAGTAATGAAATTTAATCATTTTTCTAAAATCTTGTTTAATTTGAAATCATAAATGGCATTGATTCCTTTAAGTTTACTTGATTATAAAAGTATTGTAATGTTAGGTTTAAAGACTTGTTTGATTTAAATTACTTACTTGAATTGATTGATTGGGAACTTGTTATAAAATAGACAATATAATTGTCTGGATTTGCTCTAAAAACAAAGGAAACTCTGCCGAAATTTTCTAAAAATTTAAAGGTAAGTTAGTAACTAATCATGGGAATTGGGATCATAAGAAGGGTAATTAAGATAGAGTAGATCTTAGATACACTTAGTACTAAGACACTTAGTTGCACACACAACAAGACTCAAGGTCTTAGGCACAACGACTACTACGCGTACTTATTATATTCGAATTCTTATAAAATAACTCAGGAACCGAAGAAACTTAGCTTACATACAGGAGCGCGCATTTTGTGTTAGATCAAATTACATAGCAGCACAGGTGAGTTCATTGCCCCTTTTCTAACATTTTTGTTTTAAAACGCGGGGCTGAGAAGCATGCGTAGACTGTTTACTTAAATTGTTTACTTTAAATGCTTTTAAATTTATATGTTTCATATATATAAATGTTATCCTAAACCATGTTTAGGAAGATTTTATGCAGGTTTTACTAAGCTTATTTACTTATATATTAAGTGAATAAACGAGTTAAACTAAACTTTTCTATAAGTTAAAACATTTCAAAGGAATCAAATCAAACATTTTGGGAAATCAAGTGGGTGAATTCAAAGGAATCAAATCAAACATTTGGGAAATCAAGTGGGTGAATTCAAAGGAAATCAAATCAAACATTTTGGGAAGTCAAGTGGGTGAATTCAAGGAATCAAATCGAACATTTTGACAAAACAAGTGTGGGACTTCAAGACATCAAACAAAACAATCTTTGCAAAGATAACATTCAATGTTCTACAAACCAAGTGTTTGTTGGAAAACAATCAAGTGTACAACCGATCAAGGAATCTTGTATTCTACGATCAACACATCAAGTACATCTTGTGACAAAATCAGACGATCATTAAATCATTTTTAAGGGGTAGTATGTGAAATATCAGAGATAACATTTGCCAACACATTGAACTCAGAAATCCTATATTTCAAGAAGTCCTAGCTAGACTGATTGACTTGTAGGTCTTATGTTTGATGATATTTACAGAATTCCCTAACTACTAAGTACCCAGATTGACAGACTAGTCTACTCGAGTATGACCATAGGCCCCAATCATAAGGACTTAGATTTTATTAAATGTTTATTTACTTGTTTAATTAAGCATTTATTAAACTGTTTCTACAATTTCTGTGGTTGATCACTATTGTGATGAACCTAAGGAATCAATATAGATTCCAAATTGTTGTATTGACAGGAACAAAGGACTGACGAATCATTGGGTTAAAGGTAGGGGTAAAATGCTTAATTTTCATTAACACCAATGTCCCATGTGGATTAGTATGTGGTGGGACGGCGTCTGGGCGGGGTTGTAGCCTCGACTCAGGGGTATGCCCTATATATAAGCATACCGATCTGGATGATACATGTGATGTTAATGAGATTAAGGTTGTTACCCGTGGGTTAAACAAAGGTTTTATGAGAACATTTGAGTCATTGTGAACAAGAGTGTGTGATAGGTAAAGATGCTTAATTATCATTAACAACAATGTCCTATGCGGATTAGTATGTGGTGGGACGGCGTCTGGGCAGGGTTGTAGCCTCGACTCAGGGGTATGCCCTATACATAAGCATACCGATCTGGATGATACATGTGGTGTTAATGAGGTTAGGGTCTTTACCAAAGAAGGTTTTCAAATCATTTTCAAATCATTTTCAAATACTAAACTATATGAACTCACCAACCATGTGTTGACCTTTATTTTTGCATGACTTCTCAGGTGACGAATAGGTCAATTAGGAAGTCATTTCTTTTGGACTAGGACTTCAGATAGAAGACTAGTATTTTGGACCTGCATACTTTTGAAGACATCATGATATAAATTATTTTGTATATCTTGTGTAAATACAAGATAGTCATTTATTGATGTTTTACAATAGATTTACATTGTTAAATTATAAACGTTACTGCTGTAATTTAACTTTGTAATTCTATTTTAATTAGCATTTCTCATTTATATCATGTACAATGTAACAATCTGATCACTCCTGATTATCACTCCCGATATCGCGCCCCGGGAACCTTCCGCCCGACGGGGACTCCGATCCTACCCCGCCGGCTCGGGGTGTGACATGAATTTCCAGCTGTCTCGATGCATATGCCACAACCTTTTCCCGTTGCATGAGAACACAACCGAGACCTAGGTTGGATGCATCACAATAAACCACAAAATCATCATTTCCGTCAGGCAGTGTCAAGACAGGAGCATCACAAAGTTTCTGCTTCAAAGTCTGAAACGCCTCTTCTTGCTTTGGTCCCCACTCGTAAAGCTTATTCTTCTGAGTCAAAGAAGTAAGAGGGACAGAAATCCTGTAGAAATTCGAAATAAACTGCCGATAGTAACCGGCAAGTCCAAGAAACGATCGAATCTCCGTCGGTGTCTTCAGTGTACTCCAATTCTTCACCGCATCAATCTTTGCAGGATCCACATGAACATCGTATTCATTGACTATGTGCCCCAAGAATTGAACTTTAAGCCAAAATTCATATTTAGAGAACTTGGCATACAGTCGCTCTTCTCTTAGGATCTCCAAAACCAACTTAAGGTGTTTCTCGTGTTCTTCTTTGGTGTTTGAGTAGATCAAAATATCATCAATGAATACAATCACAAACTTATCCAAGTATGGCCTGCAAACACGGTTCATGAGGTCCATGAAAACCGCTGGTGCATTGGTAAGGCCGAAGGGCATTACCAGAAATTTATAATGGCCATATCTTGTTCTAAAAGTTGTCTTGGGAATATCATCATCATGTACACGGAGCTGATGATACCCAGACCTAAGATTGATCTTTGAAAACCATGCCGAGCCTTGAAGCTGATCAAAGAGATCATCGATGCGCGGCAATGGATATCGATTCTTGATTGTGAGTTTGTTTAATTCGCGGTAGTCTATGGACATTCGGAATGACCCGTCCTTCTTCTTGACAAACAAGACCGGTGCACCCCATGGCGAATGGCTCGGGCGAATAAATCCTTTATCAGTTAGTTCTTGCAATTGACTCGCCAATTCTTGCAACTCCGAAGGCGCAAGTCTATAAGGAGCTTTGGCGACAGGGTTCGCACCAGGTACTAATTCGATTCGAAACTCTACTTGACGTTCTGGTGGAAGACATGGTAAATCATCTGGAAATACTTCAGGAAAATCTCTGATTACAGGTACGTCTTCAATGTTCTTTCCTTTCTCCTTTTTCTCCACAATATGTGCTAAAAAGGCTATACACTTCTTCCTAAGGTACTTATGTGCTTTAGTGCAGGACATCAGCTTAAGACCTTTACTAGAAGTTTCTCCAAATACCCTTAAAATTTCACCTGAAGGTAATGGAATACAAATATATTTTTCATGACAAACTATCTCCGCTTTGTGGGTGGCTAACCAATCCATGCCTATGATAACATCAAAGCTACCAAGATGCATAGGTATAAGATCAATCGGGAAAACGTGATCACTTAAGTTCACAGTACATCCGATAATAACAGTGTCAATATCAATAGTGTTTCCGTCAGCCACCTCCACGTTAAACGGTTTATCTAAGTATGTACGTATTCTACCAAGCATGCATTCAAAATCATATGAAACGAAACTCCTATCGGCACCATAATCAAATAAGACAGATGCATAAGAGTTGTTGATCAGAAATGTACCGTTGACCATGTCCTGGTTGGCTTGAGCAGCTGGAGCATTCAGTTGGAACGCTCTGCCTCTTGCCACCCTTTGATTATTTCCCGTCAGTCTCGGGAACTGGTTTCTGAAGTGACCCACTTCACCACACTCATAACAGGCTCTTGCCTGTGCAGGAGGTACCTGGCGAATGGGTACAGCTGGTATTGGTTGTGCATGTGGAGCAGGCAGTGCAAGCGGTGCATGTTGCATCCTTTGTGCTTGTGGTGCACTCATACAAACATTTGCATAATGACCATACTTGCCGCGGTTGTTGCAGACGCGACATGGCAAGTTAGGTGTGTGATGATATCGACAGATATTACATTGGGGAGTGACCCCAATATAATTCCTGGCAGTGGTGTTATTTGCTGATTGCTGCGTAGACTTAGCAGCAGGAGTAGTGACCACGAAGTTTCTGGCCTTCCTCTTTTTGTTGCTGCTTTTGGATGAGCTTCCTTGTTTGGTCTTGACTTCAGTTGAAGCCTCTTTTACAGCTACTTTGGTGTCAGTCTTCTTGAATCCCTTCCGAGTGAGTGTTCCAGCCTTCACATGATTGTCAGTGAGTGTAGCAAATAAACAGATCGCCGCCTCAAGTGTTTTGGGGTTGCTCCCGTAGACAGTTTCTTGGATCTGCATGGGCAGACCGCCGATGTACTTCTCAATAGCTCTCTCCAATGGCGTCACCAAATGAGGAACCAGTAGACTATACTCATGGAAACGAGTATTGTAGATAACATTCTCGCCGCTATCTTGTTTGAGTTCCCAGAACTCAATCTCCAGTTTCCTCATCTCACTGCGAGGACAAAATTCAGTGGTCATCAAAAGTTTAACAATATTTAAAACTTAAAGAGTAGTAGTGTCGAAGATGTTTAAGTATTTAACATTACATAACAAAACAAATGTCAATCGTTACCAAATTGCCTATGACACTAAAGCTGATGCATGGGACTCCATCCTAGCATCCTATCCTTGTGTGCGAGCCTTAGTTACCTGAGAAAACATGCGAGTAAAAAGGGTCAACACAAAGGTTGGTGAGAGCACAGGTTTGTATCAGCAGTAAACATCAAAATGTTTAAAGTAAATGCTTTGCAGTTTTATATATCATATGCGGGTTCGCAACCGAAGCTAACATGCTGCCTCCCGCCATGTCCATCCAACTAGACAATGGCAATGTTTATTGGTCAATTATGCACTGTTCCAACCTCCAGTCGGGGTGGCCATACGGCGCTCAACAGTGGGGCTTGTCAGGCCCAAATAGTACTATTCAGAATTACCACGCTAAGCGCTACGCGCTATTAACGGTCTGAGATGTGTTTAATGAGGACTTATCAGTTTTGTGGATGAATGCCGCACATATACATATACGATATTAGCATGTTCAAATGTACCAAAAGTATGTATGTTGATCAAAGTCAGTTGTATGCAATGTTTTCTCCCCCAAAGGTAGAAAATGTAAAAAGGGGCCGTGAACTCACCTGATAAAGCAGTTCCGGTTTATGTGGTTTTTGCGATTGTCAGAGCTAGCTGTCCTGCTAGTAAGATCCTATAATCATATAGGTGTAAGTATGTGTTCTGTGGTGTGTTGTAGTCCATACAACTCCAGGTGTCGGTGTGCTCAACCGAGAGTGTGTGTGTTGGCTTGTGTTGACTCTACGAATCGTTGGTGACACGTTTGTTGTGTTAAGTTGTCTTAATGCAAGTAAGACACCATAATACATCCTACGACTCGACTCACGTTGCTTTCACGAAATCAAGTTTTGAAAATCATAATGTTCTTGTTTCAGGAAACTTTCTATATTTAGAAAGTTTCTATTTTTGGAAAGTATGGTTATGAAATCCTATTTCATAAAACTAATAACTTTAGTATGTTTGTAAAAACATACGTGAATACTCAAAATAAGTCGTTTGTGCATAAAATACCATTTATGCCATTTTGTCGAAACAAAGTTTCCTAAAATAGCAAGTTCTCGTTTAAAAGCTTGTTTTCACAAATCCAAGTTTTCAAACTGGTGTTAAAAAAAACCATTTTTAAACATGTTTCAATAATCAAAGGTTACCAAAACATTCAAAACATCCAAAAGCCCTCTTTTGATTTTGAAAAGTTTCCTTATTTAGCAAGTTCTTTCAAAACCATGTTTTTGACAAAGTCAAATACCCAAATGTGTTTCTAAACACTCCAATATACATTTGACAACATCTAGACATGTCTAACATGTCTAGATCATCACAAATCCAAGACTTGCACATAAAAGTTTCCTTTTATGGCAAGTTTGCCCAAATCATCACAAAATCAAACTTAACTTAACCAAAACTCAAATCTATCATTTCTAAATTATAAAATCAGTAGATCTACAACAAATACATAACAAATCACCAACACATTCACGCACAATAACCATATGGAGTTGCATGTGGGTTTTTACCCATTGCATGTATGATCTAACCATAAACAAACATGTAAAACTACCTTATATGCTAGGATTCAAGTTGTAGTAGGTGTAGCAGGTCCTGGAAATGGCTGGAGACGATTCTTCAATGTGTTGATGGCTTCCAAGACTTCCTTTATGATCCTATGGTTTCCAAACACCAAGAACTTGCTCCAATGGTGCTTCCAGCAGGTTAGGATGTTGATTCAGATGGAATTCGGTCGAGAATAAGTGAAGAAACTCGGAGAATTGGAAGAAGAACCGAGTGAAATGAGTTTGGGTTTGATTATATAGAAATTTTGATCTGCATGGCCTGCGCGTACCGCGGAGGCCGATCAAAACTAATCATCGCGTACCGCGATGTGATTCGGGAGTATCGACTCCCGATTTTCTTCGCGTACCGCGAAGACTTTCGCTAAGGGTCGTCGCGTACCGCGACCAGTTCATTTCCTTGTTTTTTCGATTTCTTCGATTTGATTACGCTCGTACTCGATTCCTAACGTTTATCCTAAACGTCTAACACATATTTAGCACATAAGCACATAAGTTCGGTTATTGTTTTATCACCAACATTCGTGAGACTCGTGTGTGTGTTTTGATAATTCCTTGAATTATCTTTGATGGTTCGTGTTTGTGTGTTTACGAAGTGTTTGCACGCTTGATTAATCCTAATCAACGTGTAATGCACAATTCAATAATAATCCAAATTATTGTTTTGTGTTTGTGTTCAGCTCATCTAATTAAACTCAATTAAATGAAATGCAACAAGTATGGATGTGAGATGAGTGTTGCAATTTACCCAAAATTGTCGGGTGTCACACCATCACTAATCGTTCATATCGTTCGTTGATCCTATGCACCCTACGTGTCCAATCAGCGTGTGTCATAAGTGAATTTATAAGTGTTCATCAAGTGTGATCATCCATGAGTCAATCCAAACCAACCTTAACCAACAAACATACCATCAACATCCATATCCCATTAATCTCAACTTAACAACAATTCCTAGTAATATCCTAAGTTCCTGACACTGACAGACCCCCAATATACTACAAATGGTATATGTATAGGGCATATGTAGGGGTCAGTCGCTTGATTAATCCTAATCAACGTGTAATGCACAATTCAATAATAATCCAAATTATTGTTTTGTGTTTGTGTTCAGCTCATCTAATTAAACTCAATTAAATGAAATGCAACAAGTATGGATGTGAGATGAGTGTTGCAATTTACCCAAAATTGTCGGGTGTCACATCATCCCCTTGTTGAAAGAAATTTCGTCCCGAAATTTGGTTGTTGTTGGTAGTGTTTGAGAATGAAAATTTTGAAAATTTCTGGTTGTCACATCATCCCCTTGTTGAAAGGAAATTTCGTCCCGAAATTTATCCGTTGTTGTCGGCGTTCGACGTTGTCTGTTTGAAAAGATGGGGATATTTGCGCATCATTTGATCTTCACGTTCCCACGTTAATTTAGGTCTGCGTGTCGAGTTCCATCGGACCCTGGCAATCGGAATCCGACTCTGTTTAATTCGTTTGACCTCTCGGTCCATGATCTCTACCGGTTCTCCCATGAATCGTAGTTGTTCATCCACCTGGATTTCATCCAGTGGAATCAAAAGTGTCTCATCTGATAACCACTTCTTCCGATTTGAGACATGGAATACGTTGTGAACTCCATCAAGTTCGGCTGGTAGGTTAAGTTGGTGTGCTACTGGGCCGATCCGCTTCAGGATTTCGAATGGCCCAATATACTGTGGATTCAGTTTTCCTCGTTCGCCAAAACAGAAGGGTGATTGGCATAGCTCTGTTGACGATCACGAGCTGCTGCCATGCGGTTTCTAATCTGTACTATCTTCTCGTTTGTTTCATGTATAAGTTTTGAGTCAGTGAGTTGACTGTCACCCAGTTCTGCCCAACAGAGGGGTGATTGGCACTTCCTGCCATAGAGTGCCTCAAAAGGCGCTGCCTTGATGCTGGTGTGGTGACTGTTGTTGTAGGAAAATTTCAACAATGGTAGGTGAGTTTCCCAACTATTGCCGAAGTCTACTACGCATGCTCGTAGCAAATCTTCGAGAGTTTGTACTGTACGTTCGCTCTGGCCATCAGTTGGTGGGTGGTATGCAGTACTCATATCCAACCGTGTGCCAAGCGACTTTTGCAATGATTTCCTAAGTTGGTAGTGAATCTAATATCTTGATCTGAAATGATGGAGATTGGCACTCCATGTCGTGTGGCCACTTTCTTGACATAACTTCTGGCTAGCTTTTCCATTTTATCGTTTTCCTTGTTTGCAAGGGAAATGTGCTGACCTGGTCAGTCGGTCCACAATAATCCAGATAGTGTCGCATCCACTAGGAGTATGGGGTAATTTGGTAATAGAATCCATGGAGATTTGTTCCTACTTCCACGTGGGGACGGAGGAGTGTTGCTCCTTTCACCGTTGATGCCTAGGGTTTCTCCACTAAGGAGAGGTATGCGCACAACCTTGTTGTGGCAAGTGATTTCAACCTGGTTTCTAACTACCTCAAAACTGCCGAGTGTAACCTGGCATGAGGTCAATCCTAAATTATGGTTTGCGAGCTTTAAAGTGCATTTTCTCAGAATGTGCTTAGTTAAAATCAGTTTATCATCAGTTAGCTCTACGGTGTATTCAACCTCTAAATACATTGGGGTTATGACAAGTATTTACTAAAGTGCTTAAATATAAGACTCTTCTCAGTTCCAGTATCACACAATACAGAAGCGTATTGATTGTTTAAGAGATACATACCTGTTGCAAGATTAGGATCATTTCTCGCTTCCTTAGCCCTAATTACGAGGGGCCGTTCCTTCGGACCGTTATTGTTCCTGTTATTGTTGTCGTTCTCTAGATATGGGCAGTCCTTCCTGAGGTGCCCTGGCTTCCCACATTCGAAGCAACTCTTCGGTGCTTCATCCCCATTGTTTTCCGCATGGGGACAGTCCCTCTTAAAGTGCCCTGGCTTTCCACATCCGAAGCAACCTTTTGGTGCTTTGTATTGCTGCGGTTGAGGCTGTGGAATTTTGGTCACCAGTTCACCCCTGCAGTTTTTAGTTGTGTGGCCTCGCTTCCCGCACCATTGGCATCGGTATCTTTCACACGGTCCTCATTTATGATGATAATCACAGTTGTTACACCTTGGGTTTTTGCCAGCATAGGCACCCTTACGTCGTCTTGGTGGTTGCAGAGTGGGGGTTTCGTTTTGAGTATTATCCCATTTGCGTTTGTTGTCGGTGGTTTTGATTATTGAGCCACGTGGAGGTAATAACCCTTGAATAACCATGGTATTGGTCAGTTCATGAGCTAAGTATACGGCTGGTCGTAAGGTGGTGGGGTCAGCGAATAGTACCATATCCCGAACCTGCGGTGTCAGTCCCTCAATGTATCTTTCAAGATGTTTGTAGGCTGGGGTCACCATTTCTGGGC
The DNA here is from genome assembly GCA_009363875.1 of Mikania micrantha. Taxonomy (NCBI): domain Eukaryota; kingdom Viridiplantae; phylum Streptophyta; class Magnoliopsida; order Asterales; family Asteraceae; genus Mikania; species Mikania micrantha. The sequence goes on along the minus strand of CM018694.1, from coordinate 33,563,811 downwards.
ACATATGTGCCAACTCATAAGATCGAGAAGTGTATGCCTCGATCTCAGAACCAATCATCCTGTGGTTCCGAAATTCCGTTTCCAATCTCTGAACTTTGTCGTGAGGGAGATATTTGTGGTTCATCGTTCTTTTGAATTCCTCCCAAGGTATAGCTTCAGATGTTTCTCGTCCTATGGTTTGAACATTTGTGTCCCACCAAGTGAGGGCTGCTCCCTCTAAGGTTCCTGTTGCGTACTTCACGCGGTCTTTAACCCTACAGTTGCTCATGATGAAAATTGCTTCCATTTTCTCAATCCATCGGGGGAGGTCGGCAGCACCCTCTGTACCATTGAAAGAAGGTGGTTTGCATTCCAGGAATGTTTTGAATGTGCAGTGGGGTGGATTAGGGTTTGTTCCTTGGTTCAGTTGATTCTGGTTGCGTGCAGCTTCACGTGCAGCGATTTCCTCCTCAATTCGTTTGCTGATTAGGGCGTTTAGTTTCGTTGCAGTGAGGTTAATGTTTCCATGCCCTCCCGCGTTCTTGCATTCTCCGCGTCCTCCAGCCATGATCTTCATAGCGGAAATAAGTGTTAGTGAAGATATAATGGCTAATCATAGCACGTGATTGTTATGAGAAGAAAGCATGTCATTGAGTGGCATAGACAAAATTTTCAATAACCGATATTAGTCTTGATATATAATAAGTTGTACTGGTTACAATTCATTTAATACCCAAGACACTAAGACTCCAAAATTTTCAAGTACAGAGTCACAACCTGTTTCTACCAGGTCTATGCTAAGTTTATCGGAGGCGTTATCGATAGTGGAATCAGAATCAGCATCCGCCGCTGGTTCCTTCTCCCCAGTGTCAGGTCCTTCTGGAACTGGATCGGCGACCTTGCTTTTCCAGCTCTTCGATTGTAGCCTTAGAGATGGCAACCCGGTCTTCGGCCTCCTGGAATGGTGAAATCAACTGGGTTATATTCAGGTCCATCTTATTGATTATGCTACAAAGCTCCGTATGCCGGGTACTTGTATATCTTAGTTCCTCTATAAGACACTCAATTCGGTCGTTTGCCCAAGTCAGGTCCCGAGTCAATCCGACTCAAGATACCGCCTCTCATGCTCGTGCGGATCTAGTATGGGTGATGCATTTTCGGGTGACTCTTCATCGAAGAATTTGTTGCTTCATGTGAGGTGTACAGTCGCAACATGAGGTTTTCATGGATACGTGGTAATCCGAACTGTAGCTGAAAATTTGATGAACATTATGTTGAAGTCTTGGTACGTTGCTTGAGTTCCGTTGCAACCATCAAGATAAGCGAATATCAATGTATGTGTTTTCAAAAATAGGCTCATAATAGAATTTGCCAGAATTCATGCGTACTTGTAAATTCACGATTATGTTGCGCACCATGATCGTCAATTTACCTTACATAAGAATTCTAGTTCCTCCTGCTTAGAGCTATTAGGTTTTACTGGATTCAGAGTTTATTCATGTCATCGAGATTCAAACATGAGTCATATGAGCTATGGTTAAGTAGTCTATCGAACTAATACTTGGGCTAGTCACGCGAATCGTATGGTATTATAGAATCTTGCGTAGATCCCATAAGGATAGCTACGTGGCTTGAGTGTGTTTTTCGCAGGTCATTTGGTGTTGAGTCACTGATTATGTGAGTATTAGTATTGCTGCTTCTGAATGACTACCTAGCACCCGTAATGAAATCCCTCCGCATGGTCACTCTAGTTTTTCTTAACTCGAGCGACCATGTTCGTTCGGTGATATTCTATGAGTGACAAGGAGTTGAGTTCGGTACCTCTTCATATGGTCCTTGTAAGCAGTATGTGTAGCAGTACCAAAGGATTACAAGGATGTTGTGGAGCCACAAGGCCTATTTCATCCCTGGACTTGTTGTAGTTTCATCCCCGATCAGCTTTTTTCGTCGCCTCTTCGATTTGGGCACCGGTGATATAGCGTATGTGTACCGGCTGCTCCTCCTGCGATGGCTCAGACGTGCTGTCTTCGGGTGATAGTTGGTACTTGGTCTCGTGACTCAACTGCTACCGGTAGTATTGATATTGAAGGTGTAGGAACAATCTGTTCCTTCTCGTCGTATGCGAGCATAGACGGTGATGACAGTGACGCCACATCTAAATGTGTGAATTGTGTATATGTACGATAATGTATGCAAGTAGAACTAATACTAAGCACTACGCGTTGTGTGGAGACTAGTGGTTATAGACTAAGTTCACTAAATGCAAACCTAATTCGCAATAACCGGAGTCTCTGATACCAATCTGTCGCACCCCGAGAAATCCCGTCCCTTTTGGGGCGCGAGCAACAACAGATTGTCAGGATCACAGTCTCCGGTCACACAATGTTGCGAGACCTACATGTCTGGTTTCATACGTACATCCAATAACTTGGACAAAACAGTTTAGTAGAATCAGAGTTGCGGAAGTAAAAAGTTTAAGTTATCAAAACATCATTATAATTATAAGTTGCGGAAGCATAAGTTCAACAATATTTAAAACTTAAAGAGTAGTAGTGTAGAAGATGTTTAAGTATTTAACATTACATAACAAAACAAATGTCAATCGTTATCAAATTGCCTATGACACTAAAGCTGATGCATGGGACTCCATCCTAGCATCCTATCCTTGTGTGCGTGCCTTAGGTACCTGAGAAAACATGCGAGTAAAAAGGGTCAACACAAAGGTTGGTGAGAGCACAGGTTTGTATCAGCAGTAAACATCAAAATGTTTAAAGTAAATGTTTTGCAGTTTTATATATCATATGCAGGTTCGCAACCGAAGCTAACATGCTGCCTCCCGCCATGTCCATCCAACTAGACAATGGCAATGTTTATTGGTCAATTATGCACTGTTCCAACCTCCAGTCGGGGTGGCCATACGGCGCTCAACAGTGGGGCTTGTCAGGCCCAAATAGTACTATTCAGAATTACCACGCTAAGCGCTACGCGCTATTAACGGTCCGAGATGTGTTTAATGAGGACTTATCAGTTTTGTGGATGAATGCCGCAGATATACATAAACGATATTAGCATGTACAAATGTACCAAAAGTATGTATGTTGATCAAAGTCAGTTGTATGCAATGTTTTCTCCCCCAAAGGTAGAAAATGTAAAAAGGGGCCGTGAACTCACCTGATAAAGCAGTTCCGGTTTATGTGGTTTTTGCGATTTTCTGAGCTAGCTGTCCTGCTAGTAAGATCCTATAATCATATAGGTGTAAGTATGTGTTATGTGGTGTGTTGTAGTCCATACAACTCCAGGTGTCGGTGTGCTCAACCGAGAGTGTGTGTATTGGCTTGTGTTGACTCTACGAATCGTTGGTGACACGTTTGTTGTGTTAAGTTGTCTTAATGCAAGTAAGACACCATAATGCATCCTATGACTCGACTCATGTTGCTTTCACGAAATCATGTTTTGAATATCATAATGTTCTTGTTTCAGGAAACTTTCTATATTTAGAAAGTTTCTATTTTTGGAAAGTATGGTTATGAAATCCTATTTCATAAAACTAATAACTTTAGTATGTTTGTAAAAACATACGTGAATACTCAAAATAAGTCATTTGTGCATAAAATACCATTTATGCCATTTTGTCGAAACAAAGTTTCCTAAAATAGCAAGTTCTCGTTTAAAAGCTTGTTTTCACAAATCCATGTTTTCAAACATGTTAAAAAAAACCATTTTTAAATATGTTTCAATAATCAAAGTTTACCAAAACATTCAAAACATCCAAAGCCCTCTTTTGATTTTGAAAAGTTTCCTTATTTAGCAAGTTCTTTCAAAACCATGTTTTTGACAAAGTCAAATACCCAAATGTGTTTCTAAACACTCTAATATACATTTGACAACATCTAGACATGTCTAACATGTCTAGATCATCACAAATCCAAGACTTGCACAAAAAAGTTTCCTTTTATGGCAAGTTTGCCCAAATCATCACAAAATCAAACTTAACTTAACCAAAACTCAAATCTATCATTTCTAAATTATAAAATCAGTAGATCTACAACAAATACATAACAAATCACCAACACATTCGCGCACAATAACCATATGGAGTTGCATGTGGGTTTTTACCCATTGCATGTATGATCAAACCATAAACAAACATGTAAAACTACATTATATGCTAGGATTCAAGTTGTAGTAGGTGTAGCAGGTCCTGGAAATGGCTGGAGACGATTCTTCATTGTGTTGATGGCTTCCAAGACTTCCTTTATGATCCTATGGTTTCCAAACACCAAGAACTTGCTCCAATGGTGCTTCCAGCAGGTTAGGATGTTGATTCAGATGGAATTCGGTCGAGAATAAGTGAAGAAACTCGGAGAATTGGAAGAAGAACCGAGTGAAATGAGTTTGGGTTTGATTATATAGAAATTTTGATCTGCATGGCCTTCGCGTACCGCGAAGGCCGATCAAAACTAATCATCGCGTACCGCGATGGGATTCGGGAGTATCGACTCCCGATTTTCTTCGCGTACCGCGAAGACTTTCGCTAAGGGTCGTCGCGTACCGCGACCAGTTCATTTCCTTGTTTTTTCGATTTCTTCGATTTGATTACGCTCGTACTCGATTCCTAACGTTTATCCTAAACGTCTAACACATATTTAGCACATAAGCACATAAGTTCGGTTATTGTTTTATCACCAACATTCGTGAGACTCGTGTGTGTGTTTTGATAATTCCTTGAATTATCTTTGATGGTTCGTGTTTGTGTGTTTACGAAGTGTTTGCACGCTTGATTAATCCTAATCAACGTGTAATGCACAATTCAATAATAATCCAAATTATTGTTTTGTGTTTGTGTTTAGCTCATCTAATTAAACTCAATTAAATGAAATGCAACAAGTGTGGATGTGAGATGAGTGTTGCAATTTACCCAAAATTGTCGGGTGTCACACCATCACTAATCGTTCATATCGTTCGTTGATCCTATGCACCCTACGTGTCCAATCAGCGTGTGTCATAAGTGAATTTATAAGTGTTCATCAAGTGTGATCATCCATGAGTCAATCCAAACCAACCTTAACCAACAAACATACCATCAACATCCATATCCCATTAATCTCAACTTAACAACAATTCCTAGTAATATCCTAAGTTCCTGACACTGACAGACCCCCAATATACTACAAATGGTATATGTATAGGGCATATGTAGGGGTCAGTCGCAACTGCCCCAGCCACCGTCCCACCACCTTTGTAGTATACCACGAGTGTGTCCTTGTCTGGAGTTTATAGATCAACAAATAACTCCTAAAGCAGATAATTCCTAAGCAGTTATTTTCCTAAGCAGATAATTTCCCAAACGGGTAGTTCCCACATTCTTCAATACTGGCATCCACCTAATGTACCGTAAATGGTATATATATAGGGCATATGTAGGGGTCAGTCGCAACTGCCCCAGCCAACATCCCACCACCTTTACGATACACCACGTGCATGTCCTTACTGAATCATTAGGGCACAAATAAACAAATAATACATGCGAATCAGATATATAGCAGGAGTTTAGTTAACATGTAATAAACACATAAGCACGAAATCCTGAATATACTAACTAGTGTATGGATTTCTTCATACTAAGGTATCCTACGGTTATAGTCTAGGTCAACCATTTCTAGTAACCCAATTCCCTATAACCCAGGCTCTTATACCAATCTGTTACACCCCGACCGATGGCGGAAACGTCGGGATGCCACGAGGGATGTGTAGATTGTTCAAAAGCTCGTGGGCATCTAAATTAAATCATCACATAACATATCATTCACCAAATTAATTACACAAAAATCATGTCTATCATGAATTAAATACATCAATTACACAAAAGAATTAGCTAAACTAACTAAACTCTAATCGCCAGAATTTTAGTTAATTTTAGCTAAGTCCAAGATCCTGTGTGATGATGTCCAAAAGTGAGAATTCATCTTCTTCAACCTACTTAGCTTCATCACCTGAAACATGTGAAAAATCAAGTGTCAACTACGAAGTAGTTGGTGAGTAATCATAAGTTTTTATACTTAAAAGTGTTTTATAAAAATGAGTATAAAAGTTTATATTTAAAAAGTTTTATAAAAAGTTTCGATTAAAATGAGTATAAAAGCTTATGGTCATTCTGAGAAAATCCACAAGAGTACCTGTATGAGATAATCCAACACATCTCCAAACTCAACAATCAAACATACAAACCACCACATAATCACATAATCAATTAAACCATATTTAATCATAGACAATCATGAGAAAAAATAGATAATCAATCACATAACCATTCAACCAATCTCAACAACAATATTCTCAAGAGTATCTGTTACAATACATGGACATTATGTAATTAACATAAGTTAAACACATTATCCATGGAGTGGAAGCTATCCACGTGGCAATACATGAAACCAATGCAATTAACCAAGGTCAAAGGCAATGTTTCACGAAGTTGTGATAATCCAAGTGACAATACATGTAATCCTTGTTATTGACCGAAGTCAATGACAATGTTACACGAATATATGCATATAAGTGATAATCCATAAGTAATGATAATTCTAAAATGTGAATATCATATTGATAAACAGGTATTATCCTTGTGTTATCAAAATAATATTTGAATTTGGTATACATGTTCCACCTCCGAGTTTAAAACAAAACAGTTTAAAAGGAAGGTTATGAGAACTCACCTGAGCCCTTAGTTTCAGTGCTTTAATAGGATGCGCGCTCGCGTATATGAAATCCCAACTAACTCAGCAATCTGTATTTAATATGTTCGTGTTCATAAGTATATGCGCTTTAATGCTACTGTATGTCTATCATTGTTTTATTTAACTTATTAAATGTCTTGTTAACTTAGTTTACTTTTCCTAAGTTATAATAAATATGCAACGTAATAATAATGTTTATTATTAGGATGTAGTTTAGACTTGATAATTCAAATTACCCAATGATGATGAACAAATTGTGAATTCTGTGTGTTACCTCCCATAAATATGTATAACCTAAGATAATAACCTTAACCATATACACATCCGTGCATACTTGTATGTTTAATTGATCACCATCTTAGCTTAAGTTATAAAGTTCAGATTTTAAATTTTAAAAGAGTTATACTCAATTATATTTTAAAAGCCTGCTCATTTACAATATATAAAACCTCATCATCCATTAATTAATGTCATTAAGGAAAAGATGGTATTCTTTTAATTTTAAAAGAGTTATACTCAATTAATGTTCGTAACCTCACCAACGCGTATTTATTCTTCAATTATCCTTTCATTATTTAATTAACTTTAATATTATAATTCCCAATCCAAAACCCGCTAAACTCAAGTCACTGACACATCCATGATAGACCGAAATATGCATATGTATAGGGCATATGCAGAGGTAGATCGCAACCTCCCCTACACCGTCCCACCGCTATTTCGATAAACCATGACCATGTGTCCTTGACTATGTTTAGCACCCAAAACATAACCAACTCTACATTCCTTTCCATTTCAACCAATAATCCATAATCTGTGTAATCATCTGCGATAAACTCTCTGGTTCTGTTTAGTTGAGTTACAACTAAACTTCCCATGGTTTACGCGTATAATAATATGTTCTAAGTATGTATACCAACAACAGTGATAATCATCAAATAATACATCATCATTAATAATTACAAATCTCAGGTCGTAACAGTACAATCGTACGGATGTACGGACGACCGGAACTACAGCGATGTTACACTCCAGCCCGGCCGAAAGGCCCAGAGCCGAAGGACTTGAGCCGAAGGAGCCAACTCATTCAACCACACCCCTTGGTTCGGCCACCTCTATTCGATCGACCACGGCCATTCTGCCAAGCTCCTTAGTCGGCCAATGTCATTCGAGCGAACCACACCCCATTCAACTAGATTCTTTCGGGAATTATCCTCATTTGGCAGTCCCTCCATTCGCCCAGCTTCTATCATTCGGCCACTAGTCCTTCGTCGGTCATGCTCATGTCGTACAACCACAGTTAGCCCATCTAAGGACCATTCGGCCACCTAGTCGGCCCAAGTGACCTTTCATTCGGCCCAAGGCCATTGAGTTGGTCCAATGAATTGATGCGGCCCACATCACAAGAGAGAAATACACACTTGAAACTACCATAAGGAACCATGCATGAGAGTTGGATATTCACTAAATTACTACAAAGGTGGTTATGGGTGTGGGTTAATACATTTCATAAAGCCTAAAACAACAAGTTTTCAAGGAAATGTTGCATGGTTGTTTAATCGCTAAGTAATGACAAGGTCAAGTTCAACAAGGATAAGATGTCAAGCTTTAAACTATAAACCTATGTTAATCTCAGTTTGGCTTCACCAAGATAACAAGGATAAGATGTCAAGCTTTAAACTATAAACCTATGTTAATCTCAGTTTGGCTTCACCAAGATTCTACTAACACAAGTAACTAACACATTTTGAAAGGGTTGTGGGCTTTCAAGAATGGGTTAAGGCAAACCAAGGTAATATAGATGAAGTCATTATTTACCAATTTAAAACAATCTACTAAACTCAACCTATTGAGAATAAGAGAAGCAAGGCCGACTGACGACCGAGACCTACGAGTGTTAGCCGATTTTAGGGCTAACACACACACACACACTAATCCCTACAACTAATACTTATAAGTTGCAAACGACGTGAAATCAATACAGGATTGTGAATACAACAACAAGTACAACAAAGAGTGCGTGCATTCGTGTTTAAGCTAAGTCAACCACAACAACAACAAGGTGAGTTCATATGCCCCTTTTCTAATCTTAACTGATTTTAAACTCTCGGGGATGAGAAACATGCTTAACTTTTATTTATTTAAAAGTTTGATATTTAACATATTGCTTATACTTTGATTAGATAATATTGCTTTAATTATTATCGTTTATCATTGTATACATGCTTGTATGACCATGATATGACAAAGATAACTAAGATGAATATGATAATATGATTTCATAACTCATCAACAAAATAGGATAACCTAGTTGTAAGATTATATCTCACAACACTTAGTTATTCTTACAAGAACAAACATTGAGATGAACATAGATGAACATGATGACAAGAAACAAAACACATGAATGATATGAAGATAACACATCTTTATAATATCATTCAACACTAGAGTTACTAAGTGTATTAAGTCAAATGCTTATAACGCTTAGCTTATAACTCGGAACATATTACAAGATAACATGAAACGACTATCATCCACCACCTGAGTCGACTAAGTGTAGTAAGACTAACTCTTACAACAACTTAGTGACAACAGGGTGACTATATGGAATAACAAAGAATGATAATCATGATGACATATCTTCATGATGATGACATCGTTCACCACTAACACTAACGATGTGTAATAAGACTAGTGCTTATCACACATGGTTAAACATGAAAACATTTATCACTGACAACAGATGACATATGAGACTATTACTTGTGATATCAAGGGTGACATTAGGAAAACCTAATTCCAAGATGTCATTCCCCATACATGCTAACATTATATTATAAGACTTGATCTTATAACACCATGCTTGTATTATAGTGAAACTTATGAAACTATACCGGTAATACCCATGAGACTAAAAGGTGACAGTTTTAGGGTTAGGTTAGATCCGGTTTGTGTTAGACGATGTAATTTGTGACTACGTGATGAGGAGGTGATATCTATATGAATTTATGCAATATGAGTCTATATGTGCCTATTTGATGAGACTATATGAGACTATATGAGACTATGTGATGAGACTATGTGATGAGACTATATGAGACTGTATGAGACTAGGGGATGGGACTATTTGATGAGACTATATGAGACTATGTGATGGGACTATATGAGACAATATGAGACTATACGATGAGACTATATGAGACTATGTGATGGGACTATATGAGACTACATGAGACTAGATAATGAGACAATATGAGACTATGCTATGAGACTAGGTGAAATCATATGAGGAATAGATGGGTATCCATAGTTGTATTGCAAGTAGTGTTGAATCATGTTAAGCATGTGGTGGGATGGCGTCTGGGTGGGTCATAAGCTCGACCCTTTCGTATGCCCTATATATAAGCATGCTTGATTGGGTGAAATACTATTTGTAAGCATAACTATGGAGTGGACATCGTGGAAGACAAATGAGACAATTATCAATAAAACATGGGAGAAACATTATGGCTAGGAATAACAAATAGGGTGAACACATGTGAGATAGAGATGGATATCCATAGTTGTATTGCAAGTGGAGTTTAATCCTATTAAGCATGTGGTGGGATGGCGTCTGGACGGGTCGTAGGCTCGACCCTTTCGTATGCCCTATATATAAGCATGCTTGATGGGATTGAAACTCTATTTGTAGATGTAACTATGGAGAGGCCATGATGCGAGACAGATGAATCAAACATTAACAGGACTTGTGTATGATACTATGACTGCGAATGTTAATCAATCAACATTTTCAAATACTAAACTTATGAACTCACCAACCTAGTGTTGACTTTGTTTAATTGCATGTTTTCTCAGGTGACAAACAGGTTTAGTCACCACGCATCAGGAACATAGCTAGTGGAATTTTAGAAGACTTAGCTACATTTTGTGTCGAACATATTTTGAATGACATAACAGTGAATCAGATTTTGTAAATATTGTGCAGATACAAGATAGAAACCCAATGATTCTTCTTGGTAGAATTACTTAGTTAAATTATGAACATAACAATGTAATTTAACTTTGTAATTGTATAGCAATGTCATGTTAGCATTTCTCATTTATATATCATGTGTCATGTAAACAATCTGATCATTTCGATTATGACAACGATATCGCGCCCCAGGAACCTTCCGCCCGGCGGGAAAGTCGATCCAGCCCGCCGGCTCGGGGTGTGACAAGATGACATACCGTTTGATGAATGGTCTAAATTCAAAAAAGAAAACAGTGATCATCCTGAGCTATGGAAAGAAGCTACTCCATCCTCTCCCACTATTGTGTCTAAGCTCAAGGATGCAGATCCAAGCACCATGCTTGACCATTTGCTTAATGCATGTAACATCTGTGCATATAGTCATAGCAGTCATAGACAGTGTTAGTGCAATGTGTATTCATGTCCAATCAGTCAATGTGATTCATATGTTCATGATTGTGTTTGTGTGTTACAGGATCTTATTAAATAGGAACAAGTATGTATTATTTATTTACAGTCAATTTCGCTAGGCAACAACAGTATTGTATTATATCGAAACAGTGGTGGAACGGCGTCAGATAAGGCAGGTAGCTGGACTCTGGGGTATGCCCTATACATATACTGCGTTCGGTGTAATGGGGTAGTGTTAGTGCGAAGTGCTTAGACGAATAGTATGACAAACGAATAAATTAAACAAAATCGTAATACGTAAGCGAGACTGCGTATAATTATGGGTGACGATCCATAACGATACGAATGTTGAACTTATAATTATGATTAAACGACAATAAATTAATAATACGATCGAAAAACATACGCGATTTCGGGTATACACGTAATTGTAGTTGTTTAACGATCTGACAACGAACGAAGATTAAAAATAAATGAAATAAATTATTTTTACATTTTTACAATTTTGAAACTCATCAAAATGATGAGAATAATAACTATTTCATTTAAAACACGTAAAATGCGCGTTACGTTCCGGAAACGCAAACCGAGCAACCGAAACGAACCCGAATACCGCTCGGACTATAAAAGCCTTGAAGAAGGCTATTCCTCTCATAATTTTCAGCCAAACCCTTTCTCTCTACAAAATTCGTCCTCCACCTTCTCACTAGAAAAATCAAGCTTCAAACGCGCGTATCTTCTTCTTTCTTGACGAAATTTGGTGATTCTTGAACCTACGCGAAGCTCTTGATCTCCCCTACACGAAAGTACAACTGATCTGGAGATTTGTCCGGCCAAAAATGAGGTATGATCGAATGAAGAATCACGAAAATAGAGTTTTCTATGTGTGTTCGTCTAAACCCAAGTCCTAGCCGGTTCTAAGCCCTATCAATCGAACCTACAACATTTTGAGGTTGGGTTTGCAAGTAGTCATGGCATAAAAATGGTTGGATCGAAGGAACAAGGTGGAATGATGGAGTTGGTGACAGGTTCGCTGGAAAAGGGACGGCCGAACCTTCATCTTCACCTAGACGAATCCTAAGGGGGCTTCACGAACCTGTATGGTTCGTTGATCATCAGCCGAACCCTTAGGGAACCCCACGAACCTTCACCGAACCAATGTGCTAGGAACGAACCCTTTATGATCAAGCGAACCATTGGAAACCTGCGCTGAACCACTATGCATGTCACGAACCTTCTTGGCCGAACCTAAGCCATCAGTCGAACCATGCTTGACTCGCGAACCCTAGGCAGCGAACCTGCATGCCTAGCCAAACCCTAATCTCGCCGAACCTTAGGGTTTGCATGACCGAACCATGGGAAGACAAACCTTGGACCAGAAGCTTTCCCCATGGCCGAACCTTTCTGTTAGCACCTACACCGAACCTTGCCCGGACCATGCAACGAGCCTTCCCCATGCATCTTAGCCGAACCCACTCATGCAGCGAACCTCTCCTATCCACGAACCCGGGCGAACCTTGCATGCCAACCATTAGAGCCGAACCCTTAGGGGAAGTCTTGGCCGAACCCTCATATAGGTTCGCTGGAAATTGGGAAGCTAACACCCCATTCGGCCCACATGGTTCGATTAAGCCCAATAGAATGCTCGGCCCACTAGTCTTATGCGGTCCAATGTCATTTCCTTTGGTCCATGGAATGTCTTGGCCCACACCCACGCCAATCTAGTTGAAACTTAGAATTCGGTCCAAATCATTTGTTCGACCCATTAAGGCCCAACACCACACTCAATTGGGCCATTGTTAATTTAAAAAGGGCCATGGACTTTGTTTAAAGACCACCATAGTTACATGGGCTCAAGGCCCAATGTTTGGCCCACAAATTAAATAATTGTGAATTGATCATGATTAGTTTAAGTTACAACTTAACCTAAATAGGGGATCAAGTCATAAACACAAAGGCATTAAACAATTGGAACATCTTTTCACAATACATGTTAAACAAGAGTTATCATAACCATAAACGCATGTTACTTTGATGTATACAAGTTATGCATAAAGGAATATGACATATTCTTTTCAAGAATCAATTATAAATCAAGTGACTCAATCATGATTTTCAAATTCACATAACATTCCTAAACAAGAGAACAAGTGATTCAAGGATTAATCAAGATCATGATAACACAAGTCAATCAATAAGTCAAAGGCTATACAATCATAAATCTTATATCTTATGTATGATTACAATGATATAGGAACCAGTTAGAGGTCTTCTTTGCTACTTGCTACTTGTTATAGTTCAGAGTCTACTGCAGACAGGTGAGAACATTAGCCCCTCTTTTACTGATTTTCAACTGTTTTGGGGTGGGACACGTGATCAAACGCTCTTATTACAATCATATTTCATTATACAAGATGTATGCTATTTTACAAACATTACAGGTTCACTGTACTAATTCAACGGATTCAGCAACTGTTATAAAGGATTTTAACAACTGTTAAACAGTTTCTTCTAAAAAGGTTTTATAAAGGTTCTTTAAACTGTTTTATAGTAATGTTTACACAAATGGTTTTATAAATGCTAAACACTTTTAAATAATGAGATTTATGAACTCTTTTACAATAAACTTATGTTTTCAATCAAGATGATATATTATAAACCTTGTTATTATACAAGGACACCATTCCCAGTATTCAATCAAGGGTTTCAAAAACAAGGTATTCAATCAGTAGTTTTCATGGTGGTATTCAATCAAAGGATTTTCAATTCATGGTAATCAACCAAGGTTTTCAAATCATGGAAATCAAATAAGGCATTCAATCAAAGGCTTTCAATTCAATTTTTCAAAAGCATGGTGTTCATCATTGTGAACAAACTTATGCACACATCAAGTTACTCATTCTTTTAGCGTTAGTATTAGATGATCACAACAAGGGAAAGCGGACACGTATTCTTTTAGCGTTAGTACTGGGTGATCAACAAGGGAAAGCAGACACATAATCTTTTAGCGTTAGTACGGGGTGATCACAACAAGGGAAAGCAGACACAATTGGGCAGACCAAATTCTGGAGTTAGCTTTTAAATTTGTTTTAAAAGCTAACTGCAGGATTTGGTTACGTATGGTTATATCAATGTTGCTGACTAATTTTCTAACTCTAAACGTAGTTTGGGACTTGATTATATGTTGGTTTTCTAGCAAACAGTCTGATGACTGTTTGGACATGTTTTACAGACTTGATGTTAGTTTGGGTTGCAACCATCCATGTATTTTCATTCACTGTTTATTACATATGCCTTACAATGCAGATTCATGTTTTCAACTGTTAAACCTATTGTTCTCACCAACTACTTTTGTAGTTGACAGTTACTTTTCACGTGTTTCAGGTAATCATGTTTAGATCATTCTCAAGGACAACTAAGGGAACCATTCTAAGATAGAACAAGATGAAGAAACAAGCTAGGATGGATTAGAAACACATTAAATCCTAATTGTTTAATTGTCTTGTTTATGTCTTATTTTGTAAACAATATTTTTGGGTCTGTAGTTGCCATTCTTTTGGTAGATAGATAGAATGTCTGTAACTAAACAATTGTCTAAACTTTATGAAACCTAGTAATGCATTGTGGTTGTTCTTACTCAATACTTGTGCATGATTCAACCATTGATCGTCACCGCGCCGTGGATTCCGCACGCGGCGCAGGGGGTGTGACAATGCACCTCTTGGAAGTCTATGTGTTGGATCTGAAGAACCTCCATCTGTTGTCAATTTCAGACCTTGGGTTGAAATTGAAAAACAAATTCTTCCTGATCTCTAGAGGCACTATGAGCCTCATCAGCATGTTGTAGTCAAGAAAGTACTTGACTCCAAGGATCAAGTAAAAAGAAGAGAAATAATTCATTGGCCTGCCGGAGCTCCTCACCCCATGGGTCCCTCTCCTAAATCCCAACCCCTTCAGATCACAAATTCTAGAGCCATAATAAAGAGATGGTTCTATGACCCTGTCTCCAAAAGTATGATCATTGAGAGATTCAATGGATCAAGGGATTTCTTCTCAGATTGGGATGAAATTCTCAAGCTACCCAATCATGATCTGAAGGAAATGTAGCATAAAACCTTGGAAAATGTTAAAACATAATTTGATGTCCGTAAGTATGTGCGGGCTCTCAGAAATAAAATTAGGTTGGCTCTAAGGCAAAAATAAATGGTTTTGGCTTCATCAGTCCAGAGGGAGATTGTTGGAGAATAAGGAATGATGAGCAAAACCACTGAAGGCATATCACTGAAAAAACCGCGGATTGACCAATCGCGGATACTTTTTCTTCCGTAAGCAGAACTACTGAACTTCAGCATCGGAAGCTCAACAGTGGAAGAATCGCAAAAGAACAACTTCAGATCTCCTTGGAATCGGAAGTTAACAGCTGACCTGATCTTTTTGGAAGAAAATCACCGTTTCGGAAGACAACCTCTAATTAAGTAATAACTAATGTTTAATCATCTTCCGACAAACATCTTTCGAAAGAATAACCACTGAACTTCTAAACAACTATCTCAATCTCGGAAGAACTGAAGACTTCTAAAGACTCGTGATTCCATGCTTGTTTACTTTGTATTAATTGTAATCTTCTGATGATTCAGTGTCTGTAACAGTGTCAGCTATTTGTCTTTTTTCTTCTTTGTCTTGCACATTAAACGTTGGGTATTTAAACCCCAACATTCCCTGAAATACTTGAATTACATTCCCCGAAAATTCCTTGTGCTGCTATTCTGTTTTCTCTCTTTCTAGAAAAAACTAAACAACTAAAAATAACAAAGTGTTAAACTTTAGAGGGAGCGAATACCAAAGGCTTTGACCACGAGTCTAAAGTCCTTGTTCCTGGTTAAATAGCCCTACGAGGTTTACAACACATTAATATCATGGAATGTCGATATCGTGTAATGAAAACCTCCCCAATGGTGATAACGAAATACAGGGAGTGAGCTTGTACAACTTTCTAAAACCTTTTTACAAAACCTAATTTCTTCAACATCCCAAGGGGTGCGCTAGCCGTCGCCCACCACCACCAATTGGTGGTTCCCAATCGACCCAACCATGCAGTCGGGCCAAGCTAAAGACAAGGACCAAATCAAGCCAAGCCAGTCAGGTGCAGGCTGAGTCACGAGCCGAATCTGAGCCTTCATCTCATCCAATCAATTTTCATATTCATCCGCGATTCGTGAGATGAGATCGTGAGTTCGGGTGATCGTACACTGTCACATACTGAGCCGGCGGACTGGATCGACTTTCCCGTCGGGCGGAAGATTCTCGGGGCGCGATATCGTGTGATAATAGAGATGATCAGATTGTTTGTATTGCACATGATATATGAAATGAGAAAACTAAACATACATGCATTAAAAATTACGGAGTTAAATTACATCAATTTGTGTTCCATAATTTAACCCTGCAATCTTAACAAAAGTCATTTGGCATAAACCTGTCTTGAACTACACAATGTTCTTGATCATATATGAATCCTACACCAAATGCACAAAATATGCTAGGTCCTTCTATTAGGTCGCCTAGCTAACTTATTGATCCTCGTGACTAAACATGTCCCTCACCTGAGAAGAATCTAGCGAAAACGGGTCAACACTAGGTTGGTGAGTTCATAAGTTTTGTTATTGAAAACTATTGGATTTATTTTCACAATATCGAGTCACACACAAGTCATATTTAGTCTCATTTGGTATTAACTCATCCTAATGTCCTCTCTATAGATAAACCTACACATAGGATATCGTCCAGTTAAGCATGCTTATTTATAGTGCATACGTATCACGAATGAAGCCGCCAGCCCACCACACGCTTAACTGAACTCTATACCACCTGTACTGTAGCAATAGATACCCATTTCATCTCACATAGGCTTATACTCAATTGGCATTCCCCATATGATAAGTTATTACCCCGCAATGATATTAGCATGGCATAATAGGTTTTAAAGAGCAAGGATTACCACAATCATAAATGGTGGTGTACTCTTTAAGTTTCAAAGGTATAGATTTCATTAATCTTGTCCCTTTGTAACCGATTTCTCATTCATTGGAACTTACTATTACTCACATCTGAATAAGAACTGAGAGTAAGTCTAACACGTAGTTATATCCCAATTGATGATTAGAATTGAATTGACCACATTGTCACCACCACAAAGGCAAACCACAATGTCCTCAATTCATTCCTATTCATTAGTTTTCACAAGACCTCACAACTATCTGCCACCAGCTTATGACATGAGTGATTTCTGTCTCTCAGTCTGCCAGTCTACAGAATAGAAGTTGTGAGATAATTAGCAGACACTAACATACTATCATCACCCGTGTCAACAGTGATATTGATGGAATAGGCTGACTAAAAATCAAGATAGACCTTTACAGTCATCATCTCATAGTCATCATCCCATAGTCATCATCTCACAATCTCGTGTTATAGAGTTAACAGATAATCTCATAGGAATAACAGATATAAACTCCTAGACTTAACACATATAGTTTCATAAATTTCAAAAGATAGTTCACTCAACATTGTCAATTAACCAATTACCCATTTTAGAAATTTAAAACAAGTCATACTTAAGTAATACTGAGTTATTTTTGTTGGTTATGAATTTCCACTTAATTCAATGTTGAGTTGGGAAATCTGGAAATATCATCACATGTGTGGCCTATACCAAACGTCTAGCCATGACATTTGTAGTTATAGGACTTTATGTTTTGATCATGTGTTTCTCTTGTGTCTGACTCAGTAGTCAAGATTTGTCTCAATAGTTTTGTGTTATGAGCACACGTTATCTTTGATATTTCTCGGATATTTCACCAAGTTCTAAAATTTGTCATTCGCTCAATAATAGTCTGATGAAAATAACTTTGTCCTGACATTCTTGATGTCAAAAGTTATTTTAGATTGATGATGATAATCCAATATACGAACAGTTAGGATAACCTAAACGTTCCTGGATATTAGGCATGTTAGTTCTGAACTACCGTATATACTTGATATGATATCATAAGAGAATAATATGAAACACGATATAGATTTATAAATTAATAAAATATACGCATGCTTCTCAACCCCGAAGTATAAAACAATAGAGTTTAGAAAAAAAGGCAATGAACTCACACGTGTTGTGTTGTCAGTTGAGAATAACCACGCTCATTGTTTGTAGTTGAAGTGTATTCACCATGTGTCTGATTTGTTTGTGTTCACATCGTTAACATTAGTACATGTTTAAGAGTTGTGATGTGAATTGTGCGATTCGACTAAGTGTCCTAAAAACTCTTCTAATGAGTTACTAGGTTTGTAACTAATTAGTTTTATGATGTTATATCTAATAACCCTTAACCCAAATCATTTAACTCACTATATTTAAGTGGGGTTCGTAAATAAAATGTTTTTTAAATCATTAGAAAACACTAAGTTTTCAAGGTTTCACATTCACATAAAAGTGTCTCTCTTATCTGATATAAAAATGTTCCATTAGTAAACTTATGTTTATTTTGTAAGGGGACTTTATTCATATAGTGTTAACTAAGGTTTCTTAATAAAAGATCATGTTTTATTTTATAACTAAGTTTAAATTATCAAATCTCTTTTTGCGCTTAAAAATCTTTAAGTGTTCCTAATTTATTAATCCTCTTGATTACCCTTTTCGTAATCCTCATGTTATTGTTTAACTCGTGTTTTATTTATAAACATTTAGTTTATAAATTTTTAGTGGTTAAAATATGTTATGCATAGTGTCGATGGGACATTGGATTTATAACCATTGAGTATAACCCTACTAGACTCCAATCGATACTATGCATTTTTTTGTGGTCCAGCTTTCTTAAACTTGTTGTTAAGTTACTTAAACCAACCTAACCATGTTATTATCATTAGTGTCGACATCCAGATGATAACCCCTGAGAAAGTTCTGGTAGATACTAGCCACCTCCACCTAATTTCCTTAACTGATTTCTTCTCATTATCAATAATTTAACGGTCCCAACCTCTTTGGCCCTCATTTGAGAAGTATAATTGAAGGCTAGCTTACTGACATCAATAGTAGAAACCTCGGCATAAAGCTTGACCATCGAATACGTGTCTCATCGATACTATAGTATCGATCTTTTAATATCGATGGTTTCCTAGGTTCCAACTGCTAGTGTCGACGATTCTTAACCCAAGCCCCTTGGACCTGGTCAACCTTGCTGATCTCGACCATGTTCTAGCCCAAAATCAGTCCTTTGATCCTATCTTTCTCTTTGGAAGGGGCTGACATCACAAGAACTCCATCGATACTATAGTATCGATGGATCATCCTTCGACACTGTAGCTGCCCAGATGTCCAGCCTCATTCGAGCCTTCTAATTCTTACTCCCACTAGTTCCAAGTGTTCTAATCTCATTTTTGTGCACACCCTAGGTGATTTGGATGGTTAGAACCGGTTACCAAGTTCCAGCAGCAAAAGGATTGAAAACCCACTTTGGCCGAATCTTCTCTCTATATTTTATCCCGTTTGATCTTGTTTTGGACCAGATCCCTTGTACTTCTGTAATCTACGCTTTGAGAGGATCTTTTAGACACCAAGAACGCTGGACATACTTTCCTGGTTTTGTCATTTAGCTAAAATGGATGAACTAGATGATGCAGAAGTACTTGAAGTGGTGAATGAATTCTAACATACTCATTGTATAATTCTTGCAAACCATCCAAGACAACTTTCATTTTTGCAGTCACTGGTTCTTTCCCATTACGATTTTCAAATAATATATTCAAATTCTAAATTTTATTGTTTAGATTAGAATCAAAGAAAAGTATAACAATAAGTTCATTTTTTTCTAGTTCCCCAATATACTTGTCAAACTTAGCCTTCATTGCCATTGTAATCTCACGTAGACCAAGGCTCCCAATAGCTTGATCTAAAATATTACGAATATAATAAATCTCTTCTATACAAGAGTTTGATGTCACATAAAATGTCATGGAAACTTTCAAAGTAACATCAAAAATAGCTTTTAGAAAATGGCATAAATCTTACTTTTTGCCAATCATTAGGTATAAATTCCAATAACCTGCTTTCTCAAGTTCCGATTTAAATTCAAACTCATCAAGATCATATCTCACAAACGTGTTCTCATAAGCTTGTGCAACATTCAACATATGGTAAGTGGAGTTCCACCTAGTACTTACATCTATAATAAAGTGCTTTGTCAAGCCAGGATTAGCAACGTTAGCAAACTTTTTGTATTTGGCAATTCTTAAAGGTGGTTGCCTAATCCATCTAACAACCCATCTAACTTTATTAACCTCGGTTTCAATTTTTTTAAACCATATTGGACTATTAAATTCAAAATGTGTGCTACACAACGAATATGGGACTACCATTTAGAAGACGCTTATTTTAATTTTAAAAAGCCCTTTTCAATAAAAAAAAACCACCACATCATTAGCACTCGCATTATCAACCAAAATAGTAAAAATGTTATTAATTTCCCATTCTATTAAACATTTGTCAATCGTTTTTCCAATATCTAGCCCTCGATGACTCTCTTGAGGACAAAAGTTCAAGACCTTTTTTCCTTTAAGTTCCACACATTGTCAACAAAATGAGCAGTGAGTCATATGTTTCTAACATCTTCAAATCTTAACAATACATTAACCATTATACAAACTAATACATAAATTAAACATGTTGTAACATCTGTGCCGGAATCGTTACCGGAACGGTAAGTTGTACAGTAAATTGCACAGTAACTCAAGTACAAGCTACGTGAGCTAGGTATATACTATTGACACTTAATGCTAAACACTAAACCATTATGCTATTGTTCTGAAATCTGAATTAAACCGCACGGTTTAACAGTCAGAAACACATCAGACAACGCTGAACAGGTACACACATGCTTGATTTGATGCTATTATGTATAAACGTATGTGAGGATAAACAGAACAAAACCATAACAGTTGTTGTTACGGAATGCTAAACCGACGAACTATTCGTATAGGTGACGATCTGTATGAATAAATCTGAAGGTTTAACGATCTGAAATGATGACAGAAAATTAGAAAACAAAATCAGAAAGTGAAACGTACGATCGTGTTCGTACAGTTGGCGCTCTGTACGAAAACGCGCGTAAGTGACGTTTTCTGACGAAATGAAAGAAAATATAATATTTTAACGTTTTACAATTTTGAAACTCATCAAAAATAAATTAAAGAAACTTTTTATTTGAAACCCGTAAAATTTCGCGTTACGATTCGGAACCGCAACGGAGACAGATACCGAGCAACCGAAACGAACCCGAATACCCTCGGGATATTTAAAGCCCTAAATGAGGCTTTCACCTCATTTTTAGCCTCTCTCTCTAAACTCTCTCAACCGTCACTTTCTCTCTCTAGGGATAATCACCCTTCAAACGATCATAACTTGCTCGTTTCTTAACGAAATCAAGCATTCTTGGTGTCCACACGAAGCTCTCGACATCCTCTACAAGGAAGTACAACCGATCTGAGAATTTGCCCGGCCGATTTCGAGGTACGAAGCTTCGAAAGGCAGAAAAACTAGGGTTTTCATTATTTTATTTTGTTTGTTCGAACACCACCTTTAAAACCGGCCATAGGTCATAACCCTCAAGCCGCACCATCTCGAAGACTTGTTGAGTGTAGTAACAGCAGGGGAGTGGCCAAACCGAGAGTTCGAAACTGCATGATGATGATAAACAGGCACAGGTTCGTGGAATGCAAAGGAGCCGAACTCAGGTAGGCTGCCGAACCTTCATCATCACCTTCCATGGCCGAACCCCTGAGGTGCGACTTCACCCACGAACCCAGGGACGAACCTTCACTACCCGAACCTCCCTGCTGTACACCACCTACCACCGAACCATTTAAGCCTCAGCCGAACCCTTCATCCCAGCGAACCTACACACTTTGGCCGAACCCTCAAGAAGCTACGAACCTCACCACTAGCGAACCTGCATGCAACCCTCAGCCACGAACCTGAAACTTCATTCGCGAACCTATGGATTCGATTCTCATCAGCCGAACCCATCAGAGAGTGCACGAACCTTAGTCGAACTTGATCAGGGACGAACCCGTGACTCCCCTTGTTAACGAACCATCTAGCTTCTTGTTGTCGCCAAACCTTCGGCCAACTCCACCCTTTTAGCACCGAACCTCCTGCAAACCATGGCAAGTACCGAACCTAGGGTGGTCGAACCCTTAGGTTTGCTGGAAATTTGGGCCAGCACCTTCGACGGATTAAACTCAAAATTTAGTGACCATAATATTCAACTAGGCCACAAACCATGCAACCCACATAACTCTAACCGGCCCAACTCCCTAGCTGCGGCCCACCAGAAATTGTTCAGCCCAGCAGCGTTGATTTGGCTAAGACCATTAGGCCCAAATTTCCAGCTAATTCGTCCCACACTAGTTAAACGGCCCAAGTAAACCAACCGGCCCACTCGCATAAGTTCGGCCCACATGTTACCAACTAGGCCCAATCCGTACTGATTAACCTAGCCTAATAAACTTAATCGGCCCACGTAAATGATAATTGGCCCACATAAGTTAAAATGAAAACAAACACCCGAAATCAACATGAGGGGTGATATGTATAGTATACAAGGGATATACTAATGAAAATACAAAGGTAATGGAATTGGTTGGGTTAAACAAGCTCAATAAATATGACATGACAAATTTGAAACAATAAACTTAAGTCATAACTATGACTTAGGTTAACTTACAAAGGTTTTATCAAGGTGACGATTAACATATGATGACAAGGGTTATAAATTTTTAAGAGTAAATAAAGGCTAAACACACAACATAAAGACACCTAGTAATAATAATCCATGAAAATTGCAACAAGGGCCGAACGAAGACCGAGACTCACAAGTGTTAGCCAACTTTAGGGCTAACACTTACACACACAGTTCACTACAACGGGTACTCATAAGTTCCAACCCATGTGAAATCAATGCAGGATCTTGAACACAACAACGTGAGCGCACATTCTTGTTTATACTTAGTTAACCACTTCAAACACAAGGTGAGTTCATTGCCCCTTTTCTAAACGTTTTTGTTTTCCAAACGCGGGGCTGAGAAGCATGCGTAAACTGTTTTAATTAAATTGTTTTACGTAAATGCTTTTACTCAGTATATGTTTTATATTTATTCTTGATGCTTATGCGATAAACTCAATGTTTAGACTTTATGCTCGATGCTTATGCTATAAACTCTATGCTTAAACTTTATGCTCGATGCTTATGCTATAAACTCTAGGCTTAAACTACATGCTCGATACTAAGGCTTTGAAACACTTACGCTAAATGGTAACACTTGATACACTCGTTCTGAAAGCTAAAACTATATATGCATACTCTAAATACTAATACTTTATACACTTATTTTTAAAAGTTAATATCTTACACTCTTAATCTTAATGCTAATTTAGTTTACACTTATACTTAGTTGCTTAAGACTCTCGAAACTTTTAATTGCATAAGAAAGACAAATACTAAAACTAGAAACACTTTTGAAAACTATACTCATGTAAGCTTGAAAACTTAAACTCAAGAAGACTTACTTGCTCAAAAGGCTATAAAAACTTATATGCTTGAAATGCTATAAACACTGGAATGCTCAATATGCTTGGTACACTTGAAACACTTGAATGCTTGATGTGCTTGAAATACTTGAAACACCTGAATGCTTGGTAAACTTAGAATGCTCAGACAACAGGCTGATTGACTGCCACGTGTTGACCTATGTGTCAACCCCTACTAGTCATCAGAAACTATGTGAATGCTCTAAACTTGTATGCTTAACCTATCGGACATCGTAAGAAAGACTGTTGGCCATCGCGTCTTGACATTGGTCAAGCCCTACTAGTCATCAATGTTATTCGTTGTCGGGCATCGTAAAACAGACTGTTGGCCATCGCGTCTTGACATTGGTCAAGCCCTACTAGTCATCAGTGTTCTTCGTTGTCATTATCATCTAAGACAGACTGATTGGCCGCCGCGTCTTGACAGTGGTCAAGCCCTACTAGTCATTCAGTGTTCTTCTTGATTTACTCATGGTTGTGATGAGTGACTAGGATGATTTTGGTCTCTTCTAGTTAACTTTGTGCTATCTTGAAGACTCCTTTATCAAAACACCGATGTCATGAGTCCTACTTAGTTTCATTATGGATGGATGCTGAATTCCTTAGGGTGTTCAACTGTCCCTAATGGTAACTCTCAAAACTTGATGCTCAAATACTACTTTGTGCGTGTTGAAACTTATAATCAGAACACTTAAAGATATAATGGGATTTGATGGTAGGTAAGACGCTTAATTATCATTAACAGCAATGTCCTATGTGGCTTAGTATTTGGTGACACGGCGTCTGGGCGGGTTGTAGGCTCGACTCAGGGGTATGCCCTATATATAAGCATACCTAGTTGGATGATACAGTTGATGTTAATGAGATTAAGGTTGTTACTGAAGGGATTTGGGAATGCTATTGGGTAGATAACTTAAACTTCTAAACAGGATGCTTGAAACTATGATGGAATTGAATGATAGGTAAAATGCTTAATTATCATTAACAGCAATGTCCTATGTGGCTTAGTATGTGGTGGGACGGCGTCTGGGCGGGTTGTAGGCTTGACTCAGGGGTATGCCCTATATATAAGCATACCGAGTTGGATGATACAGGTGGTGTTAATGAGGTTAAGGTTTTACCGAAGAGGGTTGCAAAACTACTTTTCGAATACTAAAACTATATGAACTCACCAACCATTGTGTTGACTTTGTTTTCTTACATGCTTTCTCAGGTGATGTACAGGAATGAGCTAAGGCTAAGGAATGCATACTAGGATGCCCAGTTAGAGGACCTAGTATATTTGAAAAGCACATGTTTTGATGAACGCTGTGAAGCTATTTTGATATCTTGTACCGATACAAGATAGAAAACATCTGATTCTTTTGATACGTTTACTTAGTTAAATTATGAAACATTAACAGTTGTAATTTAACTTTGTAATCCTAGTTTAATGTTATATTGTACTGTAGTTATTCTTAACATTGATGCTATGTAAACAATCTGATCATCACGATTATCACTCACGATATCGCGTCCCGAGAACCTTCCACCCGGCGGAGAAGTCGATCCGTCCCGCCGGCTCGGGGTGTGACAGATTAGTATCAGAGCTCAAGGTTATAGAGAATAATAGGTCACTTACTTGAACGGTTTGGCCTAGACTATAACTTAGGGACCCTCATGTAGAGAACATAGGATTTAGGATTGCATTGTGTCTTCTGCATTCGATCACTGCACTAACCAATACCCTTTTGGTTATGATCAGAATGCCACCCCGAAAACAACCGACTCCGGTACCTACTCCGCAAACCTCAGCACCACATTCTTCAACACCATCACCACCAGATTCACCACCGCCTCTTCCTCCTCCACTCAATCCACCTCCTAACCCGAATGCAACTCTAGTTCTGGATCCTGCTACTGTTGCCTTGGCAACCTTACTGAGTAGCCAACTGACTAACCAGCTGAAGGATATTATCCCGGAGATGATCAACAGAATTCAAGGCCACGGTAACAACTCTGGGCATACTACGGGGGAAGCCAGTGGAAACACCGGCACAACTCCAGACTGTTCCTACAAATCATTCGTAGGATGCAAACTGCCAAGCTTTAGTGGTGTTGAAGGAGCTGTTGGACTAATCCAATGGCTAGAGAAGATGGAAACTACACTGGACATCAGCGGTTGTCCAGAACATCATAAGATTCGCTACGCTGCTGGACCTTTCAGTAAGTGTGCCTTAACATGGTGGAACTCTCAAATACAAGCTAGAGGCAGAGAAGAAGCAATAGCGATGCCATGGGCAGACTTCAAAATCCTGTTAAGGAATGAACTCTGTCCCAAACACGAACTTCAGAAGCTAGAGGTGGAACTGTCAAATCATGCAATGAAAGGAGCAGATCACATGACATTCACTACTCGCTATCATGAATTGGTAGCCTTGGTGCCTGAGATGGTGCCAACTCTGGAAAAGCGAATTGACCGATATGTAGGAGGATTGCCATCTTGCATTCAGGGTATTGTACTTGCTGCAAACCCTGCTACTTTAGAGTCAGCCATTTCTCTGTCCGCTAAACTCACTAACGTGATGGTGAAGTCAGGAGTTTTCAAGGACGACTTGGGAAAGGCTAAAGAGGAACAACCTAAGAAGAAACAGAAGGTCACTCAAGACTACACGATGCCCATACCTCTCCATCAAGTTGCTACAGTACCTACTAAAGCTGCACGCAAACCTTACACAGGCACACATCCTCAATGCGCACATTGCCAATTTCATCATGCCGCCACAATGTCGTGTAGGCAGTGTACTAACTGTGGCCGAAAAGGCCATTTGGTTCAACACTGCTGAACTCCACCGGCACCGGCCGTAAACAATGCTGCTATGGCAATACCACCACCGCCAAACCCTGGCAACTACAACAACAACAATCGGGGATGCTATAACTGTGGACAACTAGGTCATTTCTCCAGGGACTGTCCGAAGAAAGCGCAACAAGGAGCTCAAGCGCCTCGTGGGAGAGCATTTATGATTGGAGCCGCTGCAGCATGCCAAGACCCGGAGACAGGTACTGGTATGTAGTATCTCCTTACTCATAAGAATTTATTTTATTTTGATACTAGTATGAATAAGAAATTTATCTTATTCCTATTAGTATAACCACATAAGTATTCCATGAAAACTTAGGACTTCTTTTATTGAGATAGAAACAATGAAAGAATCCTTGGTTGATGCACATGACATACGTAGGAAACCATAGCTAACACTAAGGTTGTGTAACAATTGATGCTCATAGCATCAGTTAGTTTTGAACAATAAGGTGTTAGACTCATACAGAGATTAAGCAACCATAGCAGTAAGACAACTATGAGCAATAAGACTAGCAAAACTTCGACGCCATACATAAGAAATCCCAAAAGCGACCCAGAGTTTATTTGGGAGCGTGGGGAAATCACACTAAACAAAAGTCTCTTCACTTGTTTACAAAGAAAGTCGTACCTGATAATAACTCTTAAATTTCGGGACGAAATTTCTTTAACAAGGGGAGACTGTAACATCTGTGCCGGAATCATTACCGGAACGGTAAGTTGTACAGTAAATTGCACAGAAACTCAAGTACAAGCTACGTGAGCTAGGTATATACTATTGACACTTAATGCTAAACACTAAACTATTATGCTATTGTTCTGAAATCTGAATTAAACCGCACGGTTTAACAGTCAGAAACACATCAGAAAACGCTGAACAGGTACACACATGCTTGATTTGATACTATTATGTATAAACGTATGTGAGGATAAACAGAACAAAACCATAACAGTTGTTGTTACGGAATGCTAAACCGACGAACTATTCGTATAGGTGACGATCTGTATGAATAAATCTGAAGGTTTAACGATCTGAAATGATGACAGAAAATTAGAAAACAAAATCAGAAAGTGAAACGTACGATCGTGTTCGTACATTGGCGCTCTGTACGAAAACGCGCGTAAGTGACGTTTTCTGACGAAATGAAAACGAAAACGAAAACGATACGAGCGATAATAATTTAAGAAGATACAATATTTTAACGTTTTACAATTTTGAAACTCATCAAAAATAAATTAAAGAAACTTTTTATTTGAAACCCGTAAAATTTCGCGTTACGATTCAGAACCGCAACGGAGACGGAAAAACGAGCAACCGAAACGAACCTGAATACCCTCGGGATATTTAAAGCCCTAAATGAGGCTTTCACCTCATTTTTAGCCTCTCTCTCTCTAAACTCTCTCAACCGTCACTTTCTCTCTCTAAGGATAATCACCCTTCAAACGATCATAACTTGCTCGTTTCTTAACGAAATCAAGCATTCTTGGTGTCCACACGAAGCTCTCGACATCCTCTACAAGGAAGTACAACCGATCTGAGAATTTGCCCGGCCGATTTCGAGGTATGAAGCTTCGAAAGGCTGAAAAACTAGGGTTTTCATTATTTTATTTTGTTTGTTCGAACACCACCTTTAAAACCGGCCATAGGTCATAACCCTCAAGCCCGCACCATCTCGAAGACTTGTTGAGTGTAGTAACAGTAGGGGAGTGGCCAAACCGAGAGTTCGAAACTGCATGATGGTGATAAACAGGCACAGGTTCGTGGAATGCAAAGGAGCCGAACTCAGGTAGGCTGTCGAACCTTCATAATCAACTTCCATGGTCGAACCCCTGAGGTGCGACTTCACCCACGAACCCAGGGACGCACCTTCACTACCCGAACCTCCCTGTTGTACACCACCTACCACCGAACCATTTGAGCCTCAGCCGAACCCTTCATCCCAGCGAACCTACACACTTTGGTCGAACCCTCAAGAAGCTATGAACCTCACCACCAGCGAACCTGCATGCAGCCCTCAGCCACGAACCTGCAACTTCATTCGCGAACCTATGGATTCGAATCTCATCAGCCTAACCCATCAGAGAGTACACGAACCTTAGTCGAACTTGATCAGGGACGAACCCGTGACTCCCCTTGTTAACGAACCATCTAGCTTCTTGTTGTAGCCAAACCTTCGGCCAACTCCACCCTTTTAGCACCGAACCTCCTGCACACCATGGAAAGTGTCGAACCCAGGGTGGTCGAACCCTTAGGTTTGCTGGAAATTTGGGCCAGCACCTTCGACGGATTAAACTCAAAATTTAGTGACCATAATATTCAACTAGGCCACAAACCATGCAACCCACATAACTCTAACCGGCCCAACTCCCTAGCTGCGGCCCACCAGAAATTGTTCAGCCCAACAACGTTGATTTGGCTAAGACCATTAGGCCCAAATTTCCAACTAATTCGTCCCACACTAGTTAAACGGACCAAGTAAACCAACCGGCCCACTCGCATAGGTTCGGCCCACATGTTACCAACTAGGCCCAATCCGTACTGATTAACCTAGCCTAATAAACTTAATCGGGCAACGTAAATGATAATCGGCCCACATAAGTTAAAATGAAAACAAACACCCGAAATCAACATGAGGGGTGATATGTATAGTATACAAGGGATATACTAATGAAAATACAAAGGTAATGGAATTGGTTGGGTTAAACAAGCTCAACAAATATGACATGACAAATTTGAAACAATAAACTTAAGTCATAACTATGACTTAGGTTAACTTACAAAGGTTTTATCAAGGTGAGGATTAACATATGATGACAAGGGTTATAAATTTTTAAGAGTAAATAAAGGCTAAACACACAACATAAAGACACCTAGTAATAACAATCCATGAAAATTGCAACAAGGGCCGAACGAAGACCGAGACTCACAAGTGTTAGCCAACTTTAGGGCTAACACATACACACACAGTTCACTACAACGGGTTCCAACCCATGTGAAATCAATACAAGATCTTGAACACAACAACGAATACTACAACGAGAGCGCACATTCTTGTTTATACTTAGTCAACCACTTCAAACACAAGGTGAGTTCATTGCCCCTTTTCTAAACGTTTTTGTTTTACAAACGTGAGGCTGAGAAGCATGCGTAAACTGTTTTAATTAAATTGTTTTACGTAAATGCTTTTACTCAGTATATGTTTTATATTTATTCTTGATGCTTATGCGATAAACTCAATGTTTAGACTTTATGCTCGATGCTTATGCTATAAACTCTATGCTTAAACTTTATGCTCGATGCTTATGCTATAAACTCTAGGCTTAAACTACATGCTCGATACTAAGGCTTTGAAACACTTACGCTAAATGCTAACACTTGATACACTCGTTCTGAAAGCTAAAACTATATATGCATACTCTAAATACTAATACTTTATACACTTATTTTTAAAAGTTAATATCTTACACTCTTAATCTTAATGCTAATTCAGTTTACACTTATACTTAGTTGCTTAAGACTCTCGAAACTTTTAATTGCATAAGAAAGACAAATACTAAAACTAGAAACACTTTTGAAAACTATACTTATGTAAGCTTGAAAACTTAAACTCAAGAAGACTTACTTGCTCAAAAGGCTATAAAAACATATATGCTTGAAATGCTATAAACACTGGAATGCTCAATATGCTTGGTACACTTGAAACACTTGAATGCTCGATATGCTTGA
The DNA here is from genome assembly GCA_009363875.1 of Mikania micrantha. Taxonomy (NCBI): domain Eukaryota; kingdom Viridiplantae; phylum Streptophyta; class Magnoliopsida; order Asterales; family Asteraceae; genus Mikania; species Mikania micrantha. Next base: position 33,533,463 of record CM018694.1, on the reverse strand, counting down.
AATACTTGAAACACCTGAATGCTTGGTAAACTTGGAATGCTCAGACAACAGGCTGATTGACCGCCACGTGTTGACCTATGTGTCAACCCCTACTAGTCATCAGTAAAACTATGTGAATGCTCTAAACTTGTATGCTTAAGCTATCGGACATCGTAAGACAGACTGTTGGCCATCGCGTCTTGACATTGGTCAAGCCCTACTAGTCATCAGTGTTCTTCGTTGTCAGAATCATGTAAGACAGACTTATTGGCCGCCGCGTCTTGACAGTGGTCAAGCCCTACTTTCAGTGTTCTTCTTGATTTACTCATGGTTGTGACGAGTGACTAGGATGATTTTGGTCTCTTCTAGTTAACTTTGTGTTATCTTGAAGACTCCTTTATCAAAACACCGATGTCATGAGTCCTACTTAGTTTCATTATGGATGGATGCTGAATTCCTTAGGGTGTTCAACTGTCCCTAATGGTAACTCTCAAAACTAGATGCTCAAATACTACTTTGTGCGTGTTGAAACTTATAATCAGAACACTTACAGCTATAATGGGATTTTATGGTAGGTAAGACGCTTAATTATCATTAACAGCAATGTCCTATGTGGCTTAGTATGTGGTGGGACGGCGTCTGGGCGGGTTGTAGGCTCGACTCAGGGGTATGCCCTATATATAAGCATACCGAGTTGGATGATGCAGGTGGTGTTAATGAGATTAAGGTTGTTACTGAAGGGATTTGGGAATGCTATTGGGTAGATAACTTAAACTTCTAAACATGATGCTTGAAACTATGATGGAATTGAATGATAGGTAAAATGCTTAATAATCATTAACATCAATGTCCTATGTGGCATAGTATGTGGTGGGACGGCGTCTGGGCGAGTTGTAGGCTCGACTCAGGGGTATGCCCTATATATAAGCATACCAAGTTGGATGATATAGGTGGTGTTAATGAGGTTAAGGTTTTACCGAAGAGGGTTGCAAAACTATTTTTCGAATACTAAAACTATATGAACTCACCAACCATTGTGTTGACTTTGTTTTCTTACATGCTTTCTCAGGTGATGTACATGAATGAGCTAAGGCTAAGGAATGCATACTAGGATGCCCAGTTAGAGGACCTAGTATATTTGAAAAGCACATGTTTTGATGAACGCTATGAAGCTATTTTGATATCTTGTACCGATACAAGATAGAAAACATCTGATTCTTTTGATAGGTTTACTTAGTTAAATTATCAAACATTAACAGTTGTAATTTAACTTTGTAATCCTAGTTTAATGTTATATTGTGCTGTAGTTATTCTTAACATTGATGCTATGTAAACAATTTGATCATCACGATTATCGCTCACGATATCGCGCCCCGAGAACCTTCTGCCCGACAGAGAAGTCGATCCGTCCGTCGGCTCGGGGTGTGACACATGTTGACCTAACAAGACCATACATGCTGATACATAAAACTTAATATTGAAAGCTGATACATAACACTTAGTATTAAAAATGTTATATGTTGTTAATGTCCTTCCAATGTTTAGTACTGGCAGATAGTACATGGTTTATTTTTACTCCCATGTTGAGAACTTATTGAAATGAAATATCATATATAATGTTTGGAAATCATTTTGCAGCTTGCTTTAATTCACTTGCATGCTCATTGTTGCTTGTATTGTACGCAGGTCAAATGTACAATTGTATTTCAATGTCAAATGTGCAATTGTATATTCTCTTTAACTAAACAAATACTTTTTTATGCACACAATAGCAATCAGCAACTAAACGTTCAATCATAATAGTCATAGTCTGGCAACAAATGTTTAAAGTCTAGCATTCAGAATCAGGAACAAAATAGTTTAGAATGAGACTACATAAATTAAAAAACATACTGCAAGAAGTCTATAACGAGCCAGTAGAATCAACAGCAAAATCATTCAAACTAGTCTACCAATCAGCAACAAAATCTTTTAAAATAGTGTAATCAACAAAAATTTAAAGAACATACTACAAGAGGTCTTGAACGAGCCAACAGAAATGGAATCATCTTCAAGAGAATGGGAATCGACATCTGGGAACAAGATGAACCACCTAATTAAAGTCGTTCCTTTGAATACGGATGCCCTGCAACATTCAAAAAAAAGAACCGTCCCTATTAAAACCCTAAATTCGGGTTTTCTGGTTTACCTAAATGGATTTTATGGGTACCCGAACACCAAACCATTGGGAGTTCGGGTAATAGGCTTTCTGAGATTGGTTATATTCAAGTTCGGGTTTCCGGGGTTCAAGTTGTCTATTTTTGGGTTGTTTCTTCAGGACTCCCCCTAGTCTAAATCGTTTGTAGGATTCGAGTAGAATTATCTTTGCTACATCTGCTCTTTGCAGAAGTTAGCTATTTGATGCATTAAGGTGTGATTATAGCCCCTATTCTTTTACTTATTTTTATAAATGTGTTTATCCTTTAGGACAATTCACAAGTATTTGTTTTGTTCTAATTCTCAAGGTTACAAAATTCACTAGAAGCTACTATGTCGGAATTGCTACTATGTCGGAATTGCTCCTTGGAGCGAGTATTTGGGCAATACTCGACCCTAGGCAGGGAGTACTCGGGTAATACTCAGGAAGTACCCAGCCCTGAAACAGCTCCTTGGAGTGGGTACTCGGCCTTGGAGGCCCACTTTTGTAACTGTGCTAATTCTTGATATAATTTATTAACCGATTTAGAAAAATTAGGTTGTATTTAAAATTAAAAATCAAAATGGTTACATTCAAAATAGAGCAAGTTTGATGCAAATTAGGTTATAATTTTTTAGAATTAATCTTTATAAGTTAATGATATATTAAATGCGTATGTGTGTGATTGTGTAGCTATGTTTGTGTGTGTACGGATATGTATGCGTGTTTCTATATATGAATATATTAAATAATCTTTGTATTGCATATGGATAGAACAACAAAGTTCCAAAACCAAATTGGCCCCAATTCGAATGGCGAATTTGAAGAAAGTAGTTTGTCACATCCGGATGAAGTCACAGAATTTGGAAAGGAAATAGGCATTCGACGCAGGCATAGTTGAGGCATCGGGCGTACTACTACATCTGATGGAGCGTCAAGTTTTGTGGGTCATCATGAGCAACATAAATCACCTCCAGCATTAACATAGATAAAACTACCAAATATTATGTTAATGAACTTGATGTGCTTTGACCTTTTTAGAAAAAATTGATATTTTTGACCCGTTTAGTAAGTTTATGCAAACTTGATATATTTTGACTCAACTGGTAAGTTTTAGATAACCTTGTTATGTTTTAACCCATTTGGTAAACTTATAGACAACTTTGGTATGTTTTGATTATCTGGTTAGTTTTAGCAAACTTTGATATGTTTTGACTCAATTGGTAAGTTTTAGTTAACTTCGTTTTGTTTTGACGCATTTGGTAAACTTTTAGACAAATTTGGTATTTTTTGCCCATTTGGTAAGTTTTAGCAAACCTTGATATGTTTTGATTCAATTGGCAAATTTAGATAAATTTGTCATGTTTTTGACTATTTGACAAGTTTTAGCAAAATTTGTTGCATGTTTATTCATTTGATATAGTTTTAAACTATTTTGGTTTAACTTAATTTATGATTTATTTTATAGTCTCAAATTTCAAATTTGTTTCAAGATGCAAGTTTTAGAGAACAACTCTCACTATTCTTTGTTTCACAAAAGAAGCCACCAAATACAAATGAAGAAGAAGATTGAGATGAAGGAAACAAATGCTGCCAATTGTTTGATTTATGTACTCTTGCGTGATTTAAAGCAGAGATAATTATGGACTGTTTGGTTTATGTATGTTGTATTTGAATGTTTAATTTGGCATTTGAATGATTTAAATTCAATTTATAATTTCTGCAATTTTAAATGGTGCGAAACTAGGAGATACGCATACCTTTACGGTGACAACAAGTTTTATTGCGACTGAAATCGTCGCTATTTATCACCATTCAGACTTTAAACCCATCAACATTTGCAACCCTTTAGTGGTGACGAATACCTTTAGCGACGATTTTTTGTCATTAGCAACGTTTTTTTAGGAGCGACCCGTCATTCGCAGGTTTTAGAACAAATTATGTCTTTAGCCCTTATTCTTTTCTCTTAAATTATAAATTACAATTTTACGGTTTATAAACCGACGGATTTATGTTTAATTTTAACTTAATGGATGTAGATTTCAGATTTTTTTAAAATAAATAATTGTAAGTTACAAAAATAAAAGAGAAACGTTGTAAATCAATAAAAAAAAAAAAAAAAAAAAAGAATTGTAAATAACATGACGTAAGCAAGTAACATAAATCGGTGTACGCGCCCTCCACCGTCTACATAAATCGGTGCTCTGACAATCACTTGCGCGATGGCTGCTGCTGCCGGAGCTTCCTTGAACCACGTCGCCAGAGAATCATCGGACGTCAATCGACTTGCAATCTTTTATCAAGATGTCATCATCATCAACATCCATCTTCTACAACTACTAATCAACTTTGATTCATATCGGTGTAATAAACCTCATTATTATTTTGTTTAATTTCCGGCAGATATTCGGATTTGAACGAATCGAAAGCCCTGATTTTGGTTTAAAGGTGATATGGCTAACCCTGTCACCGTCTTTCTCTCTTCACCTCATCGAAAGGGACCCCAACACGAAGCTTCCGGAAGGTCCGTGGAGTGCTACGGATGCGGTCGCGGATCCCAAGAACCTTTTCAGAGGCCATCATCTTTGTTTCTCTGTTTCTAATTTTGACTCCTTCGTCAGCGCTATTAAGGTATTTTACCTTTTTCTTTTTTATTTAATAGAATTTGGTCCACCAAGGAAGAAACTTTAGGGAAAAACACTGATCAAATATGTGATAACTGATACAAATAATTTACGAAACATAGTAAATTGAATTTTGGGTCTGGGTGGCTTTGTGTTTGAGTCTGGAATGAACAATTAAATACAATCAAAAGGAAAAGATGAGGGAGGACCTTTTAATTTAGTAAAAGTCGAATTGTAAATACAATAAAATGAGTGTAAGTAATTTAATCCAGGCTAAAGGAATTCAGACACATGAGAGGACTCAACCAAATGGGAAAATCAAGCAAGTCTTTTTCTTTGATCCTGATGGTTAGTTTTATCTCAAATCTTTATTAATTTATTTCTTTGTGGTAATTATGTTCTTTCCTGTTGCAAAAATAGGTAATCGGGCACACCCTAAATGACATTGTTAAGTAAATTAACAGAAACATTTGGATTTACAATGCCCTGAATCTGATATTAAAGAACGGAAATAAAAATAACACAAATTTTTTTTTTATTATAGAGTGGTAGAAGGTTTTAATGGAGATATGTTAGTTTACTACATATGGTATTAGATCTAGAATTTTAGAAAGGAAAATCATTTGATTGGGTGCTCACTTTACCCCCTTGAAATACGTGTACGATTTCATGATAGAATGATAGCCATTAAGATGCATTTTTTTATTTGGGTTTTGATATTTGAAATCATGTTTTTATAGTGCCTGAGTATCCCCCCACTAGTTTAAATTTAATTTAATATGAATGACACCAAATAATAAAAGAATTTAACAAAAGAATTAAAAACCTCTAAATAAAATGAGTTATGACTGCCTGAGACAAGATTTCAAGAAACATGGTCATTAGCCGCTGCGCTAAATTGTATATATATACAAAGGTCGGTGGTCACATCCACTTTCGATCTACATAGTACATATATATTTGTTTTCGATTTATTCAAACGATTGTGGCTTTGGTAGAGCGGTAAAAGGCGCCTACTTCGTTTAACAGGTAGCGTGTTCGAATCCCAAGTCATCCATATTTTTTTTTAACTCGGTGAGGCGCAAAGAAGAATTTGGAAGAGCTGCCTTTCATTCTATTAATATATACATTTGTTTTCTGCTCATTCTACAAGTTGGTCCTTTGATCCAGCAGTAAATGTCGAGCAATTTGCTCAATAGGTCGCCGAACCGAATCCCGTGGTTTTTATTTTTTTCCCATTTGAACATAGTTATGTGTATACAGTCGGTGGAATTAAGAAAAAAAAATAAACTTCTATATAAAAATATATTCCTTTAAATGATACAAACTCAGTACGTCAAACAATCAATCACAGGTTCCTACCGCTAAACTATTTTTTTCCTTTTATACTTGGCTCAACTAAAAGCCAAAACCATGCCACCGATCTGTACACACCACTACCGATCTCTGTCGGCCACCATCACTCTCTCTCAACAATCACCACTACTACCACTACTATACCATCACCAATCTCCATCAGCAACGACAATACCACCCTATGACTACTCAACCAAATCAAAACCCTATCTTAAAACCCATCGGATCTATGTAGGTACACCACCACCGTCGATTAATGTAGTTTCAACGACTCTACCCGTCACCTTATAAGTCGTGTCACCAGATTCTAACCCAAACATAACTGATCTACAACGACACTACAGATCGGGTCTTGAAAGTTATGGCCACATTGCCGGAATTGAACCCCCATTGCTGATCTCCGTTTGCCACCACTGTCTAGAGGGGTTTTGAGGAAGGAGATTTGGGATTTTGGGGATTTTAATGAAAAAAAGTGGCTGGGCGGTGGTGGATATAAGGTGGATCCCATTTTTTGAAGCTAATTTCAATAACCACTTAAAAAAGTCTATACCTTTGAACATCCATTTTTTGAGGCGGTTTGTTACACTTAAAGCGGTTAATTTATATATCTATCTTTTGCTTTTTTTATGCGGCTTTCATCTTGTCCGCTTCTAAATACAAAAGTTGACCGCCTCCAAAAATAGTTTATGTACTAGGGGCACCTATAATCTAATATACATATATTCAACCGGTATGTTTACTTACGGTGACGTGATGTTAATTAAAATAAGACTTACACCAACATCGACATCAACTTAATAATATCTTATCGTTTTATAAATGCTTTTATATATGTTTTGATCTCTAAATTCACGTCATTGTAACTTTATACCTATGTTTTATATACATGTCACTTGCTTTTGGTTTTCATTTGTCTTGTACTTTTTCCAATTTTAAAAATATTATCTCCTGCATTGTATACGATATGTTTTTTCACGATAATTTTCCTCTGTTATGTTTATATATATATATATATATATATATATATATATATATATATATATATATAGGGAAGTGATCTATTGCTAACCTTAGGATTCATCAATAACCCAATAACCTCACCATATTTAATGATCAAATTACAAGATGCTGATCTAATAGTTAATATTTAACTATAATATAATAATGTACTTGATTTGGAAGAAAGGAAATAAGGGTATTAATGTAATTTGCTATATTAAATACTTTACCCCCTCTTTTTTTATACATCCATAACTTTTTTATACTATAATATTTTTTATGAAAATTGCACCATTTTACTCGTCTTATTTTTCTCTTTAATTCCGTTATAATCTTGACTAACTTTTTTTATTTTTTTTTCGGATGTTCGTATTTACACCAATGTAAGAAATATAAAAATAACAAATTATTTGTAACAAGTTGTAACGAATTTGGGTTTACATTGTTGTAGAATAAATATGGGTTACGTTTAAGAGTGTAAACGAGCCAAGCCGATCCGAGCTCGTTAATTACGTTATATTCTTGACTAGGTTTTTTTTTATTTTTTCCGGATGCTCGTTAATTACGTTATAATCTTGATTTTGTAACGAATTTTGCTTTTTAAAGTATTAAATTGTGTTTACAATCTTGTAAATATAATTTTTAAAGTTTTAAAATGTATTTAAAATCTTGTAGATATAACGAATTTTGGTTTTTATCAACAAAATGTTATAGTATTTTTTTTAAAGTATTAAAATGTATTTACAATCCTGTAGATATATTTTTTTAAAGTATTAAGATTTATTTACAAGGACGAATTTTGGTTTTTATCAACAAAGTGTTATAGTATTTTTTTTTTAAAGTATTAAAATGTATTTACAATCTTGTAGATATATTTTTTTTAAAGTATTAAGATTTATATACAAGGACGAATTTTGGTTTTTATCAAAAAAATGCTAAAGTATTTTTTTTAAAGTATTAAAATGTATTTACAATCTTGTAGATATAACGAATTTTGGAACATCTGGAAAAAATAAAAAAAACCTAGTCGAGAATATAACGTAACTAACGACCTCGGGATAGGCTTGGCTCGTTTACACTTTTAAACGTAACCCCTATTTATTCTACAACAATGTAAACCCAAATTCGTTACAACTCGTTACAAATAATTTGTTATTTTTATACTTGTTACATTGGTGTAAATATGAACATCCGAAAAAAAATAAAAAAACCTAGTCAAGACTATAACGGAATTAAAGAGAAAAATAAAATGAGTAAAATGGTGCAATTTTCATAAAAAAAATATTATATTATAAAAAGTTATGGATGTATAAAAAAAGAGGGGGTAAGTTAGTACAATGAGCAAATTACTAATGTGCCCTTATCAGATTTAATAATAGAAATCCATGTGTTTAATTTTGATTGGGTAAGTAGAGTTAATGGGTTATTTCCATAAGTGAGAGTTATAATTAGATCACAATCCTATATATATATATATATATATATATATATATATAATCTTCGTGCATATCGACCTACGATTACGTGCTCATAGTGAAATTAAGACTGACACTACATCAACTTAATAACATATCGTTTTATAATTGTTATCTAAATGTTTCGATCTCCAAAATTGTGTTTATGTAACTTTATACATCTGTTTTATATACAAATGACTCAATGTATGTAATGAAATTTGTAAACACGTCATTTCGCGCGCTTTCGGTTTTTCGTTTGTCTTATACCTTATCCAATAATTTTTTTTTTTAAAATTTATATATAGTAACATACAGGAGACAATAATGTTTAGATCAAAGTTTTAATTTTTCTTAAACTTCATATACCGCAACATATATATCGCAATAATGTTGTCTATTTACGTTTTAATATTCAAAACCGAGACCAGTTGTAACTTCACATATTTCTTTTAAATAAAACCACAATGTTACGACACATTAGTCTTAATCGTGCCACTACCGGCAGCGGCGGGTGACTTTTCTTTTTTATATACAAAAGCAAAGATCGATGACCCAACTTTTCTACTAAAGGTTATCTATGTCTTTTACTCTTTTATCTCCAAGTATTTCCTGACGTGGCTGGTAACACTCTTGCTTTTTTACTCAGACCTCGCAAATTCTATCCTAAAAAGAGTGGTAACTTCATATGTTTCTTTTATCATATGTTTTTTAAGTGTATGACACACATTTTTAATCGTAACAGCCCGCCGCAACGCAGTTTGTCACTTTCCTAGTTACATTGCAAAATTGAAACATTTGTTTAGGGTTATTTTAAGTAGTCTAGGGTAATTTTAATTATAGAGGTTGGATCCACTAAGAAGAGATTATTGCCTAAGAAGAGTAAACCCAATTGAAATTTGACATACAACACGTTACAAATATAAAAACAAAAATATAGTACAATAAACATAATTTAGTACATTAAAAAAATCCAGGTACAAAAAATAAAAATCCAGCACAAAAAATAAAAATCCAGTACAAAAAACATAAAAATGTAGTACAAAAAACAAAAATACAGTATAAAAAACATAAGAATCCGGTACAAAATAAGCAAAATCAAGTACAAAGGAAAATACAGTACAAAAAAATAAAAATTAAGTACAAAAAAATAAAAATCAAGTAAAAAAAATGAAAATCCAATACAAAGAAAAATAAAAATGTAGTACAAAAACAAAAAATTCTTTACAAAAAACACAAAAATCTATTACAATAAAAATGTTGAACCAAAAAAATAATCTAGTACAAAAAAATATATATATATAATACAAAAAATACGAGGGTATACCTAAATTGTCATGCCAAATGTTAAACTGTTATTAGATTTTATTTTTATTAGACAAAAATATCTTCTTATTTGATCATTCCCCTTTAATTATGATTATTAGCTCTATCTTTAAATTTTTTTAGATAATTATATTTTTATATCGATTATTTTGACTTTTAATTAGTGTAAATTGATTATGTCTGATGTTTGAGATTGATAATTTGATTTTTATTTCATAAATAATATATGTTTATTTTTGTGAAATGTTCAAATCTTTAATAAACGAACGTGAACAATAATTTGGTTCGGTTAGTGTTTGTGAATCATTCATAACCAAATTAAATGTTAAACGAACAAGCATGAATTAAGGACTTGTCACACCCCGAGCCGGCGGGCCGGATCATGTGTCCCGCCGGGCGGAAGGTTCCCGGGGCGCGATATCGGAAGTGATAATCGTGAATGATTAGATTGTTTATATAGCATCAACATTGAGAATAACTAAAGCACAAATAGCATTAAACTAGGATTACAAAGTTAAATTACAATGGTCAATGTTTGATAATTTAACTACGTAAACCTATCAAAAGAATCAAATGTTTATTATCTTGTAACTGTACAAGATATCAAAAGTGATTCGCAATAATAAACAAAATATGTGCTTTCCAAAATCTACTAGGTCCTCTAACTGGGCATCCTAGCATGCATTCCTGAGCCTTAGCTTAGTTCTGTACGTCACCTGAGAAAGCATGTAAGAAAACAAAGTCAACACAATGGTTGGTGAGTTCATATAGTTTAGTATTAGTAAAATAGCTTTTGCAAACCTTTTTCGGTAACAACCTTAACCTCATTAACATCACCTGTAATATCCAATTCGGTATGCTTATATATAGGGCATACGAAAGGGTCGAGCCTACGACCCGCCCAGACGCCATCCCACCACATACTAAACCACATATGACATTGTTGTTAATGATAGTTAAGCATTTTACCTACCATCCAATCCCACTCCCATCATAGCTTTAGCATCCTGTTTAAAAGTTACAACATGCACACAATAGCATTTGCAAGTTTAGCTTTAAGAGTAACCATTATGGACAACTGAACACCCGAAGGAATCCAGTATCAATCCATATCGAAACTAAATGTGATTAGCAACATCGGTGGTTTGATAAAGGATTTCTAAGATGACACAAAGTCAACTAAAGAAAACCAGAATCATCCTAGTCACATATCACAATCATGGGTGGACAATGAGGAATTCACTGTATGGCAAGCACTGAGAGGCCAACAGTCTATTCCTCCAAGTCCTGACTATGAAGGACACCCTATGGCAAGCACTGAGAGGACGACGGTCTGTTCCTTCAAGTCCCGACTATGAAGAACACCATATGGCAAGCACCGAGAGGCCAAATCAGTATGTTCTACCATAGCCGATAGCTTTAGCATACAAGTTTATAGCATTCATATAGCATAGCATTTACGTATCCTGTGCACACGTACTAGCTTCACAACTGGTATGGCAAGCACTGAGAGGCCAATCCGTTTGTCTTAGCATTTCAAGCATATAAAGCATACAAAAGTTTATGGCACTATGAGCATTTCAAACATTTCGAGCATTCGAGCATAGCGAGCATATCAAGCATATAAGCCTTTCTGAGTTTGAGCATTCAGGCTTTCAAAGTTAGTTTATAAAACCATTTCATCCTGTTAGTCTTTGCATTCTTTGCATATGAAAAGCATCCAGTGTTTTAAGCAAACTAGTATAAAAGTATGTAGTCTTAGCATGTAGTATTAGCATGTAGCATTAGCACTTAGCATTAGCATGTAGTCTTAGCACTTCGCATTAGCATGTAGCATTAGCATTTAGGTTAAAGCCTTAGCTTTTAGCTTTTAGAATAAGTGTAATAAGCACAAGCATTAGTATTAGCATTATAAATAAGTATAAAAGCATTTATGCAACATTTTAACATTTGTTTAAAAGTATAACATGCTTCTCAGTCCCGAAGTAAAATTCAAAATAGTTTGAAAAGGGACAAATGAACTCACTTGTGTTGCTAAGTATGTATTACCACAGACAATGTGCACTCTTTAGTTGTAGCTTAAGTATCTTCAACACCTGAGTTGTTTTAAGAGATTCGGATGTTATAAGTCTTCGTAATAGACGCAAACTAGGGTTTTGGTCTCGGCGTGCAATTAAGTGTCCTATATTACTTATAGGTTTTCTAAGAATCTTTATAGTTAGTCTAATACATTACCCGGTTGTAACCTTTGTCCCATAGATTAAAGTTAAACCATTCAGTTAAAATCATTTATTTAAATTAAGAAAGTTTACTATTGATTTCATTTATTAAAACCATAATTTTATTTTAAGAAAATTATAAATTAGCTTGTTAGGCTTAAGTTAGTCCAATTTGATTAACTCTAAGCCTAAGATTAAGTCTTAGCTTCCCTTATTCCTTGATTCGTTTATGCGTACAACTTAGATTAGAAGGTTCAACGGAACCATCTAACTTAGTTGTATATAGTATGGCATTCACTAAGTATCGCGTATCACTTAGTTAAATCTCTTGACTCCTTGTAGTTCTTGCCTTATGTTAAAATGTTTAAAACCCTTGATGTTGTTGCATTAATCGTTGTTTACCCTCAATCCCATGTGATAGAAAAGATGTAGGTTTAGCATTTGTTTAACAAAAAAAAAAAAAAAAAAACTAGGGTGACTTCTTGTTGGGAAAACCCTAATAGTTTCCCATGCGCGCGCGCGCACACACACACACTCATGCATGCATGGGTGTGGGTGTTGAAGTTTATACTTCCCATATGCTTCATATACTAGTCACTTCTTCTAACCCTCATGTTCTTGGTTCGGTTCCCCTCAAATCGAAAGGTTCTTGGGCCGAATGGGTTTGGCCGTATGAGGCTTAGGCCGAAAGAAGCTTGGCCGAAGGGACTTAACCGATTGAACAGGGTGGCGAATGGGTTTTGGACCGAAGGAGACTAGCACCGTATGAGGGAGGCTGGGCGAATGAGGACCTGGTCAAATAAGCTAATGGCGACTGGGATTTTGCCGACCGAATGAGAGGGATGGCGCATGGCTTCTTCGGCGGGAGCCATTCGGCCAGCCTGATGTTGCCTTCATTCGGCAGTTTGAACGGACCAGATGCAGCCATTCCATTTCGAGCCCCATGACCACCCTATCTGATGTAATAAGTTCCTAACCATTCTCTAGTATTTTAGTGGTGTTCCCCTAAGGTTTTAAAGTGCTTAGAACCGGTTTTTCAAGAGGGTTTCGAACAAGGGTAGTAAACCCTAAAATCGCAACATAGATCTCGTTTTTACCTCAAATCCGATGGTTTAAAGCCCAGATCTTCTGTACTTTCACGATCTACATGATGTGGTGGTCGTTTAGACACGAAAAACTCTTGATTTGGTTGAGAAAATGGAGGAGATAGGAGGTGGGTTTCTAGAGAGAGAAAGTTAGAGAGAGAGAGTGATGAATTTGAATGGTGGTGGCTGATAGGTGAAGAAGTAATGGGGAAATAAATGCCCCATTTAATTCTTTCAACTACCCACGTGTTCGGTCTCGATCGGTTTTGCTCGGTTTCGCGTAAAACATCAGTTTTCCTTCGCTTTCGTAATGCTACGGTTTTAAAGATAAGATTTATTAAATTAATTTAGGTTGTGATTCCTAATAAATTAACTAATTATCTTTTGTTTATTTAAAATTTTCTGAAAACGTTTAAATTATAGTTTAAATCGAATCGTATCGTCGTCGCGCGTATTCATTCGAATCGTCACCCGTACGAATACGACAATAACTACACTTTTCAATGTGGTTTTCTAATTATTGGACATCATTTAGAACGTTAAACTTTCAGATGTATTCGTACAGATCGTCACCAATACGAATAATCCGTCCATTTAGCATTCTTGTAACGACGTCCATTATTGTTTTGTTCTCTTCAACCTCGCATACGTTTATACAAAATAGCATATTAACAAGCATTCGTGTGTCAATTCAATGTTGTCTGATATGTTTCTGACTGATAAACGAGAGATTTAATCAATTTGCTGAAACAGTTGCATAATAGTTTAGTGTCAAGCATTACATGATAATAGCATACAAATAGTTCACATAGTTTGTACCTGAGTTACTGTGCAGATCACTGTTCCGGTAACGTTTCCGGCGCTGATGTTACAGGACTCATTTGTGCTCATTTGGTTTGTTTACAACTCTACTTGTATGATATGATGGGTGGGTCAAAACCGTCGAAACAAGCAATTTTTTTATTTTGTTTGGGAAGTATGGATCCGAACAAATGTTATAAATGGGGATGTAGCTTAAGATACAACAAGATGAATCATCTGGCACCATATATACGATATCGTATTTCATATATTTAATTGACAAACATATCGTCCGTAACATCAGACACCCTATATATCTCGTATAAAACAATATGAGAAACATATACGACTAGAAAAGAGACATTGTTCTCAGGATTCATATAGGTCTTCATGAGTAGCATACCCCATATGCGAAACCCTATACGAGTCGTCTAGAGCATGTAACTTCCAAAGAACCATCTCTATTTATTTAATTTTTAAAGTGTTCTCTTCAAAGCGTCAATGGTGATGAACTTGTTTGACATCCAGTTGTATCCCCTCTGCAGGTAATGGATTGGAGGTTGCTAGCTCTGAGTAACCAGATCAAGGTTCTGTACTTTCTGATCTCAAGATAGGTGAAAATAATGTAATGCACCATAGTTGTGGGTAAATTAACTTTTGCGTAATGAAATATTTTTATTAATCTTGGTACCTTGATACTTACTAGTATATTATAAAAACACAGATGTTCTTTGATTTTTTTTTACTTATAGTTTATTTCTTATTTATGTATTTCTTTTATTTCCTCTTTACATATAATGCAATGTATGATACGCCCGGGCAACTTATGAAGGTTTCATTATGTGTTTCCTGTATGTTTTTTAATCTCACTTTTGTGTTTCATACGTAGTTGCGTGTCCCATAATCTTTATACACATCATGTATTATTTTCATTTTACGATTTTTAACATCACATGTTTATGTTTGTGTTCGTATTTTTTGGGAGTGTCGTATGTTTTTGTGATTGCGTTCGTATTTTTTGATAGTGTTGTATACTTTTGCGATAGTTCGGTTAATTGTTTCGGGACGAATTGACAACCATTGTGTCTGATTTTTAGCGCGTGTGTATATATATATATATATATATATATATATATATATATATATATATAGAAGTGGAAATAAATAATCAAGAGTCAGTTTTTTCGATTTTGGCTACTATATTTAAGTTTCAAAGTTTTATTTTAAACCTTTAATTTTGATCTCTTATTTTAAATTTCCCTTTTACTTTACTCACTTAGGTTATCGGATTATAGTCATAATCATATTATTTGATCGCGATTACTTCACGAACATTTATATAAATTTCGAATGCAAACGGTCACAGAAAATTTGTGCGTTATTCGCGTGCTTATAAGTGTTCGTACATTATCGACTATTTGTATCGTTTGTATCATTTTGGTCGTAATTGTAGAGCTTTTCTTATGATTTGGTTTTTTGATTTCTCATATTGTACGCTTAAGTTTGGGTTTGTATTCCTTAGTAGTAACGTTTGATAAAAATTATAAGGCTATAGTTTTTTCAAATTTTATTTCTTAAAATTATCAATAAAAATTCAAACATTATAAGACAATTTTTTAATATAAAATAATTATATTAAATTTTTAAACACTATAGTTTTTTCAAATTTTATTTCTTAAAATTTTTGTTTTAATTTTCTTTTTGAAAATTCAATATTTTATAATAGTTCTTTTTCAAAGTGTATTTTTTGATATTAATATATTTTTAATGTATTAATTTTTTTTTCTTAATTCAAAACATGTATTTATTTATTTAGAATAGATAGATGACGTATTAACAATCGTTGCGGCCAATGTTTTTTTGCAGAGCATGCACGTTTACGACGGAGTGACAAAAGTTGTAACGTGTTTTTATATATGTGTTTTAATATAGTAGATGATGTCTATGTTCTGATATTCAGAATCATGGCAGAGTACCCGCCGCAATGCGCGGGAAACTCACTAGTTAGAATAAAATTGGATTATATATCAATTTCTCATGTTATTTATTAATTTTGATATACTTGCTACGCTTCTTACATAGTTAATATTTGGCCAGCTCAATCGAATTTAGGTCTACATTTTAAATTAGAGTTCTTTTTCGTAAACAATATTAACGGATTTAAATAATTAAAATACGAAACCATTATATTTCATTTTGTTTTTAAAAAGGTATAGTTTAATTTATTTTGTACCGCTGACACTGTCATAATATCTTTGTATCTTGATCTAGTCGGAAACCTGTGTAATGCAGCGGTGTTTACAATTTACAATACGGTACATGTTATCCGTTAATTTAACAATGTCATTAGCCTTAGAAACATATCAACTAATCTATAAAGCATTGGTTATAAATACCAAAATTAAAACAATTACTTATTCAAGATCACCTTTGCTTGTTATATGCTTATAAAGCATAGAAAACCCATTTACGGGTTTCAAAAACAAATTAAAATCGAAATTGGTTCGTTTAGCACCCTCACTTGTGCTAGATACAAACAGGCTTTTAAATCCTAAACAACACACTTGCCGCTCTTCAACCAAAAAACCCAAAACAGAAAAAATAAATAAAAAAAGTGACAAGGAGATAGCTCAACGTTTTTTAACCAGTGGACCAAAGCGTGTTTTGGTTTACTAACATTTTTACTCAATCAAAATAGTCATAAAACCACCAAGCTATCATACTTAATTCTTTTCATACCAATCATAATATGAAACCATAAAAGGTGGGTGGTTTAGCCACCTTTAGTATGGTGCATGCTTTTTTGTCTAGTTTTGAGAAGGTCATGCTTGTCTCAGACCGCCGGGTGTGCCCCTTGAGTGGGCGTGGTTGGGGCGTGAAGGGGCATGGCACACCGCCCCCGGGTGGGCGTGAGTGGGGCAACGGTCGAAACACCCGTTGGACCCCGAAATGTGACCGTTACACCCTTAAAAAATTAATTTTTTTAAAAAAAAACCTATATATACAACCATCACATACTATTTTTTTCTTCATATCACACACTCTTTAATCTTCACATCACACAAAGAAAAAATCAAACAAAAAATTAGTATTTTTACAAAAATGCAGTTTTTAAGGGAAGATGACGATTTTAGCTAAGGCGAAGATTTTTTAATCGAAGCCGCACAACTTACTCTCGACATCATCAGACAACAAGTTGAAATACCTGTTCTAACTAGAAGAGCACGAATTAATCGAGATCGTCTTGAAGCTCACGCACGTCTTGTTGAAGATTATTTTTCAGAAAATCCGAAGTACCCCGAACATTTATTTCGGCGTCTCTTTCGTATGAGTTGGAATCTTTTTTCACGAGTGTGTGATGATTTGGAACAAAACTACGATTTTTTTCAACAAAGGTGTGACGGAAGTGTAAGATCGGGTTTTCCGGTCTTCAAAAATGTACTTCTGCAATACGTCAATTAGCCTACGGCACTAGGAGTGATTCGTTTGATGAGTACTTACAGATGTCTGAGAGAATGGGGCGGGAATGTATTTACAAATTTTGTAAAGACGTAATTAGATTGTACGTGAAGAAATACTTGAGGAAACCAAATTCTTGTAAGAATAATTAAGTGTTATAAGATAGAATCTTACAACTGTGCTATTCTATTGTGTTGATGATTTATGGAGTTATATTTTCATATTCATATAGTTGTCTCTGTCATATCATGATCATACAAGCAGGCATATAATGATAAACGATAATAAGTCAAGAAATATTATCTAAATCAAAGTATAAGCAATATGTTAAACTAAAACTTTTAAATAAATAAAAGATTGAGCATATTTCTCAGCCCCGAGAGTTAAAATCAGTTAAGATTAGAAAAGGGGGCGTATGAACTCACCTTGTTGTTGATGTGGTTGACTAAGTCTAAACAAGAATGCACGCGCTCTTTGTTGTACTTGTTGTTGATTTCACGATCCTGTATTGATTTCACGTTGTATGTAACTTGTAAGTACGAATTGTGGTGACTCGTGTGTGTGTATGTGTTAGCCCTAAAATTGGCTAACACTTGTGAGTCTCGGTCTTTATTCGGCCCCCGGTTCTATTGTTATTTGTCATACTAGCACTTGAATAAACTTATTACTAAATTTGTCATGTTATTAAGGTTTTGTGTTTAACTTGACTCCAACCTATGTCATGTACTAAGACCTTGAAACTTACCATTGAGTATAACCACACAACTTAGATTTTAGCTTAAAGAGTATAAGTACTTAGCATCTTGTAAAAAGGGTTTTGCATGTTCATTGTTCCATTTGACAATACTTAAAATCACTTGTTAACCAATTCTAAAAGACTAGATTGTAGATTTTATGAAATTAAACCCAAAGCTTTGCCACTTTTGTAGTAAAACATCCAAAGTCCCATGCATAATTATCTTTTAACCTTTGTTTAAGAAAAGTGTTAATTTTCTTTTGTCATGTGGGCCGAATCCAATAACTCTGGGCTGAAACAGTCACATGGGCCCAACAGATGGGCCTAAGCCGTTTGGATGCATCTTGGCCGAGAGAAAGGGGAATCCAGCTCTAATTCTAGCAAACCTCTTGGATTAATTTGCCTAAGGTTCGGTCCTGCCATGGTTCCAGCGAACCTAATGGTTCGTTCAAGTAGGGTTTTGCCCTTGGTTAGGTTCGGAAAGAAGAAAGGTTCGCATGGAGGGGAGTTTCGCCGTGGGAGGTTCGTTCCTAAAGGGTTCGTGGATAGAGCTTGGGCTGCTAATCAGGTTTGCGGCTCACAAGGTTCGGCCAAGATGCATGCAGGCTCGGCCATTACAAGTTCGGCTGATCAAAGGCTGGTCCAGCATGGGTTCGTGAAGCCTGGTTTTGTGGATCCAAGGTTCATTGATGGTGATGGCTCGTGGCTGTCACACCCCGAGCCGGCGGGGTAGGATCGGGTTTCCTCGACGGGCGGAAGGTTCTCGGGGCGCGATATCGTGAGTGATAATCGGAATGATCAGATTGTTTACATTGCACATGATATATATAAATGAGAAACTTGCTAAAATAAAATAGAATTACAAAGTTAAATTACATCAGTTAAGTTTATAATTTAACAAGGTAAATCTACTATAACATCATAAATCTTCAATCTTGTATCTGCACAAGATATGCAAAATAATGGTGTATGATGTCCAAAATATGCAGGTCCAAAAGCTAGGTACTCTATCTGTAACCTAGTCCAAAAGAAACAACTCTTCAGTTGACTGTTCGTCACCTGAGAAGTTATGCAAAAATAAAGTCAACACATGGTTGGTGAGTTCATATAGTTTAGTGTTTGAAAATGATTTGATAATGATTTGAAAATGATTTGATAACCTCCTTCAGTAAAGACCCTAACCTCATTAACTTCACATGTAATATCCATATCGGTATGCTTATATATAGGGCATACCCTTGGGTCAAGCCAACAAACTCGCCCAGACGCCATCCCACCACATACTAATATGCATATGACACTGTTGTTAATGATAATTAAGCATTTTTACCCTACACACCTCTGATTTAGATTTTGTTTTCCCAAAACTTGATTTACCTTTGATTCTCTTGAGTTCATCATAGATATATGATTTCCCAAAAGTCAGTAATAGAAATAAATGTTCAATATTTAATTAAATAAATAAAACATTTAATTACAACTAAGACATGATGATTGGGCCTTATTTGACTCAATCACTTAGACTTAGTTGTTGGTGGTTGTCCAAGTTGTAACCTCTCACACGTGACCCATGTCAGGCATAACTCACAAGAAGTACACCTGAACTGAGCGGGATTTTAATGTTTTGCCCGTTACAGCCTGACCCAATGGTCTTCTGCATCTGAGTGGGACTTTAAGGATATCCTTTGGTTCTTGATCGTCAATGGTTCTCTTGATTCTCTTGATTTGACTATGATATTGATTTCATTTGATCGTTCATGTTATTGCCCGTATAGCCTGACTACAAGAGTCTTCTATACCTGAAAGGGACTTTATATGTGTGTTACACGTGATCTTGATTCCCTATACAACTGACATCCACCTTACTTGAGTATTAATGATTTCATTATATCATAATGATTTCATTATTATCATGATTCACACACATTTATGATTTCTGATTCCTTGAGTCTCTTGATCTTGATCTTTTGAATTCCCATGATTTACAATGATACTTGATTTATGATTATGATTCTTGGTTCTCAGATCACACACTGAGTTAAGTTTCCTTTGAATATGATCTTTTGATTTAGTTCATAAGATTTCACTTTGAAATTAGATTATTGAACTTGAACTGAATGGACTAGGGGTTTGTTTATAGTTTAGAATTAAAGTATTACTCATAAGAGTACTTTAATTAATTTGATAATTTGCTCTATTTAATAATTTCCTAGACAGGAGTCTAGGAGTATCAACAACATATATATGTAAGAACATATAATAAATAAAAGCATTTAAATAAACAGTTTAAATAAAACAGTTTACGCATGCTTCTCAGCCCCGCATTTTAAAACAAAAATGTTAGAAAAGGGGCAATGAACTCACCTGTGTTGCTGTGCCAATGAACCACAAAAGATATGCGCGCTCCTTGATTGTTGCCTAATTATCTTTAGCACCTGAGTTGTTTTAAGAGAATTCGAATAGGATAAGTATATACGATAGTTGTTGTAACTAGGGTTTGGTCTCGGTGTGCAACTAAGTGTCCTACATTACTAAAGTGCTTCTCTAACTCCTTCTATCTAGCCTAAAACATTACCCATCAACAACCCTGATCCCCTTCACTAGTTAAAAGTCTTTAATTAAAATGTTTTTAATTTATATCAATGTAATTTAACTCTTAAGTTTTAAGAAAAACCTTTTATTTAATTTAATGAGATTTATCAATCAATTTCCTTATTCAATGACATTATTAAATTAGGAAAAGTATAGTTTTTATGATGGACTTAGGTTAATCTTAAATGATTAACCTTGACCCTTTACTAGATTTTGATCCTTTATGGGTAAAATCCATCCTAGGTCAGTTAACTGAACTACCTACGGTAGTTATACATTCTTATGAAATGTCTAGGTATTAGATGTTAATGGTTTAATCAACATCAAAATCTTAGACCTTGATCTTTGATTTTCTATAAATTTCCAAATGTTTTGAACTCAAATGACGTTAAAACTCTTGTTTAGATTATAATGTGTCCACATAAGCTCTTGTCATTCAAAACTCTAATTCTTGATCCCTTGTTAACTCTATGTGTGTTCTTTAGGTATCCGTTGATTGAGTGCATGTCAGGTAACCCTAATGTTCCCATGTATGAACTCATATGATCAAGTCCATGCATGCACTCACACTTGTCTCACATGCATGTATTACGTAGCCACCCCATGCACACACATCAACCATTCTTGAAACTATGGTGTTGCATGCTGAGGGGGATGGCTCAACCGAGAAGCTCTTGGCCGAAGGAGTATGTGGGCGAAGAAACTCGGCCGAAAGGGTGTGGCCACGAATAGCTTGGACCGAATGTGGTTTCACCGATCGAATGGCTCAGGTCGAAAGAAGGTTGGCCGAAAGAACATGGCTGGTCGAATGAGCTGATGGGCGAAAGGACTTGGCCGTCGAATGTGGAACTGGCGAATGGATTGGGCCGAAGGAGAGGGCCTTGGCCATTCGGCCGAATGAAGAGCCATGGCCGAAGGTGGCTTGATTCGGCGAATGGGTGGTGTGGTTTGGCTAAAGACATTCGGCGAATGAGGAGTGGTGACCCATTCGGCCTGCTGGGTCTTTGGCCATTCGGCCTGCCGAACTCAACCACCAAGCATCCATGCTTTTTCACAAATCGGCTACCTTAGATGAGAGGGTTTGTTCCTAAGCTCCCTAAACGTGTTCATGTGTAAGTTCTAGGGGGTCGAAAAGGTATAAAACCGGGTGACATAGAGGGATTCAAAATTAGGGTTTTCAAAACCCCAACCCGAACATAAAACGGATTTTTACCTCGAATCTGATGGATCTAAGCTCCGATCGGTTGTACTTCTATGATCTACAAGTTGTGGTGGTGATTTTGACACCAAGAACACATGATTTCATCAAGAAATGAGGAAGAAATCTTAGAGAGAGAGAGTGGGGATTTCTAGAGAGAGAGAGTTCCGGGTTTTTGAGTTTAGAGAGAGAAAGTGGAGAGGGTGAATGAGGAAGAAGACTCATTCCGGGTATTTATACTCCGGGTGAGTTCGGGTTCGTTTCGGTTGATCGGTTTCACGTAACTCGTCGGTTTCGTTTCGTTTTCGTAACGAAACGACTCGGTTTTAAAAATAGGATTTATAAAATTATTTTAGGTTGTGATTCCTAATAATTTAACTAAATATCTTATTTATTTAATATTTTCAAAAATATTTAATTTACTGTTCGAAATCGAATCGTACGGTTATCGAGCGTATTTGTTCGAATCGTCACCCGAATAAATACGACGATAACTACACTTTTCAATATGGTTTTCTAATTATCGGATATCATTCAGAATGTTAAACTTCCAGAATTATTCGTACAGATCGTCACCTATACGAATAATCTGTCGATTTAGCATTCACGTACGACATCCGTGTTGTTTTGTTCTGTAAAGCCTCACATACGTTTATACATAATAAAATCCTAACACATAATCACATGATGGTTCTGTATCGTCAGATAAGTATCTGACTGATGAACCATAATTCTGAACTTTGTTGTTCTGAACTGAATCTGAACTGTTCTATGATACATGAATTGGCAATGATGTACGAATGATAACTGAAATACGTATCTGATTTACTGTTCATGTACTGTAGAGTTCACTGTACCGGTGACGTTTCCGGCACTGATGTTACAGTCTCCCCTTGTTAGAGAAATTTCGTCCCGAAATTTAAGAGTAATTATCGGGTACGGCTTTCTCTGTAAACAGTTGGAGATACTTAAACTTCACGTGATCTTCGCTTTCCTAAGTAAACTCAGGTCCGCGCCTTGAATTCCAACAAACCTTTACAATCGGAATACGGCTTCGCCTCAGTTGCTTGAATTTGCGATCCATAATCTCTAAAGGTTCTTCGATGAAGTGTAACTGATCGTCAACTTGAATTTCTTCGATTGGGATGACGAATGATTCGTCAGCAAGGCAATTCTTTAAGTTCGAGACGTGTAACACGTCATGCACATCACTGAGCTTATCTGGTAATCTCAGTCTGTACGCTACAGGACCAATACGTTCAATAATTTCGAACGGTCCTGCGTATCGTGGTGCTAACTTGCCTGCCTTTCTTTCCCAAAACGTACTACACCTTTCCATGGGAAAATCTCTAACATGACACGGTCTCCCACTTAGAATTTCAACGGCTTTCGTTGTTTATTGGCGTAGCTTTTCTGTTCACCTCTTGTAGCTTGCAATCTTCGTTGAATCTGAGCAATCTTATCAGTGGTTTCCTGAATAGGTTCTGGCCCAGATATACGGTTATCTCCCACTTCAATCCAACAGATCGGTGACCTATGTCTCGACCATAGAGAGCCTCTAACGGTGCACCTCCGATGCTACTGTGGTAACTGTTATTGTAGGAGAATTAAATTAGTGGCAAATGAGAATCTCAATTCCCATTGAAATTTATCACATAGATTCCTAACATGTCCACCAGATCTGAATTGTATGTTCGCTTTGACCGTCCGTTTGTGGACGGTAAGCTGTACTCATATTTAACTATGTCCTTAGAGATTTCTGTAATAATTGTCAAAACCTTAATGTACAACTGCTATCTCTGTCAGGGATAATAGACAATGGTACTCCGTGGTGTACCGCTATCTCATTGATGTACAATCTCACCGATTTGTCCATCGTAAGAGTCTCACACATCGACAAGAAATGATAGATTTTTGTCAATTGATCATTGATAACTCATATGGTATCATGACCACTGGAAGTGCGAGGTAGCTTGGCATCTAAATCCATAGTTGTTTGTTCTCACTTCCAGAGCAGAATTTCAGACTGTTCCAGTAACCCTGACGGTTTCTGGTGTTCCGCCTTTACTCTTGCACACGTAAGACATCTGCCGACGTATTCGGATATGTCTTTCTTCATTCCCGGTCACCAATAAAATCTCTGTAAGCCTCGGTACATTTTATCGGCGTCCAGATGCGCTTATTATCTGGCGCATGTGCCATCTCAAGAATAAGTCTTCCTGATTTACCTATCATCAGAATCCACCCACTATTTTGATAGTAGGTATTTCATCCAACTTATCTCAAACTGTCTTTCAACTTTACAATTTGACACACTCCTTAAATCTTTTGTAGATGACTCTCACAACTATGGGTGTTGATCATCGGATCGAAATCCTTAAGTCACACATGGTGAATCCTTAGGTTATTTGATATAACCGTATACATACTTCACCATCTGTTTAATCTATTCTTAGCTTTGGAAGTGTACATTATACATAGGAGGGGTCTACCTAGAATATGGTAGTACTATTGGGATAAAGGTAATGATTTACCTTCTAAGTAATCCTATATCCATCTGCGGGATGATGTATACTTATCTTACTTTTACCCGGACGTCATGTGACTTTCGGGACTCATTGTAACTGTTGTTCCAACTGTTACTTATTCTCATCCTAATTTCAAAATGAAAGAAATTAAGATAGAGTTGTTCTTTCTTTAACAACTCCAGAATATCCCTGAGATGTTGTTTGCATTCTGTCTTAATAGGATAAATCAGTATGTCATCTCTAATGGTAATGACAAACTAATCTCGGTAGGGTTTGCACACTCGATTCATGAGGTCCACAAAAACCATAGGTGCACCCTTCTATCCGAAAAGCATTACCGTGACTTGGAATGCCCATCTTTCATTCGGAATATTTGTCTCTGGCATATCTTCGTCTTGCATTCACAACTGATTTCCCTTGATCTACTTATCCTATTGTAGCTATATTTCTAGCACAGTCGTAAAATTCGTCCTGTCCTAGCATTCTAGGACCGGGGTTCTCTAAATCAAATGATTCGAGTTCTATGGATCTAGGTGGGGAAATAACAGTTTATATACTAGCTTTAGCATCTACATATCTATGGCCTTCAAATTTTCTAATCAGATACGGTTATTTTCCTAACTGTAGTAACTAGACTGTAATTAGGAATCACCCTATCTTTATTTAGTTATTTAACTCTTATTCGACTTAAAACTTCCTTAGGTTAATATTCCTATTGTCTTATTAGCATCAAGCTTCCTACAGTTTTCCTTGAATTTATCGTTTCTAAAGTCACAACGGAGTATGCTTTCAAACTTAGCACACCAATAAATAGTTTAACGTAATAATATGAAATATGCATACCTGTGGGGTCATCGGACTCCGAATGTTCCCCAGGGGCTGGTAAAGCAAGTAGTGCCTCGGTGACTGCTGGGTCTGCGGGAGATCTTCGTCTAGGGCAGTCCCTTTTGAAATGTCCGAGCATTCCACATATGTAGCAGTTGTTATTATTAGAGGAAGTAGAGGTGTTCGCTTTTTGTCTCTGTTTCCGAGTTGGAAGAAACCGACACTGTTGAATCCAGTGTCCTATTTTCCCACAATTCAGACAGTGTCTGCAGGGTATCTCCTTGTCGTGGTGAAAATCACATTTGGCACATTTAGGATCTGTACCAACGTATTGACGAAGAGTAGAGGTCATTGGTGATCTACACTGCTGCCTCCAGTGTCCCGTTTCTCCACAGTGCGTGCATTGTACACATGAGAGTTCAGCTCGATGATGGTGGTGACAAACCGTACAGAGGGGGGCTTTTCCCTTAGAATGTGCAGGACTTGTGGAAGATATCCTCACGGGACAGTTTCGTGAATTGTGTTCGGATAGTCGCACACATAGCAATCCTTTCTGTAACGAGGAAGAGGATATGTAGTGTTTCCAGGATTTTGGTTATGAGTCGGGGGATTATTACAATCACGACTCCAGTGTCCCTTTCCCCCGCAGTTCAGACAATGTTTGCACAGTTTATCCTTAGAATGGTGAAGACCGCACGTGGCACATAAAGGAAATTTGCCAGCATAACACTTACGACTCTCCGGCTCTGGAGCAACGGCCATCTGGCATAGGAGAATAGCCTCAGTGTAGATTACAAGTTCTCTTGATTTCTTAGAACAACACCGCTTTCGCTTCCTGCTTGTTTCTCCTCCTTCCGGGTCCTTCTTCTCTGCAGCAAGTAGTGGGAAGTTCCTAGCAAATTCCTCACTGTTTCTGATCCGAGTGATGATTCCAGGGAGGATCACCACCAACTGTTCAGTGATCAGGGTTGCAAGTGCCTCAACTGCTGGGTCCGTCTCCTGCGAAGGGAGAGGCGGTGATGGTTGTCTTCTTGGTGACATTCTAATCATAACCAAATGAATATTGGTTCGTGCAATGATCGAATGCAGAAGACAATTATGCAATAAGTCTTAAATCCTATATTCTCTACATGCAGGGTCCCTAGGTTATAGTCTAGGCCAAACCGTTTTAATTAAGTGACCTATATTTCTCTATAACCATGGCTATGATACCAATCTGTCACACCCCGAGCCGGCGGGGTAGGATCGGGTTTCCCCGACGGGCGGAAGGTTCCCGGGGCGCGATATCGTGAGTGATAATCGGAATGATCAGATTGTTTACATTGCACATGATATATATAAATGAGAAACTTGCTAAAATAAAATAGAATTACAAAGTTAAATTACATCAGTTAAGTTTATAATTTAACAAGGTAAATCTACTATAACATCATAAATCTTCAATCTTGTATCTGCACAAGATATGCAAAATAATGGTGTATGATGTCCAAAATATGCAGGTCCAAAAGCTAGGTACTCTATCTGTAACCTAGTCCAAAAGAAACAACTCTTCAGTTGACCTGTTCGTCACCTGAGAAGTTATGCAAAAATAAAGTCAACACATGGTTGGTGAGTTCATATAGTTTAGTGTTTGAAAATGATTTGATAATGATTTGAAAATGATTTGATAACCTCCTTCGGTAAAGACCCTAACCTCATTAACTTCACATGTAATATCCATATCGGTATGCTTATATATAGGGCATACCCCTAGGTCAAGCCAACAAACTCGCCCAGACGCCATCCCACCACATACTAATATGCATATGACACTGTTGTTAATGATAATTAAGCATTTTTACCCTACACACCTCTGATTTAGATTTTGTTTTCCCAAAACTTGATTTACCTTTGATTCTCTTGAGTTCATCATAGATATATGATTTCCCAAAAGTCAGTAATAGAAATAAATGTTCAATATTTAATTAAATAAATAAAACATTTAATTACAACTAAGACATGATGATTGGGCCTTATTTGACTCAATCACTTAGACTTAGTTGTTGGTGGTTGTCCAAGTTGTAACCTCTCACACGTGACCCATGTCAGGCATAACTCACA
Source organism: Mikania micrantha (assembly GCA_009363875.1). Taxonomy (NCBI): domain Eukaryota; kingdom Viridiplantae; phylum Streptophyta; class Magnoliopsida; order Asterales; family Asteraceae; genus Mikania; species Mikania micrantha. The sequence goes on along the minus strand of CM018694.1, from coordinate 33,506,006 downwards.
AGAAGTACACCTGAACTGAGCGGGATTTTAATGTTTTGCCCGTTACAGCCTGACCCAATGGTCTTCTGCATCTGAGTGGGACTTTAAGGATATCCTTTGGTTCTTGATCGTCAATGGTTCTCTTGATTCTCTTGATTTGACTATGATATTGATTTCATTTGATCGTTCATGTTATTGCCCGTATAGCCTGACTACAAGAGTCTTCTATACCTGAAAGGGACTTTATATGTGTGTTACACGTGATCTTGATTCCCTATACAACTGACATCCACCTTACTTGAGTATTAATGATTTCATTATATCATAATGATTTCATTATTATCATGATTCACACACATTTATGATTTCTGATTCCTTGAGTCTCTTGATCTTGATCTTTTGAATTCCCATGATTTACAATGATACTTGATTTATGATTATGATTCTTGGTTCTCAGATCACACACTGAGTTAAGTTTCCTTTGAATATGATCTTTTGATTTAGTTCATAAGATTTCACTTTGAAATTAGATTATTGAACTTGAACTAAATGGACTAGGGGTTTGTTTAGAGTTTAGAATTAAAGTATTACTCATAAGAGTACTTTAATTAATTTGATAATTTGCTCTATTTAATAATTTCCTAGACAGGAGTCTAGGAGTATGAACAACATATATATGTAAGAACATATAATAAATAAAAGCATTTAAGTAAACAGTTTAAATAAAACAGTTTACGCATGCTTCTCAGCCCCGCGTTTTAAAACAAAAATGTTAGAAAAGGGGCAATGGACTCACCTGTGTTGCTGTGCCAATGAACCACAAAAGATATGCGCGCTCCTTGATTGTTGCCTAATTATCTTTAGCACCTGAGTTGTTTTAAGAGAATTCGAATACGATAAGTATATACGATAGTTGTTGTAACTAGGGTTTGGTCTCGGTGTGCAACTAAGTGTCCTACATTACTAAAGTGCTTCTCTAACTCCTTCTATCTAGCCTAAAACATTACCCATCAACAACCCTGATCCCCCTTCACTAGTTAAAAGTATTTAATTAAAATGTTTTTAATTTATATCAATGTAATTTAACTCTTAGGTTTTAAGAAAAACCTTTTATTTAATTTAATGAGATTTATCAATCAATTTCCTTATTCAATGACATTATTAAATTAGGAAAAGTATAGTTTTTATGATGGACTTAGGTTAATCTTAAATGATTAACCTTGACCCTTTACTAGATTTTGATCCTTTATGGGTAAAATCCATCCTAGGTCAGTTAACTGAACTACCTACGGTAGTTATACATTCTTATGAAATGTCTAGGTATTAGATGTTAATGGTTTAATCAACATCAAAATCTTAGACCTTGATCTTTGATTTTCTATAAATTTCCAAATGTTTTGAACTCAAATGACGTTAAAACTCTTGTTTAGATTATAATGTGTTCCACATAAGCTCTTGTCATTCAAAACTCTAATTCTTGATCCCTTGTTAACTCTATGTGTGTTCTTTAGGTATTCGTTGATTGAGTGCATGTCAGGTAACCCTAATGTTCCCATGTATGAACTCATATGATCAAGTCCATGCATGCACTCACACTTGTCTCACATGCATGTATTACGTAGCCACCCCATGCACACACATCAACCATTCTTGAAACTATGGTGTTGCATGCTGAGGGGGATGGCTCAACCGAGAAGCTCTTGGCCGAAGGAGTATGTGGGCGAAGAAACTCGGCCGAAAGGGTGTGGCCACGAATAGCTTGGACCGAATGTGGTTTCACCGATCGAATGGCTCAGGTCGAAAGAAGGTTGGCCGAAAGAACATGGCTGGTCGAATGAGCTGATGGGCGAAAGGACTTGGCCGTCGAATGTGGAACTGGCTAATGGATTGGGCCGAAGGAGAGGGCCTTGGCCATTCGGCCGAATGAAGAGCCATGGCCGAAGGTGGCTTGATTCGGCGAATGGGTGGTGTGGTTTGGCTAAAGACATTCGGCGAATGAGGAGTGGTGACCCATTCGGCCTGCTGGGTCTTTGGCCATTCGGCCTGCCGAACTCAACCACCAAGCATCCACGCTTTTTCACAAATCGGCTACCTTAGATGAGAGGGTTTGTTCCTAAGCTCCCTAAACGTGTTCATGTGTAAGTTCTAGGGGTCGAAAAGGTATAAAACCGGGTGACATAGAGGGATTCAAAATTAGGGTTTTCAAAACCCCAACCCGAACATAAAACGGATTTTTACCTCGAATCTGATGGATCTAAGCTCCGATCGGTTGTACTTCTATGATCTACAAGTTGTGGTGGTGATTTTGACACCAAGAACACATGATTTCATCAAGAAATGAGGAAGAAATCTTAGAGAGAGAGAGTGAGGATTTCTAGAGAGAGAGAGTTCCGGGTTTTTGAGTTTAGAGAGAGAAAGTGGAGAGGGTGAATGAGGAAGAAGACTCATTCCGGGTATTTATACTCCGGGTAAGTTCGGGTTCGTTTCGGTTGATCGGTTTCACGTAACTCGTCGGTTTCGTTTCGTTTTCGTAACGAAACGACTCGGTTTTAAAAATAGGATTTATAAAATTATTTTAGGTTGTGATTCCTAATAATTTAACTAAATATCTTATTTATTTAATATTTTCAAAAATATTTAATTTACTGTTCGAAATCGAATCGTACGGTTATCGCGCGTATTTGTTCGAATCGTCACCCGAATAAATACGACGATAACTACACTTTTCAATATGGTTTTCTAATTATCGGATATCATTCAGAACGTTAAACTTCCAGAATTATTCGTACAGATCGTCACCTATACGAATAATCTGTCGATTTAGCATTCACGTACGACATCCGTGTTGTTTTGTTCTGTAAAGCCTCACATACGTTTATACATAATAAAATCCTAACACATAATCACATGATGGTTCTGTATCGTCAGATAAGTATCTGACTGATGAACCATAATTCTGAACTTTGCTGTTCTGAACTGAATCTGAACTGTGCTATGATACATGAATTGGCAATGATGTACGAATGATAACTGAAATACGTATCTGATTTACTGTTCCTGTAATGTAGAGTTCACTGTTCCGGTGACGTTTCCGGCATTGATGTTACAGTGGCTGCCTCATAGGTTCGGCTGGTCGAAGGTTCGGCCAGCCCAGCTCTTATGCGAACCAGGGACTATTCATCATCATCTTCATCGAACTAAGCATGTCCCAGGTTGTTCCCAAGTTAGTGTCATGCGATGAGAGGTTCTCGAAGGTGTAGAGTTGGTTGCAAGGGCTCTAAGCCGGCTCATGTTAGAGGTCAATCAACAAGAAAAACGAAAACCCTACTTTTTCGTGGACTTAACAGCTGATTACCTCGATTTTGAGTGGATAAATCCTCCGATCGGTTGTACTTCTAGGTAGAGGATGATTGTAGCTACGTTTGGACACCAAGAACGCGAGATTCCGTCCACAAACGAGCAAGATCTTGTGGTTTTGAAGTCTTGAATTTTAGAGAGAGAGAGAAAAACGGGTGTGAGGTTAGAGAGAGAGGATGAGATGGAATAAATGAGGAAAAAGCCCTCATTTAGGGTTTTTATACTCCGCACATGTTCGGGTTCGTTTCGTTTGCTCGTTTCCCGTTTTCGTTGCGTTTCCGGAACGTTACGCGTATTTTACGATTCTTAAATGAAAAGAATTTATTTAAACATTTAAAAAGGTGGTTATTCCTAGTAAATATTATAAATTTGTTTTTATTAAATTATTTTATCGAAAACGATTATTTTAACTGTTTCGTCAAATCGCGTCACCTTCGCGCGTATTCGTTTGAATCGTCACCCGATCGAACACGACGATGGTTTTGCTTTCTGACTTTTGTTTTCTACTTTCTAGTAATCATTTCAGAACATTAAACTCACAGATATGTTTGTGTGAATCTTCACCCACGCAAACACACTGTCAATTTGTTATTCTGAAACGACACTGAAATTATGTTTTGAATTGTGTTTCCTCACTGACGGACTCAACTAAACTTCCTGTTTTCACATTGTTTTCATACTGATTTATCGGCCATCTGATTCCTGTCATCTATGGATATCAGATCGCAACCGATATGTTCTTGTTGTTTACTTGTACACTATTGTTTCTATTGATTCGTTGTATTAATTGTACTTAGGTTTTCACCTAAATACATACAACTATTGTTTATCGTGAGTTGTTGTACTTACGGTATTTAAGTTTTCACTTAAATACGTTCAACTGTTTCTTGTTTTCCTGAGTTATGTTATCTCACACACTGTTCATACCTTGTATTTACACATAGTAAATAGTGAAAGTACACATACCGTACGGACTTGCCGGACGATCAGGTACTGGATGTCACAATATGTTTTAGGAATTTATCGTGAGTGATTAAGTATACACATAGTATCTAATTATTGTCAACTACATTACGTAATAACATTATTGTAATATATTGAAATAAGGCAGGTAGATGGACTCTACGTATGCCCTATAAATAAATGGCGTTCGTATATTGGGATAGTGTTAGTGCGTAACGTACAGATGAATCGTAAAACAAATAAGTCATCCAAAACAAAATCGTAATACGTAAGCGAGACTTGGTATCATTATGGGTGACGATCCATAAAGATATCTATGTTAAACTTATAATTACGAGTAAACGATAATAAATACAAGAAACGACCAAAAACGCGTACATTTATGGGCATGCACGTAAATATATTCGGTTACGGTTCGAAACGAACGAACTTTAAAAAAGCGTAAAATATTATTTATTATTTTTACAATTTTGAAACTCGTCAAATAAAACCCAAAATGAAATAATAAAACTATTTATAACCATATTATGGCGTTCGCGTAATCTACGTAACGGAACGCGTAAACGCGGAACCGAATGAGCCCGAATACGCGGGAAACCACCTGGGGTATTCAAGGGGTAAAAATCCCATTAACTCTCCCCACCTACCAGAAATTTACTCTCCCTCTCTCTAGAAACTCGTCACTTTCTCTCTCTACTCTCTCTCTAGAAGAACACTAAGAGATATTGTTCGTTTCTTCTTCAAATCACGAGTTTTGGTGTCCACGGAAAGCTTACGAGGTCTACATTACAGAAGTACAAGGGATCGGAGCTCAAATCATCTCATTTGACCCAGAATTGAGCTTGAAGGTTCGGTTCTTAATGGTTTCTTAAACCCGAAAACTAAGTCATTTCAAGATCGGTTTTTGGCTCTTTCCACTCATGAAAATATGTCAAATTCAACCTAGAATTACTTGGGAAACTTTGCGTTAAAATTACAGAAGCTCGCAGGTTCGAAATTGGGCGATTGGATTAGTATCGATGTGATGAAAGCAAGGTTGCATAGTATCGACATAAGAAAAACAGATGTTGTTCTTGTGTCAATATTACTAACTTCGATGGGGCACAAGTTCGACCAACATCTCGTCAATATTATCAGGTTTGGAGGTCCAAGTGGCTTGGTGCTGAGCAGCCTGTCGATATCGATAAATTCGATGGGCTAGGGTCGGCGTAAGTGCCTGTGGTTGACGTTAGAGTATCGATGAAGCTGTCATGTTGGTTTCGAACTTGATGTCGATACTACTAGTGTTTATCCACAAAGCATAAGGGTTCGGGTATGGGAGTTGGATCTTGGACGATCCTATACTGTAGGGTTTTTGGAACATGTAACCAACTAAGCTTAGTTCTATATATATATATATATATTATAACCTATACTAACCTTTTAAGAGTTAAACTAATGAACTTGACAAAGAGATGGTGAACATTTCATGATTTATAACATAGTCATAACCTAGAATACCCTATGCATGAGTTGTATGCATAGTGTCATGAGGTTATGTAATTATGTATCATCAAATAAACTTATAATAAAGTTTTCCAACATTTATATAAGTAAGGAAATGAACTTATTATGTTAACAAAAAGGTTATGGGCTAAGCTTAGGATGGTTACAAGGAACAAATCCCTAGAACACACATTAAAACAATTAAGTATAATGAACATGGGAGTTATGAAGATGAAATGAATACAACCTTACAAATCATAAATTATGTTAACACTATTAGGGTTTGAGCACGATAAACCTATCAACAAAAAGTGAGAGCATCATTCATTGATCCTTCGTTCATCATACATTTCAACTATTCAAGGTGAGTACATAGCCCCTCCTTTCCTACTTCTAAATCTTTTGGGGTGGAACATGTGAATATTGTTTTCGAAACTCAATTTCTTAAATGGTTTTCATTATTTAATTACTTGATTGGTTTTCAAATACTCAAAACTTATGCATGGCTATGTTGGTAAACCTAAATACATTTGAACATAAACACGGGATATAAGGCATTTAGTCATGACTTGTCATGGCACACGACCTAATCCCTTTCATTTTTTTTTTGTACAAGTTGGTTTTCAATTATCAATTAAACTATGTAACATGGATGCACATTTGTAAACAGGCTTATTCACATCATGTATACCTATATTCAGGACTTCAAGGGATGAAATCACTATTCTTAGATTTCAGATTTGAAGTTCACGCAATTGTACATTTTAGGACTCAAGGGTTAGAAGTTATTAACTTAAAATCTAAACTTGAGTTCACACACCGGTTCATCGTTAGTACTAGGTGATCACAACAAGGGAAACAGGTTCTACACCAATGTCAGAGTTGGCTTTAATTAACTTTATAGCCAAAGTTGGATTGGTGTAGATTTAGCAATATGAACTAACTGTTGATTAATTTTAACAGTTTAGGTCATATTGAATACATTTTCATTAACACAGAGTTGGTTTTAATTTATTTTATTACCATGGGATATGTTGGTTTTCGTTAGTCTTTGCCTAACTCCGAACGTAGATGACAATAGGATATACTTGATGATAGTTTGTGTTACATTAGCATGTTACAACTTTTACAATTGTACATATACATTTTATATACATTAGTTGTTTGAACATGTTTCATTTGTTGTTTGAACTCAGGTTTGAAACAGGTTACACTCCCAGATTTTCTTCACATGTTTCAGGTGATTAAAGGTAGGCATAAGACATGGACAACTAAGGCGACCTAGTCTAAGATAGAACAAGATCAAGAAACAAGCTAGGATGGATTAGAAACCCATTAAATCCTTGTTGTTTAATAATCTTGTCTGTTCTTGTTTTGTAAACTTTATTTTTGAGGTTGGTTAGTTGTATTCTTTTGGTAGATCGTCATGACATGTAAACATTACAGTAATCATATGAAATGTAGTAATTCATTGTGGTTGTTCATCATTAATCTTGTGCAATTGAATCAACCGATCAAGTCGTCACTGCGCCGTGGATTCCGCACGCAGCGCATGGGTGTGACATAGTCTCATAATATATCAGCTATAATCTCTTAGAAATAATAGATCTAATCTCATAGAAATATATATAATATCATAGAAATACATTTATAATCTCATAGATTTAACAAATTATAGTCTTAGAGATATCACAAATATAGTCTCATAGATATAAACATTAACATAAAAAGCCATACAAATGTAAATACAGAGTAAAAACGTTGTTATCATAATTCACACTAAAACATTTAAGAAAAGTTTTAGCATGTTCTCAACCCCGTGTTTAAAATCAAAAGGTTAGAAAAAAGGGCATATGAACTCACCTTGGTATTTAAGTGGTTGACTAAGTAATTCAAGAATGCATGCGCTCACTTGTTGTACTGATGTATTGTTCACGACGCTGTGTTCGATTCAAAGTTGTTTGTAACTATCAGTGTGGACAGCTCCTTAATATCGATGATCTGATCAATGTCGACCATGATATCGATGGAGGTTGAATGCAAGATACTTGGATCAGTCGATATCGGTAATATCGACCAAGCTCTGATCGATTCTATCCTCGGTCGAACTAGTTAATCTCGATGAACCCAGGTTCATCTCTTATTCATCGATACTAAGTATTCCACCAGCTCTTCCATCGATATTGTGGGTCTTCATGTGTCGATACTATCACTCAATCCTATGAATCCTTATTTTGATGTTATCCTAACAAGGAGAAGTTGGTTTCATTCAAATCTTACATGATTTGATGGTTCAAAATCGATTTTCATGTTCAAAGGCTAGGCTTTGTTAAAACCCTGAAAAACCGCACGTTTGAGCTCACCTCTCGTCAGAATCAGTTGATTTCAGGTCCGATTCTTCGTACTTTCGTATTCTAATAGTCAAGGGCTTTGATTTGATACCAAATTTGCACAATTTGAGTAAGAATTGAGTGAGTTATGTTGATTTTTCTGTGATGATTCTAGAGAGAGAGGGTAAATCGGGATTGAGGAGAAAGAGATGGGTTGGTGGGTATTAAATGTGGTAATTTAATGAAATGTAGGTTTTTTATACCCTTAAATGTTTCGGGTTCGATCGGTTGCTTGGCTTTACTTTTACGTCGCGTTTACGTTACGAAACACGTAATTTATGTAAGTTTAAATAAACTGGTTTTCTCTAAATCTTTTTAAGGTGGTTATTCCTAGTAAATGTTTTCTATTTTTTTTCTTATTTTATGATTTCAAAAGCGTTTATTTTATTCGTTTCATCAGATCGTTTCACCTTTGCGCGTTTTCGTTCGAATCGCACCCGAACGAACACGACTATGGCTTCACTTTCTGATTTTGTTTTCTACCTTTCAGTTATCATCCAGAACGTTGAACCCACAGATATGTTTGTGTGAATCTTCATCCACGCAAACGCACTATCAGTTTATTGTTAGTAAGCGATACTGAAATACTGTTTTGGATTGGACATCCTCACTGACGGACTCAACTAAACTAAGCTATTTTCGCATTGTTATGGTTGTTTATACACTGTTTTCTTACTGAATTATCTATCATCTGATTTATGTTATTTATGGAAATCTGATCACAACCAATATGTTTTTTTCATTTGTTTTCACCACTTGTTATTTCTCAGATATTGTATATTTATATTTCAATTTTCATCAAAATACATATAACTGTTAATTGTTTTCATAGAATTTTTGTCACACAACTGTTTAGTATATAGTATTTACGCATAGTATATGGTGAAAGTACACATACCGTACAAATTGCCGGACGATCTGGTACTGATTGTCACATTCTCCACTTGTTAAAGACATTTCCTCCCGAAATTTAAGTGTCATTGTCGGGTACTACTTCTTATTTAAACAGATGGGGGATACTTTGTCTTCATGCGATCCTCACGCTCCTAGGTAAATTCTGGTCTTCACTTGGAGTTCCAACAAACCTTCACAATAGGGATATGGCTTCGTATCAGTCTTTTGAATTCACGATCCATAATCTCTATAGGTTCTTCAATGAAGTGTAGGTTTTGATACCTCTTCCAGTCTTCTTTTTCATGCCCACCAGGCCAAAGAAAAGTCAAATGAGCGAGTCCTTGGGTTTCCAAAATAGTGTAAAAAGAAGTGCTTCAAATCATTGCTATTTGACTCGGACCGAGTCCTTTCTTCAGTGATGAATTGTTGGCGGCAGTCCTACATTTTGTCTCTATGGACCTAGGTCATCAACTTGCATTTCTTCCAATGGTATGACTAACGATTCATTAGAAAGGCATTTCTTGAGATTAGGCACATGAAACACATCGTGTACCCCGCTGAGCTCATCATGAAGTCTGAGTCAGTATGCCACATGACCACTCCGCTGGGTTATCTCGAATGGTCCGACATAGCTTGGTGCTAACTTGACCTTAGCCCTAAAGCGAACCACGCCTTTCCATGGGGATACTTTCAACATGACTAGGTCGCCCACCTGGAATTCCAAAGGCTTTCGCTGTTTGTCTGCGTAACTCTTTTGATGACTACGTGCTAATTGTAATCTCTACTGGATTTGGGCAATGTTATCAGTAGTTTCCTGAATAAGTTCAGGCCCAGTGATCCTGTTGTCTCCTACTTCGGTCCAACAAATTGGAGACCGACATTTCCTACCATAAAGTGCTTTGAATGGAGCACATCTGATACTGCTATGGTAGCTATTATTGTAGGAGAACTCAATGATTGGTAAATGATTGTCCCAACTTCCACCGAAGTCAAGGACGCATGTTCTCAACATATCCTCTAGGGTTTGTATGGTTCGTTCACTTTGGCCATCCGTTTGTGGATGATAAGCGATGCTTAGGTTCACGCTTGTCCCTAAGGATTGCTGCAATGATTGCCAAAACCGCAATGTAAATCGACTGTCCCGGTCCGAAATAATAGATAGTAGCACCCCGTGTCATACTACTATTTCATTAATATAAAGTCTTGCTGGTTTCTCCATCTTGTAATTCTCTCGTATCGGCAAGAAATGAGCGGACTTGGTCAACCTGTCAATGATGACCCATATGGAATCATGTCTGTGGAGGTACGGGGTAGCTTGGTAATAAAATCCATAGCTATTTGTTCCCACTTCCATTGTGGTATCTCTGGTAGCTCCAGTAAACCTGACGGTTTCTGGTGTTCAGCTTTAACTTTAGCACATGTTAGGCACTTACCAAGATAAGTAGCCACATCCTTCTTCATACCTGGTCACCAATAAAATGACCTAAGATCTTGGTACATTTTATCAGCACCAGGATGAAAGGAATAACGTGTTTTGTGTGCCTCGTCAATGATAAGCTTCCGGAGTTCCTCTACTGCCGGGATCCATACACGGTCCTGGTAATAGATAACCCCATCTTGTTTTGTCTCAAAATGTTTATCGGCTCCACAGTCGAGCTCGTCCCTCAAATTGTTTCTTGTTACTACTTCTTGTTGTGCTAGTAGAATTTAATCTATGAGACTTGTTTGCATAGTTATTCCCATTGCTCTTACGCACAAGGGTTTGATTCTTTCCTTCCGGCTCAAAGAGTTAGCAACAACGTTAGCTTTGCCCGGATGGTATTTGATCACACAATCGTAATCGTTCAGAAGCTCAATCCAACGTCTCTGTCTCATGTTAAGCTCCTTCTGATCAAATATATGTTGCAAGCTCTTCTGATCTGTGAATATTGTGCATTTGGTACCATACATGTAATGCCTCCAAATCTTTAAAGCAAAGACCACAGCTCCCAATTCTAAGTTATGTGTTGTGTAATCTTTCTCGTGTATCTTCAATTGTCATGACGCGTAGGCATTGACTTTGTCTCGTTGCATTAAAACGCAACCGAGTTCCTGATGGGAAGCATCGCAATATACCACAAAGTAATAATTGCCCTCTGGGAGTGTTAATATTGGAGCATTGTACAATCTTTGTTTTAGCTTTTGGAACGCCTCTTCCTGTTTCTGCGTCCACACAAATGGTTCGCACTTCTGGGTTAACTTTGTGAGTGGGAAGGCTATCTTAGGGAAATTCAAAATGAATCTACTATAATAACCAGCCTGTCCAGAAATGATTTGATCTCTGTAGGTGTTGTGGGCACATCCCAAACCTTAATTGCTTCTATCTTGGCAGGGTCCACATGAATCCCATTGCTATTGATCATGTCATCCAAGAACTGAACTTCCCTTAGCCAAAATTCACACTCGGAGAATTTGGCATAGAGCTGTTCATTCTTTAGTTGTTCCAATATTGTTTTAAGATGTTGCTCATGTTCCTTCTCACTATTGGAATAAATCAGTATATCATCAATAAAGACGATAACAAACTGATCTAAATACGGCTTGCAAACCTGGTTCATAAGATCCATGAATACTGCCGGTGCGTTCATCAATCCGAATGGCATCACCATAAACTCATAGTGACCATATCGGGTATGAAAAGCCGTCTTGGGTACGTCTTTCTCTTGTATCCGGAGCTAGTGATAACCTGAACGTAGGTCTATGTTTGAAAAATACTGAGCTCCTTGTGATTAATGAAACAGATCATCAATCCTTGGTAACGGGACCGATTATTGATGGTGAGCTTGTTAAGCTCTCTGTAGTCAATGCACATTCTGAAGGATCCATCCTTTTTCTTGATAAACAGGACCGGAGCTCCCCATAGTGAGAAACTCGGTCGGATGAAGCCTTTGTCCAATAACTCTTTTAATTGATTGGACAATTCCTGCATTTCTGATGGCGCAAGTCTATAAGGAGACTTAGCCACATGAACCGCTCCCGGAATCAAGTCAATTCGGAATTGCACCGATCGCTCGGGTGGCAATTGATGTGTTGTAAAACACATCTGTTTTTCTATTTGTTTTTTAATTCGTTTTGTGCAGTTTTAATCAATTTTAGAGTCGATTGATGCTGGTTCTTCACATTTCTATAATTTAATGTTTGCAGGTTATAAACTCATCATTTTGGTATAAAAGATCAAGAAAACGAGTGTCCAGTTGAACGAGAACAGATACAAGAACAAAGAAAGAAGAATTCTGGATTTTAAACTCCTCGCGCTACGCGAGGACCACAGGAAACCCTGTCGCGCTACGCGACAGGTGGAAATGACGAAATTACCCCTCACTTATTGATGCCGGTTGACCCGACTATTTTGTCGGGTAGCGTAACCCGTCGCGCTACGCGACGGGCTTGGAGACACATGTCGCGCTACGCGACAGGGTTAAAAATTCAGAAATTCAAGTTTATGATTTGGAAAACGGCTGAGGGCGCACATATTCATTTTTGGACGATTAGAGAAGACCTTGGAGGCGATTGGAGGCTAGAGGACAAGATTGGAGTCGATCTGAATCATTGGGAAGCCCTAGACGAGTGATCCGAAGGGTGTAACGTGATCGATTTACTTTGTTTATCTTGTTTCTCATGTCTTCTTACATTAAAAAGATTGTGGTTTGTTTTCATATGATGTTTATTGGCTAAACTCTTAGAACTATCTAGGTTAGATGACTATGCATGTTTGATTTTGGTTTAATTCGGTGTTGGAACATTTTGATGTGATGGATTTATGATTTAAAGATTTGGTTTTGAATATTGGATGTGTATGTATATCTTTTATGGTTGAATGATTGATATTATGTTCCTCATGTGTCTTGGCAATTGTCTGTCGCAAAATAGGTGCATGCTAGAATCAATTACTGTGTGTTTTTGATTAGTGGATGAGTTGCTTAGGCCGAGTGATTCATAGGAATGTCTTATCAAGATTTAAACAGTCAAGATGTGCAACTTGCTTCAATAGCCGTGAGGTGAGAAGTTGTCGATGAGTCTTGGATGTTGGATTTCTAGCTAGAGCCTTTGTGAGAAGATCTTTCTAGTATGTCTATCAAATCATGTTTATCGAGTCCAATAGGAAAACCCAAGTTATCCCTAGCGTTTAAGTGAACTGTGACTTTCGAGCAGTGAGGTAGAGTGTTTAACAGTTGTTTCTTAGGTGTTTTTGAGGTTATCGTGCTGTGAGGTAGTTAATCTAGTGGATATTTCATAAGCAGTTGGATGACCTGTGAGGGAAATCCATTTAACCGGTAGTTTAACGGCTTTTAGGACTCTTAGTTGACTATCCTTGAGAAGGGTCGAGGGTGCTCTAAGTTTCCTTTGAGTTTAGTATCATAAGATCCCGGTATCACATTAGTTCCATCCCCATTAAAACCTTGTCAAGCATGTATATGATTCAAATCTAGATAGTGTTTCTTTCCTTCTCTGATTTAGTCTTTGTTTACTCGTCTGTTTTTATTTCTAAGTGTCTTTTAAGTATTCTTAGATTGTTAGCAAAACCCCCTTTATTAATTAATTTTATTTAAGTACAAATTTTGTATAGATAAGTCATAGAATCTAGTTAGTCCAGTCTGTAGAAGTCTGTGGGTTCGATATCCGGACTTACTTTTGTCTTGCTACATACGATAGGTACACTTGCCTGTCGGTAGCTTAGGTTTTAGAGAGTCTAGATTTATTACTTTGTGTCTAGGTTAGAGTCGGTTTTTAGTTAGTTTATTAGCTAAGCTCCGTCGACATCAAGTTTTTGGCGCCGTTGCCGGGGAGTTCTTAGTCGATTGCGCTTACTAGTTTTTTTTGTTCTTATCTGTGCATATTTGTGTTTATTTTGTTTTCAATTTTAGTTTATTTTATTTTTTTTTGTTTTATTTCCTTAAACTAGTTATTAAAACAGAATTAAACTACTAACTAAACAAAATTAAAAAACACATCTGTTTTTCTATTTGTTTTTTAATTCGTTTTGTGCAGTTTTAATCAATTTTAGAGTCGATTGATGTTGGTTCTTCACATTTCTATAATTTAATGTTTGCAGGTTATAAACTCATCATTTTGGTATAAAAGATCAAGAAAACGAGTGTCCGGTTGAACGAGAACAGATACAAGAACAAAGAAAGAAGAATTCTGGATTTTAAACTCCTCGCGCTACGCGAGGACCACAGGAAACCCTGTCGCGCTACGCGACAGGTGGAAATGACGAAATTACCCCTCACTTATTGATGCCGGTTGACCCGACTATTTTGTCGGGTAGCGGAACCCGTCGCGCTACGCGACGGGCTTGGAGACACATGTCGCGCTACGCGACAGGGTTAAAAATTCAGAAATTCAAGTTTATGATTTGGAAAACGGCTGAGGGCGCACATATTCGTTTTTGGACGATTAGAGAAGACCTTGGAGGCGATTGGAGGCTAGAGGACAAGATTGGAGTCGATCTGAATCATTGGGAAGCCCTAGACGAGTGATCCGAAGGGTGTAACGTGATCGGTTTACTTTGTTTATCTTGTTTCTCATGTCTTCTTACATTAAACAGATTGTGGTTTGTTTTCATATGATGTTTATTGGCTAAACTCTTAGAACTATCTAATATGTTTTGTTTTGTTTGATTTGCAGGTTTGGTAGTGTATGCCACACCTACGCTCACACGGACCGCCACTTGAGCTTTCTTTGCCATCAAGGAGCGATTCGCGGGACTTCTCTGAGGGTTCTACGAGCAAGGTAAGTGCTTCTACTCCCATTTCTGTTGATCTTTCTGAGCACACACCGTCTTCTTCTTCTACTTCTTCTACTCACTCTAGTCCACGCGTGCCTTTTGATTCACAAATGGCGGCGCGTCGCACTGTTCATCAGCAGGCCACTACGGGTTTCACGGGGCTTAACAACCCCATTACACCGCCACCGATCCCGAATGAAAATTCGTGGCAGATTCCTTCATATATCATGACCGCTATTAATAATGCTCAATTCAGCGGTCGTGATGATGAAGATGCACCCGCACACCTTGCTCGTCTCACACGCATCTGTGGCACCTTTAATCTTCAAGGTGCCACCGAATATGCGATTTTCATGCATTTGTTTCCTTTTTCTTTATCAGGGCGAGGAGCCACTTGGCTCGACTCTCATCCTCCAGGCACTTTCACTACTTGGGTTAGCCTTCGGGATGCTTTTCTTAAAAAGTACTTCCCACTTGCTAAGGCTGCCCGCCTGCGAGATGAGATCCATTCATTCCGAATGGCACCTGATGAGCCTTATTATCTTGCTTGGGAGAGGTTCCAAAACCTTCTAAGCAGATGCTCCCAGCATGGTCTTTCTGACTGGGCCCTTGTAGAGAAATTCTACAATGGTCTAACTTATGAGACCCGTGCTCGTTTTGACACTTCTGCAGGTGGTCATCTTATGGGAAAAAGGGATGTTGCTGAGTGCACCGATATGTTTGAGAGTTTTGCTCAGGCTGAGTATGAGCAGCGGTCTTCAAATAGGAATTCCAATCCTATTGCTAGTTCCTCCTCTTCCACAAGAGGAGTTCACCACGTTAATGTGGACACTAGTGTTGCTGCTGCTCTTGAGTCTTTAGCTAGGGATGTCAAGGATTTGAAGATGAGAGTGGATCGGTGCGAGATTTGTAGAGGTGGTCATGCCACTTCTGAGTGTTTGGTGAGCCAGGAGCAGGCTAATTATGTAGGAGGACAGAGTAGGTTTGGGCAGTCTTATAACCCCGGTTGGGGAAATTGTCAGAACCAAACCTATAGATCTTCAGGCAATCCCCCTGGTTTCCATCATAGTTACTCTCAAAACCAGGGGCAGGGGCAGCCTAGTGGTAGTTCTGGTAACACTTCAAGTGCTAGTGGTGGTTTGGGTAGGATAGAGGAATTGTTGACTCAGTTAGTGGCTAAGGATGCCACTACACAGAAGATCCTACATGAGCATGATGTTCTCCTCAAGAACCAACAGTCTGCATTCCTTGATTTGCAAAGAACGGTTGGTGACATTGCCAAACGGTTGGATGAACGGCCCTAAGGCCAGTTCCCGGGTCAGCCCCAAACTAACCCAAACGCCCACGTTAAGGCAGTCACTACTCGTTCTGGAAGAGGCGGAGGAGAATTGTTCATACCACCGGTGTTGGTGGAAGTTGAGGAGAGTGAGAGAGTGGTTCCACCGGTTGATTTAGATGAGGAGGAACCGGTGGATGAGGAGATCGAGATGGAGACTCCTGGGAGGGTGCAAATGAGGCTAGTCCCAGCAAGTACCGCACCTAACAGTGAGTCTCCCGTTGAGAAGCCGGCAGTTGGTAAGCCGGTCATGTTTAGACCCACCACGGAGATTGATCTTACCCGTGTTCCTTATCCGGCGCGCGTAACTAATCAAAAGCATGCTAAGGAATACGGGCATTTTCTTGACATGTTTAGACAACTCAAGATAAATCTCCCTTTTATTGAAGCCCTTCAGCACATACCTAAGTATGTCAAGTTCCTGAAAGAGTTGCTGAAGGGTAAGGATCGTTTAGGAGAAGTCGCCAACGTACCATTGAGTGCGGGTTGTTCCGCGGTGATTTTAAACAAGCTTCCCGAAAAGCTTGCAGATCCGGGAATGTTCACTATCCCGTGCTTATTTGGAGATGATGTGAGGAGATATGCTCTGGCGGACACAGGGGCTAGCATCAATCTGATGCCATATTCTTTATACGAGAAGCTAGCCCTTGGTGAATTATCCCCCACACGTATGACCTTGTCGTTGGCGGATCGGTCGGTTAAGTGTCCACGGGGGATTTTGAAGAATGTGTTAGTCAAAGTGGATAGATTTATGTTCCCCGTGGATTTTGTTGTGATGGATATGGATGCGGACACGAAGGTTCCCATCATTCTTGGGCGTCCATTTTTGCGCACCGCTAAGGCTATCATAGATGTGTATGAGGGAAAACTCACTTTTAGAGTGGGTGACGAGGGTGTTTGTCTTAAGATAGCCGATTTTGTGACCACCGGTGGTAAGCCTCCCTATGTAGTTGATAGTTTAGGTGTGGATGGTGATGAGTTTATGGGAGAGGGACCATGGAATGTTGGTGATAGTGGTCCAGATTTGATGGTAAGGGAAAAGATTCCCATTTATTCTCCCGGTTGAGATGAGTGTGAGTGAACTCTTGGGTTAAACTCCCAAGTGTATATGTAACATTTGTGCATATAGTCATGTAGTTGTAAACAGTGTTAGAACAGTGTCTATTCATGGTTCAGTTCATCAATGTGATTCGTATGTTCAAAATGTGTGCTTGTGTGTTACAGGATCTTAGTAATCAGAAAACAAGTATGTATTATTTATTTACAGTCGATTTCACTAAGCAAGAACAGTAACTTGTTATATCGAAACAGTGGTGGGCAGCGAGAGTGAGCCCTATATATATACTGCGTTCGGTGTAACAGGTTAGTGTTAGTGCGTAGTGTCGAGACGAATACTATGACATTTAATTAATTCAACAAAGATCGTAATCTGTAAGCGAGACTGAGTATAGTTATGGGTGACGATCCATAATAATACGAATGTTGAACTTATAATTACGATTAAACGACTTTAAATAATTAATACGATCGGAAAACGTACGCGATTGCGGGTATACACGTAATTGTATGTGTTTAACGATCTGACAACGCACGAAGAGTAAAATAATCAAATTAATTATTTTATATTTTACAATTTTGAAACTCATCATTTTAATGAGTTTAATATGTTATTTTAATTAAAACCGCGTAAAATACGCGTTACGTTCCGGAAACGCGAACCGAGCGGCCGAAACGAACCCGAACTTCACCCGAACTATAAAAGCCTTGAACAAGGCTTCCTACTTCATTTATTACTTCAACAACCCTTTCTCTCTCTACTAGTTCGTCTACCCTCTCTCTCTCTAAAAACCGAACTTTAAACGCGCGTAACTCACTTATTTCTCAACGGATTTCGGAGTTCTTGGTGTCCACGCGAAGCTCTCGACAAACTCTACACGAAAGTACAAGAATATCGCAGATCCATCCAGCCAAAAACGAGGTATGATCCAAGGAAGTTTCGGGAATTAGGGTTTCTTGTGTGTTTTTGTTTAAACTCGACGTTTAGCCGGTCCTAGCACTCTCCTAATTAGTTTCGCAGCCATAGAAAGCTTTCTGGAGGTTTTATTAGCTTGAATCGTGGTCTAGATCCAGAAGTTTGATGATGAAGATGATGTGGGTAACAGGTTCGCTAGCCGAACCCTGTTCTGGACAAACCGGCGAAGGGAAACGAACCCATGGTTCGTGAGTCACAGCCGACCGAACCTTAGTCTGCTGCTGGCCGAACCCTGAGGTCTTCACGAACCTGTGATAAGCCTTCATGCTGCCCACGAGTCCTTCTCAGTCGAACCTTATGCGAACCCTCATCAGGCTCACAAACTCTTTAGCACACGAACCTTATGACTTGCATGATGGCGAACCCTACATGAAGATCCTTTCACGAACCCCATGCAAACGAACCTTGCATGGTTCGTGACATGCACAGCGAACCCCAAGGAATGAACATCGAACTCTTTTGTTGACATAAGGCCGAACCATAATGACCGAACCCTTAGACGAACTTGGATGTCAACGAACCCTCGGCCCTTCATTTTCCTAAGCCGAACCTTTGCATGGTTCGTGAATCATGATAGACGAACCATGGGACTACCTCAGCCGAACCTTAGCAGTAAATGTGGAGGGTTCGCTGCCAAGTGTGGCAGCCCATTAGCCTTCGGCCCAACTCCACCATACTCGGCCCAATTTAATTATACTTGGTCCATGCTATTTCTTTTGATCCACGTAGTGGTTTACGGCCCATTATGAGCTTTAAGTTGGCCCAATATTGTCTTTGGCATACTATGTGATCCACAAACAAGTTGGTTGGCCAATATCATATTTAAAGTGGACCATAGTTGATTTAGAGGCCCATAGAACTTTGATTAAGCTCACTATGATTTATTGGGCTTACGGCCCATTATAGGCCACCACTCAAAGTAAACTGTAATTCGATCTTATTGGGTTTAAGTTTATAACTAAACTTAATCATGAGATCAAATCACAATCACAAAGACTTAAGAAACAATTGAACATCTTTTCACAATACATGTTAATCAAATGGTGATAGAATTCACAAACATTTATCATTGTATGCACAAGGAGAGTACACAAAAGAACATTTCACATTAGTTTCTTGAACCCATGATCAATCAATAAATCCAAGACATAACTTTCAAGTGTTAATCAAGTTCAAGAGATCACAAGTCAATCAATGAATCAAAGTTATACAATTATAAATCCTATATCTTATGTATGATTACAATGTTATAGGAAACAATTAGAAGTCCTGTTTGCTACTTGCTATCTGTCTTAAGTTCAGAGTCTACTGCAGACAGGTGAGAACATTAGCCCCTCTTTTACTGTTTTATAACTGTTTTGGGGTGAAACACGTGATCAAAACCACTATTTCAATATTGTTTCATTACACAGGTTATGTGTATTCATGAAAATTACAGGTTCATCTTACGAATCCATGGGATTCATCAACTGTTTAAAGGAGATTAACAACGGTTTTGATGGAATTATTCACTATTAAACTTTTATTACTAAAAAGGATTTTATAATGACTCTTTGAAATGTTTCATAACAGAGTTACTCAAAAGTTCTTATAAAGGATAAACACTTTTAAATAAATGATTTCATAAACTCTTTTCTGTTATAAACCTTGTTGTTACACAAGGTTACCATATCATGGTATTCAAATCAAGTGGTTCATTTTGTGGTATTCAAATCAAATGGTTCACATCATGGTAATCAAATCAAGGGATTCATTTCATGTTACATAAACAAAGGATTTAATTCGTGGAATTAAATCTAGGTTTTCAATAAGACATTAACACATTCGGTTAAAGTAAGATTCATAAACATGGTGTCCATTGTTGTAAACAAACTTATAAACCCATCAAGTTTCATTGTCGTTAGTACTGGGTGATCACAACAAGGGAAAGCGGACTCATTGTTTCTTATCCAGGATGGAGTTAGCTTTTAAATTTGTTTTAAAAGCTAACTGTAGGTCTGGTGTCATTGTTTTCTTATCCAGGATGGAGTTGGCTTTTAAATTTATTTTAAAAGCCAACTGCAGGTCTGGTGTCATATGGTTATCAAAACTGCTGACGTATTATCTAACTCCAAACGTGGTTTGGGACTTGATATTATTGGCTTTCGTGCGAACAGTGATTGGACTGTTTACACTCATTTTCTTACTTGATGTTAGTTTGGGTTACAGCTCATCCGTGTGAATCTTTGTGGCTTTAACTTACCTGTCTTATATCATATATTCATGTTTACAAATGATTAAACCTATTGTTCTCACCAACTACGTCTGTAGTTGACAGTTACTTTTCACGTGTTTCAGGTAATCAGGTTTAAGACATTTTCAGAGACAACTAAGGAGACCATTCTAAGATAGAACAAGATGAAGAAACATGCTAGGATGGAATAGAAACTCACTAAATCCTAATAGTTTAATTGTCTTGTTTGATGTCTTATTTTGTAAACTATATTTTGGGTCTGTAGTTGTCTTTATCTTGGTAAATAGTTGTCTGTACTAAACAATTTCCTTAACATTATGAAACATAGAAATTCCATTGTGGTTGTTCTTATTCAATACTTGTGCATGATTCAACTGTTCATACGTCACCGCGCCGTGGATTCCGCACGCGGCGCAGGGGTGTGACAGGTTGGTATCAGAGCCAAGGTTGTAGAGAACTAGGAAAAAACCCAATGTTTAATGACCTAGACTATAACCTAAGCTACCCAATAGGACTAAGTGCTATAGGCTTGAGGATACTTAGGATTTAAGTAACTTAAGTAAGCATTAAGTCTACATTAAGCTTGAAAGATCTTAGGACATTTTACTAAGATTAGATATCGAGTCAAGGAATTTGAATCGGAATTCTATAATTTTAGAAACCGAATTAAATTCTCACACATATGCATTAAGGATTTCAGAGGCAAGGATCTGTATTCTTAGTATCCTTGATCTGAAATTCTCACACAGAGATCATTATAGAAATTCAGAGGCAAAGATCTGTAGTTTCAGTATCTTTGATATGAATTTCTTGTCATATTCATTATGGGATTTAGAGGCAAAGATTGTTATCTTTGATCTAAAGTCCTTGTCACATTCAATATAGGAATTCAAAGGTCAAGATCTATTAATTTAGATTCTTGATTTGAAATCCTTGTCATATTCACTATAGGAATTCAAAGGTCAAGATCTATTAACTTAGAATCTTAACTTGAAATCCTTGTCATGTTATCATTATCAGGTGTTCATTATCATAGGAACTTTATAATTTAGAATCTGTGTAACAGTATTCTTTAGTTGAAGTTCTCACAAGAGATCATTATACTCGATACCGGAGGTATTGAGAACCTAGGTTAATTAACCTAGGACACATATACAGAAACCTAAGGTTTTAATTTCAAAGTAAATTAAGAACCATGGTTTACATAATCATAATCATAGTCACAGAACAAGAGAAATCATGAAACAATCACAATCAATCAAGAGTTGGAATCTTAGCTTTAAATACAGACGGCGGATTAACGCTGACGTGTTGAGGTAAGTGGTGGGTCAGTGAGAGCTTACTCTATATATAAGCTTATCTTGATAGGTCAGGGGGAAATCCGGCGTTCGTATTTGAAGTGAGGATTCGGGATCAACTGGAATCATTGAACATTAGTCAAACATATGGAATACAAAACAATTGGGAAACAATCATTGGTGAATCAAATCATAGTGGAATTCAAACTTGGATGAACCAGACATTATGGTGAATCACTCAAGTTGTGAACATTCCTTCAATGTAAACCTTAAGTGAAATTCTTAAGTGATTACATCATTGGTACTTACTAACATAGATTAACGGGAAAGTGTAGGGCACACGTATGATTTAGCTCTACATGTTAACGATTGTTAGAAAGTGCACGTATAACATAATCATAGTTCAATCATGGAATAAATCATAGTTCAAGTTGATCAAAGATCATGGGATTCTTAATCAATGGAACACACTTGGAAATCGGTACAAACGTGTTGCCGAATGCTAGCAAGGGCACGATCGTGGTATACCGAAACGGTGGTGGGCAGCGAGAGTGAGCCCTATATATAAGCTATTTTCGGTATATCGGGAAAGTGTCAGTGTGTAGATTTGGTGGTGAGATCATGAGACATCGTACATATTCACATGATAAGTATACAAATAAGTTGATAACTTATACGTGTACTGGATCATATTACAATTGAATGATAATACTAGTAGTATGGATATATTACTGACTTATCATGAAAATTCAATTGTATCCATTCTCATTACTGACCCACTTGTGGCTTCTATTCGTAGAATGCCTCCTCGACGTGACCCAAATGCTGGGGGTTCGACAAGTGGTAACGATGATGAGATTAACAAGATTGCCCGAGCCATCGCTATACATATGAGGGATGTCATTCCGGGCATGGTCACTGATATCACCCAGAATCTTCGGGGGAGTACCAGTGACTCAGCAAACAACTCCAACACCAATCACTCTGGAACTGCTAACTTCACATTCAAGCAGTTCAACGATGCTAAGCCTCCTAAGTACTCTGGGACTGAAGGAGCTACTGGCCTACTGCAATGGCTAGAAAGCATTGAAGACATTCTCGACTTCACTGGATGTCCTGAGAATCTGAAGGTCAAGATGGCCTCAAGTGCTTTTCATAAGGGAGCACTCACCTGGTGGAACTCTGAGAAGAACACCAGAGGACGCGAAGTCGCTCTAGCTTTACCATGGGAAGGTTTCAAGAACTTGCTGGTGGAAAAGTTTTGTCCACGTCATGAACTAAAGAAACTGGAGGTGGAGATGTGGAACTTGGTGCAAGACAGTGGTGAAAGTGCCAAGTATACAACTCGTTTCCATGAGTTGTGCATTTTGGTACCACACTTGGTTACTCCTCTATCTCGCAGGATAGAGAAATACATTGAAGGTTTGCCTTTGGTGGTCAGAGGAACTGTCATGGGGAACAACCCCACTACTTTGGAAGCAGCAATTCAACTTGGTGCTTCACTCACTGAAGAATATGTGAAATCTGGGGTGCTCACCCGAAAGGGATTCAAAAGAGCACAGACTGATGAAGGCAAAAAGCCTGAACAACATCATCAAAAGAGGAAGAAGCAAAAGACAATCAAGAACTTTGCAGCCCTGACTGCAGTTACTCCCACTCATGCCACACCCATTACTGCTATGCCACAATCTTCCACAGTCAGAAAGCCTTATACTGGTCCATTGCCACTCTGCACCAAATGCCAATACCATCATCTACCCACTATTGCATGCAGAAAGTGTCTCAAGTGTGGGCGTATGGGACACTTGGCAGCTACATGCCTATCTGCACATCTTGCTGCTGCCACAACTGCTACCACCACCACTGCTACTACAGGTGGAAGAGCTTGCTATAATTGTGGGGCAGAGGGACACTTCAGAAATCAGTGTCCAAAACTCAACAACAATACTGCTGCTGCTCGTGCTTTCGTGATTGGAACTGCTGAAGCACGTGAAGAGCCGGCAGTCATCACGGGTACATTTCTTATCAATGATCACTATGTTCCTATCATATTTGATACTGGTGCTAATAAAAGTTTTATCTCTGCTCATACTGCTTCTTTGCTTAATATGCAACTATCAACACTTACTGCTCCCTATACCGTAGAAGTAGCAAATGGTAAAACCATAGTTGTAGATTCCATAATTCATGCTTGTGAGCTAAGACTAAATGACCATCTCTTTTCCATCGATCTCATTCCTATGACTCTCGGAAGCTTCGAAGTTGTAGTAGGAATGGATTGGTTATCCAAAAACAATGCTGAAATCGTGTGTTCGGAAAAACTCATTCGAATTCCCCTACCATCCGGCGAAACGATGATAGTCTACGGAGAGAAACCCTGCCGCGGTTTGAAGATTGTATCGTGTATCAAGGCGAGGAAGTATCTGAAGAAGAAATACCTCGCATTCCTAGCTCACGTGGTGGAAAAGAAACCTGACAAGAAGGCAGTTGGAGATGTACCGGTCATCAGAGATTATCCAGACGTATTTCCAGAAGACTTGCCTGGACTACCACCAGTCCGACAAGTGGAGTTTAGAATTGATCTCGTCCCTGGAGCAAACCCAGTGGCGAAATCACCGTATCGATTAGCACCGTCTGAGATGCAGGAACTGTCTAGTCAGCTTCAAGAACTTCTAGACAAAGGTTTCATTAGACCGAGTTTCTCTCCATGGGGAGCTCCGGTTCTATTTGTCAAGAAGAAAGACGGTTCATTTCGCATGTGCATAGATTATCGTGAGCTGAACAAGTTAACAATCAAGAACAGATATCCTCTACCTAGGATCGATGATCTATTTGATCAATTACAGGGAGCAACTTGCTTCTCTAAGATTGATTTACGATCCGGGTATCATCAGTTACGAGTAAATGATGAGGATATACCAAAGACTGCGTTTAGAACTCGATATGGACACTATGAGTTCGTGGTTATGCCATTTGGGCTGACCAATGCACCTGCAGTGTTCATGGACTTGATGAATCGAGTCTGCAGGCCATATTTAGATCAGTTTGTTATTGTCTTTATTGACGATATCCTGATTTATTCCAAGTCAGAACAAGAACATGGGGATCATTTGAGGAAAGTCTTAGAACTACTAAGAGAGGAACATCTTTATGCTAAATTCTCAAAGTGTGAATTTTGGCTAAAGGAGGTTCACTTCTTAGGACATGTCATAAACAGGGATGGAATATATGTAGATCCAGCAAAGATTGAGGCGATTAAGAACTGGACTACTCCATCTACTCCAACAGAGATTCGTTCATTTCTGGGTCTGGCGGGTTATTATAGGAGATTCATTGCGAATTTCTCTAAGATTGCCTTGCCACTCACTACACTGACTCAGAAAAGTCAAGCCTTTATATGGGGACAGAAACAAGAAGATGCATTTCAACTTCTTAAACAGAAGTTATGTAATTCCCCTATCCTTAGTCTTCCAGAAGGCAGTGATGATTTCATTGTCTACTGTGATGCTTCAAACCTTGGTCTCGGTTGTGTACTTATGCAACGAGATAAGGTGATTGCATATGCTTCAAGACAACTTAAGGTGCACGAGAAGAATTACACTACTCATGACCTTGAGTTAGGGGCTGTGGTCTTTGCATTGAAGATTTGGAGACACTACCTGTATGGTACTAAATGTGTCATCTACACTGACCATAAGAGCCTACAACACATTCTCAATCAGAAAGAACTCAACATGAGGCAACGATGTTGGGTTGAGCTTCTCACTGATTACGACTACGAGATTCGTTACCATCCGAGTAAAGCCAATGTGGTGGCGGATGCTCTTAGTCGCAAGGAACCAGTCAAACCGATTCGTGTAAGAGCCATGGAAATCAGCACACAGCCAAACTTGAAAGACTTGATTCGTATTGCACAGCAACAAGTAGTAACAGACAATCAACTTAAGACAGACTTGGATTGTGGTATTGAGAAGAAACTAGAACCTCGAACTGATGGGTTGTTATATCTCAATGGTCGCATTTGGATTCCAAAGTCAGAAGAATTGCGCACACTCATCTGTGATGAGGCACATAAGTCGCGATACTCAGTTCATCCTGGAGCCGACAAGATGTATCAAGATTTGAGGACATCTTACTGGTGGCCGGGGATGAAGAAAGACATAGCACTATATGTGGGAAAATGTCTTACATGTTCAAAAGTCAAAGCAGAACATCAAAAGCCTTCGGGACTTCTGCAGCAACCTGAAATTCCTCAATGGAAATGGGAGCAAATTTCCATGGATTTCATAACAAAGTTGCCGAGAACTCCGCGAGGTTTCGATTCGATTTGGGTGATCGTTGATCGA
Source organism: Mikania micrantha (assembly GCA_009363875.1). Classification (NCBI taxonomy): domain Eukaryota; kingdom Viridiplantae; phylum Streptophyta; class Magnoliopsida; order Asterales; family Asteraceae; genus Mikania; species Mikania micrantha. The sequence goes on along the minus strand of CM018694.1, from coordinate 33,479,926 downwards.
CTCACCAAATCTGCTCATTTTCTCCCTATCCGAGAGGATTACAAGATGGAGAAGTTATCCACAATGTACATCAACGAAATCATTGCACGTCATGGTACTCCAACATCAATCATATCTGATCGTGATAGTCGTTTCACTTCTCGCTTTTGGCAATCATTGCAAAAGGCTTTGGGAACGCGTGTTAATCTTAGCACGGCGTATCATCCCCAAACCGACGGCCAAAGCGAAAGGACTATCCAAACACTTGAAGACATGCTTCGTTCTTGTGTCATTGACTTCGGTGGAAGTTGGGACACTCATCTACCACTCATTGAGTTTTCATATAACAATAGCTATCATACGAGCATTCAATGTGCACCATTCGAAGCTTTATATGGTAGAAAGTGCCGATCACCGGTCTGCTGGACCGAGATTGGTGACTCACAGGTCGTAGGACCAGAACTCATTCAAGAAACAACAGACAAAATCACCATCATTCAATCACGGCTTAAGGCCGCACGGGATCGGCAGAAGAGTTATGCTGATCGACGTCGGAAACCGCTTGAGTTTCAAGTCGGTGACCGAGTATTACTCAAAGTTTCTCCCTGGAAAGGCGTTGTCCGATTCGGGAAGAAAGGGAAACTTGCACCAAGGTACGTTGGACCTTTTGAGATCCTGGAACGGATTGGTCCCGTAGCCTACAAACTCAAACTTCCAGTGGAGCTAAGCAATGTTCATGATACTTTTCATGTATCGAATCTTAAGAAATGCTTGGCGGATCATGATGTTCGGATTCCACTGGAAGACATTCAGATTCAGAACAACATGCAATTCATAGAACGTCCAGTTGAAATCATGGATCATGGGGTCAAGAAACTTAAACGCAGCCGTATCCCGATCGTGAAAGTGCGATGGGAGGGCAAACGCGGTGCTGAGTTCACCTGGGAACGTGAAGACCAGATGAAGCTTAAGTACCCTCATCTTTTTACAGTATCTTCGGCTAGTTAATTTCGGGACGAAATTCCCTTAACTAGGGGAGACTGTAACATTTGTGCATATAGTCATGTAGTTGTAAACAGTGTTAGAACAGTGTCTATTCATGGTTCAGTTCATCAATGTGATTCGTATGTTCAAAATGTGTGCTTGTGTGCTACAGGATCTTAGTAATCAGAAAACAAGTATGTATTATTTATTTACAGTCGATTTCACTAAGCAAGAACAGTAACTTGTTATATCGAAACAGTGGTGGGCAGCGAGAGTGAGCCCTATATATATACTGCGTTCGGTGTAACAGGTTAGTGTTAGTGCGTAGTGTCGAGACGAATACTATGACATTTAATTAATTCAACAAAGATCGTAATCTGTAAGCGAGACTGAGTATAGTTATGGGTGACGATCCATAATAATACGAATGTTGAACTTATAATTACGATTAAACGACTTTAAATAATTAATACGATCGGAAAACGTACGCGATTGCGGGTATACACGTAATTGTATGTGTTTAACGATCTGACAACGCACGAAGAGTAAAATAATTAAATTAATTATTTTATATTTTACAATTTTGAAACTCATCATTTTAATGAGTTTAATATGTTATTTTAATTAAAACCGCGTAAAATACGTTCCGGAAACGCGAACCGAGCGGCCGAAACGAACCCGAACTTCACCCGAACTATAAAAGCCTTGAACAAGGCTTCCTACTTCATTTATTACTTCAACAACCCTTTCTCTCTCTACTAGTTCGTCTACCCTCTCTCTCTCTAAAAACCGAACTTTAAACGCGCGTAACTCACTTATTTCTCAACGGATTTCGGAGTTCTTGGTGTCCACGCGAAGCTCTCGACAAACTCTACACGAAAGTACAAGAATATCGCAGATCCATCCAGCCAAAAACGAGGTATGATCCAAGGAAGTTTCGGGAATTAGGGTTTCTTGTGTGTTTTTGTTTAAACTCGACGTTTAGCCGGTCCTAGCACTCTCCTAATTAGTTTCGCAGCCATAGAAAGCTTTCTGGAGGTTTTATTAGCTTGAATCGTGGTCTAGATCCAGAAGTTTGATGATGAAGATGATGTGGGTAACAGGTTCGCTAGCCGAACCCTGTTCTGGACAAACCGGCGAAGGGAAACGAACCCATGGTTCGTGAGTCACAGCCGACCGAACCTTAGTCTGCTGCTGGCCGAACCCTGAGGTCTTCACGAACCTGTGATAAGCCTTCATGCTGCCCACGAGTCCTTCTCAGTCGAACCTTATGCGAACCCTCATCAGGCTCACAAACTCTTTAGCACACGAACCTTATGACTTGCATGATGGCGAACCCTACATGAAGATCCTTTCACGAACCCCATGCAAACGAACCTTGCATGGTTCGTGACATGCACAGCGAACCCCAAGGAATGAACATCGAACTCTTTTGTTGACATAAGGCCGAACCATAATGACCGAACCCTTAGACGAACTTGGATGTCAACGAACCCTCGGCCCTTCATTTTCCTAAGCCGAACCTTTGCATGGTTCGTGAATCATGATAGACGAACCATGGGACTACCTCAGCCGAACCTTAGCAGTAAATGTGGAGGGTTCGCTGCCAAGTGTGGCAGCCCATTAGCCTTCGGCCCAACTCCACCATACTCGGCCCAATTTAATTATACTTGGTCCATGCTATTTCTTTTGATCCACGTAGTGGTTTACGGCCCATTATGAGCTTTAAGTTGGCCCAATATTGTCTTTGGCATACTATGTGATCCACAAACAAGTTGGTTGGCCAATATCATATTTAAAGTGGACCATAGTTGATTTAGAGGCCCATAGAACTTTGATTAAGCTCACTATGATTTATTGGGCTTACGGCCCATTATAGGCCACCACTCAAAGTAAACTGTAATTCGATCTTATTGGGTTTAAGTTTATAACTAAACTTAATCATGAGATCAAATCACAATCACAAAGACTTAAGAAACAATTGAACATCTTTTCACAATACATGTTAATCAAATGGTGATAGAATTCACAAACATTTATCATTGTATGCACAAGGAGAGTACACAAAAGAACATTTCACATTAGTTTCTTGAACCCATGATCAATCAATAAATCCAAGACATAACTTTCAAGTGTTAATCAAGTTCAAGAGATCACAAGTCAATCAATGAATCAAAGTTATACAATTATAAATCCTATATCTTATGTATGATTACAATGTTATAGGAAACAATTAGAAGTCCTGTTTGCTACTTGCTATCTGTCTTAAGTTCAGAGTCTACTGCAGACAGGTGAGAACATTAGCCCCTCTTTTACTGTTTTATAACTGTTTTGGGGTGAAACACGTGATCAAAACCACTATTTCAATATTGTTTCATTACACAGGTTATGTGTATTCATGAAAATTACAGGTTCATCTTACGAATCCATGGGATTCATCAACTGTTTAAAGGAGATTAACAACGGTTTTGATGGAATTATTCACTATTAAACTTTTATTACTAAAAAGGATTTTATAATGACTCTTTGAAATGTTTCATAACAGAGTTACTCAAAAGTTCTTATAAAGGATAAACACTTTTAAATAAATGATTTCATAAACTCTTTTCTGTTATAAACCTTGTTGTTACACAAGGTTACCATATCATGGTATTCAAATCAAGTGGTTCATTTTGTGGTATTCAAATCAAATGGTTCACATCATGGTAATCAAATCAAGGGATTCATTTCATGTTACATAAACAAAGGATTTAATTCGTGGAATTAAATCTAGGTTTTCAATAAGACATTAACACATTCGGTTAAAGTAAGATTCATAAACATGGTGTCCATTGTTGTAAACAAACTTATAAACCCATCAAGTTTCATTGTCGTTAGTACTGGGTGATCACAACAAGGGAAAGCGGACTCATTGTTTCTTATCCAGGATGGAGTTAGCTTTTAAATTTGTTTTAAAAGCTAACTGTAGGTCTGGTGTCATTGTTTTCTTATCCAGGATGGAGTTGGCTTTTAAATTTATTTTAAAAGCCAACTGCAGGTCTGGTGTCATATGGTTATCAAAACTGCTGACGTATTATCTAACTCCAAACGTGGTTTGGGACTGGATATTATTGGCTTTCGTGCGAACAGTGATTGGACTGTTTACACTCATTTTCTTACTTGATGTTAGTTTGGGTTACAGCTCATCCGTGTGAATCTTTGTGGCTTTAACTTACCTATGTCTTATATCATATATTCATGTTTACAAATGATTAAACCTATTGTTCTCACCAACTACGTCTGTAGTTGACAGTTACTTTTCACGTGTTTCAGGTAATCAGGTTTAAGACATTTTCAGAGACAACTAAGGAGACCATTCTAAGATAGAACAAGATGAAGAAACATGCTAGGATGGAATAGAAACTCACTAAATCCTAATTGTTTAATTGTCTTGTTTGATGTCTTATTTTGTAAACTATATTTTGGGTCTGTAGTTGTCTTTATCTTGGTAAATAGTTGTCTGTACTAAACAATTGCCTTAACATTATGAAACATAGAAATTCCATTGTGGTTGTTCTTATTCAATACTTGTGCATGATTCAACTGTTCATACGTCACCGCGCCGTGGATTCCGCACGCGGCGCAGGGGTGTGACAGTATAGTATGTAAATGTCAAGTTTTAGAGTTCTTAATGCATTTCTTAGGTGTTTTTCGTATTTTTCTTCGTTTTTCGTTGTTTTCGTTTTTTCGTTTTATTGTGTTTTCTTGAGTTTTGCAAGTTTTTAATCATTTGGATGCAAGAAAGATGGAATAGAGGCACCAGGTATGTATTCTTTACTTAGAATTTATTTTTGATGTTTAGGAAGAAAAAAAGAGGTGAAAATTTGGCTAAGGCATGGAATCCTGGAAAACTTTCTGTAAAAAGTGCCACGTCGCGCTACGCGACGAAATCTGGAGGACCTGTCGCGCTACGCGAGACCTTTGGTCAACTACGCGGGTCAACATTTTGTCGCGCTACGCGACAATGATTGAGAATGTTGTCGCGCTACGCGACGTGTTCCCAGACGACTAAAACCTGTTTTGATTCGAGCCCTAAATCATTTTTACCCCAAAACTCACCCACCTCTCACTCCGGCGACCATTTCATCCGCCAACACCACCATCCTTCGACCACCCTCTGCCGACCACAACCTACCCCTCATACCCTTTCATCACCAATACACCACCACCACCACCCTTTCACTCCGACGACCGTCATTCATTCTCCCTTCATCCTCCATCACCACCGTCGAACACCATCAACCCTACCATCATCAATACACCACCACCATCATCGGTACCACCCATTCCCCCTGCTGCCGTCGCCCTACCAACCACGACCAACCCACCGCCGCTAACACCGCCGGTAACCCACCACTGTTCACCATTTTCGGAGTTGAGCAACAAGGCACAGGATTCTCCTCATTTCTCCTTTCATTTACGTGTTTCTAGTCGTCTATAAGGTAATGTGGCCTGTCAATTTCATCTTTCGTGCATTAGAATTGTAGTTGATTATTTCTAGTTAGTTTAATTGATAATTTTTAGCTTAGTTTAATGCTTATTGTCAGATATGTTTACTGGGTCTTCATTATGTTTAAACCTTCTTGATTTAAGGCTGAAAATGACCATTTGGGTTTTTGAATAGAAAAGACAATTGATTTTCAGAAGGGATTTTAAAAAAAAAATGGCTTTGAAGGAATGATTAAACCACTAGTTTTTGTTTGATTGGAAGTGGATAGTTGTTAATAGCCTACAACCTGAATTTGCTTCAAATTTATACACTTTGGTCATGTTTGTGTTTGCTTTGGTCCATTCTTTTGTTGACAATGAAAAAATTTTGGAATATTTTCAAACTTGTCCTTGTGTTATGATGTCCAAGAACCATAGTTGTAGTCTGGGAAAACCTTGAAATGTCAACTTACTTCTTTTAAATGTTGGAATGAATTTTGAGATGATAATGTCCATTAAAGGGTTGTTTGTGAGATAGTTTGCTTATGGGATTGTTATTGGAACTCTTTTGACATTGCATTTGTAACCGCGAATGAAACGCTATACGGTTACCTGTTCTTTGGTTTTATGCTAACATTGCAGCTTTCCTTTTTATCTAACTTTGTTTTTCAGGTATGTCGGGAGCTGAGTCTTCCAGAGCTGCAGGAAAGAGAAGGAGAGGGCCAGTTCCAAGGCCCAGGGGAGAACCGGACTCTCCGCGTCAGTTTCAGAGGGACGAGCGCACCATTAGCTATTCTGATGTGGAGAGGGTACCTAGCATTAGGCCTAGGAGGATCAGGGAGCACACTCTGCTTAGTTTTGATCTAGGGACATTTGAGAGTCAGCGACTTGATAGGTTTATCTCTTTAGAGCTCCTTCACCATAGGAATATCGATTGGGAGTTGCTAGATCAGTTGGGTCAGAGAGATAGGATAGAGAGACTTCTAGGGCCACGGTGGACAACCGTTCTAGCTTGTGACTGGCCACAGTACAAGGAGCTGGCCCTAGAGTTTCATTCGACTTTCATGTATGATGACTCTGAGTTTGATTCGATGGATGCAGTATCATTTGCTTTGGGGAGACGAGTGTATGAGATGTCCATTCCACAGTTTGCTGTGGCTACTGGATTTTATACTGAGGATGAGGTGATGTCACCTAGGTTTACTACTTGCCTTAGAGGTGCCTCTAAGAAGAATAGGGAGTGTTGCTTATCTGAGGCGGATCTTAGTGACTTCTGGGCTACTATAGCAGATTCTCCATTTTCCACCAGCATGGTGGAATCTGAGATTAGGGATCCAGTTCTTAGATACATTGACCGAGTCTTAGCTTGTACGGTGATTGGTAGGTATTCAGGAGAGGAGAAGGTAAACTGGATGGATTTGTTTTGTTTGTATTGCATGTTGAGAGGCAGGGAGGCCAATGTGGCATGTGTGATGGCACAGTCGTTTGCTAGAGGTAGGCGAGGGGGTGGTAGGGCGAGACTTGATATGGGACCGTACATTTATCGGATTGCTGAGTTTTTGGGAGTTTTTGAGAGGTATAGACTGGATTTGATGACGGTGGGACCGGTCACCACACATATTACTTTGAGGGACCTGCGCCGGGCAGGTATTTGTGACATAGCAGATCCTCCCAGGTGGGCAGATTATGTTGAGGGACCACATGTGATGCCACCACCAGGGTCTGGGGCAGCTGATGTTGTGATGGGTTCGGTTCCCACCCATCGTCAGAGGCCTATATTTCGGAGAGACCAGCCGCCCAGACAGTACCTACTTAGGGAGCCCATTCCTGATCCCCTTACATTGGAGTCTCTGTGTGCCAGGATTGATGGTTATCATGAGCAGCACAGAGACTGGTTTTTAGCAGGGCAGAGGAGACAGGAGGATGCGATGCGTTATCTGATGACATCCCTGCACATTGAGATCCCTGAGTTCTACAGAGCACCTGACCAGCAGGAGGAGCCATGAGGAGATGCTGCAGATGATTAGCGTGGGGATGTCTATGGGTTCTTTCATTTTGGTTATGTTTTGTTTTACTCATTTTGTACATGTGATACTTTGCATCTGTGGTTGTGTTTGGACATGATTTTGGTTATGATATTATTATGTTTTGGAGGTATTGATGGTTGCTTGATCTTTGTTTTGTCCAGATCTTATTTTATGTTTATGGCATGTGACGCAAATTGTAGCTTGTGGAGATTGTTGGAAAGACTGGCACTCGACAGTCTTCTTTACAAGACTGGCACTCGACAGTCTTCTTTTGTAACCAGCTAAGTCATTTTTATTCATTTATTTCTTTTTGTTTTCCCTTTTCTCTACATTGAGGACAATGTTCAGTTTAAGTGTGGGGATGGGAACTAGTTTAATTTTGTTTAGTTAGTAGTTTAATTCTGTTTTAATAACTAGTTTTTGGATTTTTGGAAAAAAAAAATTAATTTTTATTTTGGATTTTACATCTTTAGCTTAGATCCTTCTTATTCCTGGTTAATTTGGTTGCAAAAGCGTGATGGGAAATGATAAGAAAGTTTGGTTTTATGGGATCTTTCATAGTTAACTGGTTGGTTTGGGTTATATGCTTTGGTTATGGGATGTGTAAGTAGGCTCAACTGATTGTAATTGTCCCTTAAGATTGGTATAATTTGACTTAAATGCATGATTTTCATGGGAAACATCTTAGGGGTTTGGAATTGATGAAACTGATTTCTAGCCAGAAAGGAGTCTTTGCATAATAACAGATGAGAGTTTTAAAAATCTGGTTGTTAATTGGCACATAAGTATTCTTTTTATGAGAATAAATCCGAGTCTTATGGCGCCTCCATTTCATCAAGTAAGCTGAGTAAAAAGAAAAATACAAAGAAAATAAGTTGGATTAAAAACTTATGTGTCACACGCCTGGTTGCAGCCTGGTTGAAACACCACTAAGTTAAATTCAATGAAATGAAAAATAAAAGAAAAATACTCACGCTTCCATTTGTTTCATTTATAAAAATCTGACATGAGAAATTTCTTGTTTGTTTATATGCAAGGATAACTTGAAAGCTAGAATTCATGATTGATTTGGTTCTAAACTGTTTAAGTGTGGGTCTAATGAGATGAAATGTAGAATATGAACATAACGAACCATGACTAAGGGATTGAGAAAATCAGTATGGGTTTAATGGGATAACAATACTTGCAATCTTTTCCGAAGCAGTTAATCTTGAATTAATAAGGTTAATTGTGTAGAAACTATTTCACTTTGCTGTGATCCCAGATTTTTGCATAAGTCTTTTCCAGGGACGAAAAAGAGATAAGTGTGGGGATGTGATGTGTTGTAAAACACATCTGTTTTTCTATTTGTTTTTTAATTCGTTTTGTGCAGTTTTAATCAATTTTAGAGTCGATTGATGCTGGTTCTTCACATTTCTATAATTTAATGTTTGCATGTTATAAACTCATCATTTTGGTATAAAAGATCAAGAAAACGAGTGTCCGGTTGAACGAGAACAGATACAAGAACAAAGAAAGAAGAATTCTGGATTTTAAACTCCTCGCGCTACGCGAGGACCACAGGAAACCCTGTCGCGCTACGCGACAGGTGGAAATGACGAAATTACCCCTCACTTATTGATGCCGGTTGACCAGACTATTTTGTCGGGTAGCGGAACCCGTCGCGCTACGCGACGGGCTTGGAGACACATGTCGCGCTACGCGACAGGGTTAAAAATTCAGAAATTCAAGTTTATGATTTGGAAAACGGCTGAGGGCGCACATATTCGTTTTTGGACGATTAGAGAAGACCTTGGAGGCGATTGGAGGCTAGAGGACAAGATTGGAGTCGATCTGAATCATTGGGAAGCCCTAGACGAGTGATCCGAAGGGTGTAACGTGATCGGTTTACTTTGTTTATCTTGTTTCTCATGTCTTCTTACATTAAACAGATTGTGGTGTGTTTTCATATGATGTTTATTGGCTAAACTCTTAGAACTATCTAGGTTAGATGACTATGCATGTTTGATTTTGGTTTAATTCGGTGTTGGAACATTTTGATATGATGGATTTATGATTTAAAGATTTGGTTTTGAATATTGGATGTGTATGTATATCTTTTATGGTTGAATGATTGATATTATGTTCCTCATGTGTCTTGGCGATTGTCTGTCGCAAAATAGGTGCATGCTAGAATCAATTACTGTGTGTTTTTGATTAGTGGATGAGTTGCTTAGGCCGAGTGATTCATAGGAATGTCTTATCAAGATTTAAACAGTCAAGATGTGCAACTTGCTTCAATAGCCGTGAGGTGAGAAGTTGTCGATGAGTCTTGGATGTTGGATTTCTAGTTAGAGCCTTTGTGAGAAGATCTTTCTAGTATGTCTATCAAATCATGTTTATCGAGTCCAATAGGAAAACCCAAGTTATCCCTAGCATTTAAGTGAACTGTGACTTTCGAGCCGTGAGGTAGAGTGTTTAACAGTTGTTTCTTAGGTGTTTTTGAGGTTATCGTGCTGTGAGGTAGATAATCTAGTGGATATTTCATAAGCAGTTGGATGACCTGTGAGGGAAATCCATTTAACCGGTAGTTTAACGGCTTTTAGGACTCCTAGTTGACTATCCTTGAGAAGGGTCGAGGGTGCTCTAAGTTTCCTTTGAGTTTAGTATCATAAGATCCCGGTATCACATTAGTTCCATCCCCGTTAAAACCTTGTCAAGCATGTATATGATTCAAATCTAGATAGTGTTTCTTTCCTTCTCTGATTTAGTCTTTGTTTACTCGTCTGTTTTTATTTCTAAGTGTCTTTTAAGTATTCCTAGATTGTTAGCAAAACCCCCTTTATTAATTAATTTTATTTAAGTACAAATTTTGTATAGATAAGTCATAGAGTCTAGTTAGTCCAGTCTGTAGAAGTCTGTGGGTTCGATATCCGGACTTACTTTTGTCTTGCTACATACGATAGGTACACTTGCCTGTCGGTAGCTTAGGTTTTAGAAAGTCTAGATTTATTACTTTGTGTCTAGGTTAGAGTCGGTTTTTAGTTAGTTTATTAGCTAAGCTCCGTCGACATCAGCAATCCTGGTAGATCATCCGGAAACATGTCCGCAAAGTCTTTCACAACCGGTACGTCCTGGATCTTGATTGTCATCTTGTCTTTCTACAGTACGCGAGCGAGAAATGCTACACACCGTTTCCTTAAGCACTTGCGTGCCTTTAAGCACGATATTATTTTGACACTACATTTTGCTTGATCTCCATGAATCTCCAACACATGATCGTTCTCCACTAGAATTCGCATTAGTTTTCAGAACAGAAGATTTCAACCTTGTTAAGGGACAACCAGTCCATTCCGACAATGATATCGAAACTGCCCAGTTCCATTGGTATTATTAAATCAATGGAAAATGTGTGCTCATCAAGTGTCAATGGAAATTTCTAAGTACTGTGCTAACTGTTATCTGTTTGCCATTTGCTACCTCTATAGTTTAAGGGGAGTCTAATGATTCCTTTATGTGATTAAGTTTGTGTGCAAAATCAAAAGAGATAAAACTATGATCCGCTCCAGTGTCAAATAATATAGATGCATAAAAGTTATGTAAAAGAAACGTACCAGTGACCACATTAGGGTCTTGTCGTGCAGTAGCTGCTCCAATTTGAAAGGCTCGTCCTCTAGCTACCGGAGCCCCTGGTGGAATTCTCTTGGGACAATCCATTGAGAAGTGTCCAGGTTCCCCACAAGTGTAGCTAGACCTGTTGTCAGTAGCAGTAGCTATCACCGCTACATTGTTGATCCTCTTTTAGGGAGTTGGGTTCCTGCAGTGATTCACCCAATGGCCCAATCTTCCACACCCTGTGCATTGTCTACATGGGGTTCAAGCATGATGATGAAACTAACAGTTGTTGCATTGAGGGTCCGTCCCATGAACGGCTTCTTGATTTGCAGTGGTGATGGTTGTGTGGCTGGTGGAGCATGAGTGGTCGCAGCAAAATTCTTGACCACTTTCAGTTTCTTAGCTGTCACACCCCTAGCCGGCGGACCGGATCAAATGTCCCGTCGGGCGGAAGGTTCCCGGGGCGAGATATCGGGATGATAATTGAAGTGATCAGATTCTATACATAGCACAACATCGGAGAATAACTAAAGCAAGATAAATATAAAACTAGGAGACTCAATTTTAAATTACAAATGCCATGCTTGATAATTTACCAAAACAAACATAACCAATGAAATCATGAGACTACTATCTTGTGACCGTACAAGATATTAACATGATTCATCGTTCCCAACAAAGTATGAGCTCTCCAAAAGTTACTAGGTACACAATTTGGGCATCCTATTATGAAATCTTGCAATCTTAATCTAGTCCTGCACGTCACCTGAGAAGTCATGCAAGAAAAACAAAGTCAACACATGGTTGGTGAGTTCATATAGTTTTGTTATTGAAAATGAATTTGTACAAACCTGACCGAACGACAACCTTAATCTCACCAACAACCACCTATGCTATCAAGTCAAGTATGCTTATATATAGGGCATACTTAGGGTTTGGCCAGCTGCCAGCCCACCACATACCAATCCATATAACATATTGTTGTCAATGATAATTAAGCGTTTCATTCCTTATCATCAACACCAGTTCTTAGTTCTTAGTTCTTGTTAGTTTCAACAAAATGTGGAAATTATCTTGATTCCTTAAGCTCTTCACACACACATGAACAACCATAGCAATTGTAGAAACATTCAATTAAATGCTTAAGTAAATGAAATAATAAACATTTAATAAAAATCTAAGACCTAAAGTGTGACAACTAGTACCCGACCGCCCGGCAAGTCCGTACGGTATGTGTACTTGCATACAGTAACTATGTGTACATGCGTATTTGTAAACAGTTTTTGTATTAACAGAATTCTAAATACAAGAACAGTTGTACGTATTTTTGTGTAAACTTAAATACATTAAGTACAACGTACATTTGAAACATTAGTTGTGTTTATTAAGTGAAAACTTAATGACAATTAACACAACAAATCATGAGAAACAACGGTGATTCAAACGATATTCAGAAACAAATCGGTTGCGATCTGATGTCCATAGATGACAGGAATCAGATGGCCGACATTTCAATGTGAAAACAAGGTGAAAACAGGACGTATAGTTGAGTCCGACAGTGAGGAAACACAATTAAAACATAAACTGCAGTGTCGTTTCAGAATAACGAACTGACAGTGTGTTTGCGTGGGTGACGATTCACACAAACATATCTGTGAGTTTAACGTTCTGAAATGGTGACTGGAAAGTAGAAAACAAAAGTCGAAAAGCAAAACTATCGTCGTGTTCGTTCGAATGACGATTCGAACGAATACGCGCGATGGTGACGCGATTCGACGAAACGAAAACAAATTACGACACGAAACGAATTTTAATTTAATAAAATAAAATAATAAACATTTTTACAATTTTGAAACTCATCAAATTAATTAAAATAACCTTTTTATTTATTTATGATAAATTACGCGTAATTTTCCGGATACACGACGAAAACGCGAACCGAGCAACCGAAATGAACCCGAATACCCGCGGGAGTATAAAAACAACAAATGAGGCATTTTACTCATTTATCATCTTCATCCTCTCTCTCCTCACCAAATTTCCGGCTACCACCTTAAACCTCCATTGATCACCTTCAAACCACCATAACTAGCTCGTTTCTTACCCGATTTGGGTGATTTTCGAACCCACGCGTAGCCCTCGACATCCTCTACGTGAAAGTACAACAGATCTGAAGAGATAGCCACTGAATCTTGAGGTATTGAGCTTGAATAATCACGAAAAAATAGGGTTTTCTAAGTTTTCAACACACACAACCGGCCAACCACCTTGTTCTGATGAACCACACGATCGTGAAACACTCTACCTTCATCATCACTGAACCATTTGAGTCTTGATCGAAGCTACATCCACACGAACCAGCTGTTGGCGGCCACCATGACGAACCCATGTTGTTCAAGCCACCATAGCCGAACCATCACGCACCTGGCCGTACCCTCATCTGACCACGAACCTGTGTACACACCTTCTGGCCGAACCATGGTCTGCTTCCCGAACCCAGGCGAACCATGTGCTGCCACAACCGAACCATGGCAGTCACGCGAACTCTCAAGCTGTTCCCGAACCATCCTCATTTGAGCAGCACCGAACCCTAGCCCATCACGAACCTTGTTTCAAGGTGACGAACCCAGGCTGAAAAATGGCCGAGCCTTGGCTGAGGACTTGACCCAGACGAACCTAGTTCCACTGAGTCAAATGGTTCGCTGCCATGTTGCTAAATCCGGCGAGTTTTGACAGCCCACATTCTTACGGCTCACAAATTCTCCACTGGCCCAACAACAAACGTTTTTTTTTAGTCAATGTTATTCTCAGCCCATTATTTGTTCGGCCCACATGCTGTAACAGGCCTAGCAACAACAGAATAGGCCCAGCAATTTAGTTTCCTATGGCCCAACATACAATTTCAATTCGATACACCTTCATGGGCCTAAGTGACATCTTTGTTCGGCCCAACAGCCATTTCTTCCGGCCCATGTGCAGCTACACGACCCAAGGCCCATAATCAACCCACCCCCTGTAACATTGTGGGCCACGGATAACCGCGAGACTTACACGATTAAAATTCGGCCCACTAGTTTTAAACGCAAATCAAGTCAAAAAAATGAAAGATTATTATTGGACTATGTAATAACTTGTCATGGGTTAACAAAAATCAATATGTGAAGTATTGAGAATAAACCTAAAATTCACACTTAGGTTAAATGACAAGGTTATGGACTTAAAAACCATAAACTCGGATCAATATGATAAAATGTTTTAATAAGTGAATTCAAGGAGTATGAGGTCAAAATGGATTAACAAACAATATATAAGGGCCGAATTATTACCAAGATTTACGAGTGTTAGCCAAATTAGGGCTAACACAAACACCTACACACGCACAAACTCTTACAACGTACACTTATGAGTTATAATCATATGAAATCAATACAGGAACTTGAAACAATCAACCAAGTACAACAAAGAGCGCGTGTTTTCTCTCTTTTAAGCTAAGTCAACCCTACAACAACAAGGTGAGTTCATATGCCCCTTTTACTTTTAATCTTAACTGATTTTAACTCTCGGGGCTGAGAAACATGTTTACTTTTATTTATTTAAAAGTTTTGCTTAACATGTTATTTATACTTTGATTTAGATAATATTAAATTGTTTATTATCGTTTATCATTGTATGCATGCTTGTATGATTATGAGATAACAGGGAAACTCAGATGATTATGATAATGTAATTTCTTAATCATCAACACATTAGAATAACTTAGTTATAAGATAATAGCTTATAACACTTAGTTATTTTCACATGAGCAAATACCTAGACAGTTTACACATAAGCATAACGAGAGCAATCCCTCATTGAGACTTTGGGATCACACGGATTACAGTAAATGATGATCATGATAACGTAACTTCATGGGATTCTTATCATTTACAGTAAATGATGATCATGATAACGTAACTTCATGGGATTCTTATCATTTACACATAATTAACATAATGTAATAAGACAAGTTCTTATTCGACTTTGTTAAACACACGAGAACATTCCCACACGGACACTTTGGGAACACATGGATTCAGTAAATGACGATTCTTATCATTTACAGTGAATGACGATCATGATAACGTAACTTCATGGGATTCTTGTCATTTACACCCGATTTTCATAACGTAATAAGACAAGTTCTTATTCGACTTTATTAATCACATGATACAATCCCACACGGAAACTTTGGGATCACACGGCGGGATAGGAGAGAATGGAATGCATTTTAATCTGATTACGTGAGGATTTAAAATGGATTCCATTCGGATTCTATACGCTGCATTTGGAGACACATGATGAACAGTTAACTAACACTTTTAATATTTAGAAGTGAAACAACAGTTAACCCCACAACTATAGAATAATCTAAGGAATGGATTTAATAAATCTAACATCCTTAACACATATATTGGTTATCAATACTTAGGTTTGATAATTACCACGTTATCATTTTATTATTCTATACATGAGAACACAGGTGATCAAGGAAGAGATAACATGTGAATTGAGAATGGAAATCAATAGTTGTATTACAAGTAGTGTGGAGTTCTAGTGGTGTTGTGGTGGGATGTTGGCTAGGGCTTAGTTCCCTTACATATGCCCTATATATAAGCAACACTACTAGGATGATATAGTACTTGTGACTATAACTATTGAGGAGCCATTGGATGAACAAGTGAATCAGACAATCATACGAGTAACATATTATCATTGTGAATGTGCATGTGAATGAATCAAGGTTTTACATTAACTTACTTATGAACTCACCAACCTAGTGTTGACTTTGTTTTAAATACATGTTTCTCAGGTGACGAACAGGTGTAGACATATACATGCAAAGATTAAGCTAGTGGACTTTTAGAAGACCTAGCTTTATTTTGTGTTGCATGCTTTTGGGGAAACAAGGATATGAATCATCTTTTGTATATCTTGTACATATACAAGATATAGTAACATTGATTCTTTTTGGTAGATTTACTTGATTAAATTATGAACGATACTGTGTAATTTAATCTTGTAATTCTATATCATTGATGTGTTAGCATTTTCTTATTTTGATTATCATGTGCTATGTAACAATCTGATCATTTGATTATCACTCAAAGATATCGCGCCCCGGGAACCTTCCGCCCGACGGGAAAACCCGATCCGTTCCCGCCGGCCCGGGGTGTGACAGATTGGTATCAGAGCCATGGTTATAGAGAAATATAGGTCATATTACTTTAACGGTTTGGCCTAGACTATAACCTAGGGACCCTCATGTAGAGTTCTTACGATATAGGATTCTATTTGCATATGTCTTCTGCTTCTGATCACTGCACTAACCGATTTATTTTCGGTTATGATCAGAATGCCGCCGAGAAGACAACCACCTCTGCTACCCCTGACTCAAGGTTCAGCTCCGCACTCTTCGACACCGACACCGCCAGACTCTCCTACACAAGCACCTCCACCTCCTCCTCCGCCACCTCCAGCGTATCAGTTGGACCCTGCTACTGTGGCACTGGCTACTCTTCTTACAAGCCAACTGAGGGAAGTGATTCCGGAGATGATGAATCGGATCAACAACAACAACAGTAACAACGTTGCTAACTCATCTGGAGAAGGTAGCGGTAACACTAGACAGAGTCAGGACTATGCCTACAAGAACTTTGTAGGCTGCAAGCCACCCAGTTTCAGTGGTAGCGAGGGTGCAGTCGGACTAATCCAGTGGATTGAGAAGATGGAGGCTACCCTCGACATCAGTGGCTGTCCTGAACAGAACAGAGTTAAGTATGCTGCGGGATCATTTAGCAAGCGAGCGTTAACCTGGTGGAACGCTCAGGTATCAATCAGAGGCCGGGATGAGGCCCAGGCCATGCCGTGGAACGAATTCAAGGCGATGTTGAGGGCAGAGTTTTGCCCAAGAAATGAACTGAAAAAGGTTGAGACTGAATTACTCAATCTGGAGATGATTGGTGCTGGGCATCTGGCCTACACCACACGATTTCATGAGTTAGCCACTCTGGCACCGGATGTGGTGCCAACACTTGAGAAGAGAATTGAGCGGTATGTTGGTGGATTACCGCCCAGTATCCGAGGTCATGTGATTTCTGCTCACCCTACCACCATGGAATTAGCTGTTACACTGTCAGCATCCCTGACGGATATGATGGTTGCCTCTGGAGCATTCAAGAAGGAGGCTGAAACAGCCAAAGCTGGAACTTCAAGGAAGTCGGACAAACGTCCGGCTAAGAAACAAAAGGTGGCTAGAAACTTTGCTGCCACTACTCAAACTCCGATGCGCAATCAACCACCACCATTGGAGATCAGGAAGCCATACACTGGCACTGCACCTTTGTGCAACTCATGCCAGTACCATCATCTACCAAATGTTCCGTGCAGACATTGCACCAACTGTGGGAGATTTGGTCACACAGCAAACTACTGCAGGAGTCAGAGGACTCAGAACAGAAACAACAATGCAGCCACTGCTGCTGCTACTACCGATCACAGGTCTTGCTACAACTGTGGTGAACCTGGTCACTTCTCTCGGGATTGCCCTAAGAGAAATCAGCAACAGGCTCAAGCACCAAGAGGAAGAGCCTTTCAGATAGGAGCTGCTGCCGCTCGACAGGACCCGAATGTTATTACGGGTACATTTCTCTTATCTGACTTCTATGCATCCATATTATTTGACACTGGTGCGGATCAGAGTTTCATCTCATCCGACTTTGCATGCCATCTTAAGTATGATAAGGAATTGTTAGACTCCCCTTATACTATTGAGATAGCAAATGGCAAACAGATTACAGTAGACACTATATTTAGGAATTGCCCATTGACACTTGGCGATCATACATTTTCCATCGATTTGATACCGATGGAGCTGGGCAGTTTCGACATCATCATCGGAATGGATTGGCTATCTCTTAATAGAGTTGAGTTCATCTGTTCCGATAAGCTACTACGCATTCCTGTGGAGAACAATGAGGTCTTGGAGATTCGTGGAGACCAAGCGAAACGCAGTGTCAAGATAATATCGTGCATGAAGGCTCGCAAGTACTTACGAAAACAATGCGTTGCATTCCTAGCTCACGTGATCGAGAAAGACAAGAAGACAATCAAGATTCAAGATGTACCAATTGTGAGAGATTTTGCAGTAGTCTTTCCGGATGACTTACCCGGACTGCCACCCGAGAGATCGGTGCAGTTCCGAATCGATTTGATTCCGGGGCAACTCCAGTAGCCAAGTCACCTTATCGACTTGCTCCATCTGAGATGCAGGAGTTGTCTAATCAGTTACAAGAACTTCTCGATAAAGGATTCATCCGACCGAGCTTTTCCCCGTGGGGAGCTCCGGTTCTTTTTGTTAAAAAGAAGGATGGAACTTTCAGGATGTGCATAGATTATCGAGAACTTAACAAACTCACCATCAAGAATCGGTACCCGTTACCGAGGATTGATGATTTGTTTGATCAGTTACAGGGAGCACAGTACTTTTCAAAGATAGACCTGAGATCAGGCTATCATCAGCTCCGGATTCAAGAAGAAGACATACCCAAGACGGCTTTTCGTACCCGATACGGACATTACGAATTCATGGTAATGCCATTCGGATTGACGAACGCACCGGCTGTGTTCATGGACTTAATGAACAGGGTGTGCAAGCCGTATCTTGATCAGTTTGTTATTGTCTTTATTGACGATATACTGATTTATTCAAAGGACGAGAAGGAACACGAACAACACCTCAAGACAGTTTTGGAGCTTTTGAAAGAAGAACAACTCTATGCCAAATTCTCCAAGTGTGAATTTTGGTTAAGGGAAGTTCAGTTCTTGGGTCACGTGATTAACAGTGATGGTATTCACGTGGATCCTGCCAAGATAGAAGCAATCAAGAACTGGGATGTGCCTACGACACCAACGGAGATCCGATCATTCTTGGGATTGGCAGGTTATTACAGGAGATTCATTTCGAATTTCTCTAAGATAGCCTTGCCTCTCACCAAGCTCACACAGAAGTCTGAACCTTTTGTGTGGACACATAAGCAAGAGGAGGCATTCCAGACATTGAAACAAAGATTGTGCAATGCTCCAATCTTAACACTCCCAGAAGGCAGTGATGACTTTGTTGTTTATTGTGATGCTTCCCATCAGGGACTCGGATGTGTTTTGATGCAACGAGACAAAGTCATTGCTTATGCCTCACGACAGCTGAAGATACACGAGAAGAATTACACAACACACGATCTTGAACTGGGAGCTGTTGTTTTTGCATTAAAGATTTGGAGACATTACCTGTATGGTACCAAATGCACTATCTTCACAGATCACAAGAGCCTACAACACATATTTGATCAGAAGGAGCTTAACATGAGACAGAGACGTTGGGTTGAACTCCTGAACGATTACGATTGTGTGATCAAATACCATCCGGGCAAAGCAAATGTTGTTGCAGATGCTTTGAGCCGGAAGGAAAGAGTCAAACCCTTACGCGTTCGCGCAATGGGAATGACTGTGCAAACCAGTTTGAGAGATCACATTCTACAAGCACAACAGGAAGCACTGGCAAGAGACAACCTGAAACGCGAGCTCGATTGTGGAGCCGAGAAACACTTCAAGACAAAACAAGATGGAGTTATCTATTATCTGGATCGGGTTTGGATTCCAGCAGTAGATGAACTTCGAACACTCATTTTTGACGAGGCACACAAGACACGTTACTCAGTTCATCCTGGTGCCGATAAGATGTACCAAGATCTTAGGTCGTTTTATTGGTGGCCGGGCATGAAGAAAGACATTGCCACTTATGTTGGCAAATGTCTCACATGTGCCAAAGTCAAAGCAGAACATCAGAAACCTTCGGGTTTGCTGGAACAACCGGAGATACCACAATGGAAGTGGGAACAAATAGCTATGGATTTCATTACCAAGCTACCCCGCACTTCCAGCGGATACGATTCTATTTGGGTCATCATTGATCGATTGACCAAATCCGCACACTTCTTGCCAATAAGAGAGACTTACAAGATGGAGAAACTAGCAAGACTATACATTGATGAAATAGTAGTGAGGCACGGAGTGCCGTTGTCTATTATTTCTGACCGGGACAGTCGATTTACTTCGCGGTTCTGGCAATCATTGCAACAATCCTTAGGGACAAGTGTTAACTTGAGCACTGCTTATCATCCACAAACGGATGGACAAAGCGAGCGCACCATTCAAACCCTAGAGGATATGTTGAGAACATGCATCCTAGACTTCGGTGGAAGTTGGGACACACATTTACCACTCATTGAGTTCTCCTACAACAATAGCTACCACAGCAGCATTGGATGTGCTCCTTTTGAAGCACTCTATGGTAGAAAATGTCGGTCTCCAATTTGTTGGACCGAAGTGGGAGACAACAGAATCACTGGGCCTGAACTTATTCAGGAAACTACTGATAAAATTGCCCAGATACAACAACGATTACAAGCAACACGTAGCCGCCAAAAGAGTTACGCAGACAAACGGCGCAAGCCTTTGGAATTCGATGTGGGTGACCGAGTCATGTTGAAAGTGTCCCCATGGAAAGGCGTAGTTCGTTTTGGGGCTAAAGGCAAGCTAGCACCTAGGTATGTCGGACCGTTTGAGATTACTCAACGCATAGGTCCTGTGGCATACAGACTTAGACTCCCTGATGAACTCAGTGGAGTACACGATGTGTTTCATGTATCAAATCTCAAAAGGTGCTTAGCAGACGAGTCATTGATCATACCATTGGAAGAAATACAAGTTGATGAGCAACTACACTTCATTGAAGAACCTGTAGAGATTATGGAACGTGAAGTTAAGAAACTGAAACGTAGCCGTATCCCTATTGTAAAGGTTCGATGGAACTCCAAGCGTGGGCCAGAATTTACATGGGAGCGCGAGGACAACATGAAAGCCAAGTATCCCCACCTGTTCGAGAAATAAAGACCGATCTTTATGCTTAAATTTCGGGACGAAATTTCTTTAACAAGGGGAGACTGTGACAACTAGTACCCGACCGCCCGGCAAGTCCGTACGGTATGTGTACTTGCATACAGTAACTATGTGTACATGCGTATTTGTAAACAGTTTTTGTATTAACAGAATTCTAAATACAAGAACAGTTGTACGTATTTTGTGTAAACTTAAATACATTAAGTACAACGTACATTTGAAACATTAGTTGTGTTTATTAAGTGAAAACTTAATGACAATTAACACAACAAATCATGAGAAACAACGGTGATTCAAACGATATTCAGAAACAAATCGGTTGCGATCTGATGTCCATAGATGACAGGAATCAGATGGCCGACATTTCAATGTGAAAACAAGGTGAAAACAGGACGTATAGTTGAGTCCGACAGTGAGGAAACACAATTAAAACATAAACTGCAGTGTCGTTTCAGAATAACGAACTGACAGTGTGTTTGCGTGGGTGACGATTCACACAAACATATCTGTGAGTTTAACGTTCTGAAATGGTGACTGGAAAGTAGAAAACAAAAGTCGAAAAGCAAAACTATCGTCGTGTTCGTTCGAATGACGATTCGAACGAATACGCGCGATGGTGACGCGATTCGACGAAACGAAAACAAATTACGACACGAAACGAATTTTAATTTAATAAAATAAAATAATAAACATTTTTACAATTTTGAAACTCATCAAATTAATTAAAATAACCTTTTTATTTATTTATGATAAATTACGCGTAATTTTCCGGATACACGACGAAAACGCGAACCGAGCAACCGAAATGAACCCGAATACCCGCGGGAGTATGAAAACAACAAATGAGGCATTTTACTCATTTATCATCTTCATCCTCTCTCTCCTCACCAAATTTCCGGCTACCACCTTAAACCTCCATTGATCACCTTCAAACCACCATAACTAGCTCGTTTCTTACCCGATTTGGGTGATTTTCGAACCCACGCGTAGCCCTCGACATCCTCTACGTGAAAGTACAACAGATCTGAAGAGATAGCCACTGAATCTTGAGGTATTGAGCTTGAATAATCACGAAAAAATAGGGTTTTCTAAGTTTTCAACACACACAACCGGCCAACCACCTTGTTCTGATGAACCACACGATCGTGAAACACTCTACCTTCATCATCACTGAACCATTTGAGTCTTGATCGAAGCTACATCCAC
Organism: Mikania micrantha; assembly: GCA_009363875.1. NCBI lineage: Eukaryota > Viridiplantae > Streptophyta > Magnoliopsida > Asterales > Asteraceae > Mikania > Mikania micrantha. The sequence goes on along the minus strand of CM018694.1, from coordinate 33,457,676 downwards.
ACGAACCAGCTGTTGGCGGCCACCATGACGAACCCATGTTGTTCAAGCCACCATAGCCGAACCATCACGCACCTGGCCGTACCCTCATCTGACCACGAACCTGTGTACACACCTTCTGGCCGAACCATGGTCTGCTTCCCGAACCCAGGCGAACCATGTGCTGCCACAACCGAACCATGGCAGTCACGCGAACTCTCAAGCTGTTCCCGAACCATCCTCATTTGAGCAGCACCGAACCCTAGCCCATCACGAACCTTGTTTCAAGGTGACGAACCCAGGCTGAAAAATGGCCGAGCCTTGGCTGAGGACTTGACCCAGACGAACCTAGTTCCACTGAGTCAAATGGTTCGCTGCCATGTTGCTAAATCCGGCGAGTTTTGACAGCCCACATTCTTACGGCTCACAAATTCTCCACTGGCCCAACAACAAACGTTTTTTTTTTAGTCAATGTTATTCTCAGCCCATTATTTGTTCGGCCCACATGCTGTAACAGGCCTAGCAACAACAGAATAGGCCCAGCAATTTAGTTTCCTATGGCCCAACATACAATTTCAATTCAATACACCTTCATGGGCCTAAGTGACATCTTTGTTCGGCCCAACAGCCATTTCTTCCGCCCATGTGCAGCTACACGACCCAAGGCCCATAATCAACCCACCCCCTGTAACATTGTGGGCCACGGATAACCGCGAGACTTACACGATTAAAATTCGGCCCACTAGTTTTAAACGCAAATCAAGTCAAAAAAATGAAAGATTATTATTGGACTATGTAATAACTTGTCATGGGTTAACAAAAATCAATATGTGAAGTATTGAGAATAAACCTAAAATTCACACTTAGGTTAAATGACAAGGTTATGGACTTAAAAACCATAAACTCGGATCAATATGATAAAATGTTTTAATAAGTGAATTCAAGGAGTATGAGGTCAAAATGGATTAACAAACAATATATAAGGGCCGAATTATTACCAAGATTTACGAGTGTTAGCCAAATTAGGGCTAACACAAACACCTACACACGCACAAACTCTTACAACGTACACTTATGAGTTATAATCATATGAAATCAATACAGGAACTTGAAACAATCAACCAAGTACAACAAAGAGCGCGTGTTTTCTCTCTTTTAAGCTAAGTCAACCCTACAACAACAAGGTGAGTTCATATGCCCCTTTTACTTTTAATCTTAACTAATTTTAACTCTCGGGGCTGAGAAACATGTTTACTTTTATTTATTTAAAAGTTTTGCTTAACATGTTATTTATACTTTGATTTAGATAATATTAAATTGTTTATTATCGTTTATCATTGTATGCATGCTTGTATGATTATGAGATAACAGGGAAACTCAGATGATTATGATAATGTAATTTCTTAATCATCAACACATTAGAATAACTTAGTTATAAGATAATAGCTTATAACACTTAGTTATTTTCACATGAGCAAATACCTAGACAGTTTACACATAAGCATAACGAGAGCAATCCCTCATTGAGACTTTGGGATCACACGGATTACAGTAAATGATGATCATGATAACGTAACTTCATGGGATTCTTATCATTTACAGTAAATGATGATCATGATAACGTAACTTCATGGGATTCTTATCATTTACACATAATTAACATAATGTAATAAGACAAGTTCTTATTCGACTTTGTTAAACACACGAGAACATTCCCACACGGACACTTTGGGAACACATGGATTCAGTAAATGACGATTCTTATCATTTACAGTGAATGACGATCATGATAACGTAACTTCATGGGATTCTTGTCATTTACACCCGATTTTCATAACGTAATAAGACAAGTTCTTATTCGACTTTATTAATCACATGATACAATCCCACACGGAAACTTTGGGATCACACGGCGGGATAGGAGAGAATGGAATGCATTTTAATCTGATTACGTGAGGATTTAAAATGGATTCCATTCGGATTCTATACGCTGCATTTGGAGACACATGATGAACAGTTAACTAACACTTTTAATATTTAGAAGTGAAACAACAGTTAACCCCACAACTATAGAATAATCTAAGGAATGGATTTAATAAATCTAACATCCTTAACACATATATTGGTTATCAATACTTAGGTTTATTAATTACCACGTTATCATTTTATTATTCTATACATGAGAACACAGGTGATCAAGGAAGAGATAACATGTGAATTGAGAATGGAAATCAATAGTTGTATTACAAGTAGTGTGGAGTTCTAGTGGTGTTGTGGTGGGATGTTGGCTAGGGCTTAGTTCCCTTACATATGCCCTATATATAAGCAACACTACTAGGATGATATAGTACTTGTGACTATAACTATTGAGGAGCCATTGGATGAACAAGTGAATCAGACAATCATACGAGTAACATATTATCATTGTGAATGTGCATGTGAATGAATCAAGGTTTTACATTAACTTACTTATGAACTCACCAACCTAGTGTTGACTTTGTTTTAAATACATGTTTCTCAGGTGACGAACAGGTGTAGACATATACATGCAAAGATTAAGCTAGTGGACTTTTAGAAGACCTAGCTTTATTTTGTGTTGCATGCTTTTGGGGAAACAAGGATATGAATCATCTTTTGTATATCTTGTACATATACAAGATATAGTAACATTGATTCTTTTTGGTAGATTTACTTGATTAAATTATGAACGATACTGTGTAATTTAATCTTGTAATTCTATATCATTGATGTGTTAGCATTTTCTTATTTTGATTATCATGTGCTATGTAACAATCTGATCATTTGATTATCACTCAAAGATATCGCGCCCCGGGAACCTTCCGCCCGACGGGAAAACCCGATCCGTTCCCGCCGGCCCGGGGTGTGACATAAAGATTGGGCCTTGGTCGTACTTGAGTAGATTAGTCTTGCAATCAAGGTTCTTAGTAGTTGAGAAAATCTGTAAATATCATCAAACATGCGACCTATAATCAATCAGTCTAGCTTGGACATCTTTTGATGTATAGGATTCTATAGTTCGTTCTAGATCGTCCATGTTAGTTCTTGTTCGTATAGATTGTTAGTTCTTTGGCACATGCTATCTTTGAATATTTCCCAGACATTCCTCTGAAAAATAGATCGTCGAAAACGGTTCTCCGTACTAGTTCTTTAGTTCTTTGAAAATAGATCGTTGCATACAGTTCTTTGAATTAGATCTTTAGTTCTTTAAAAACATCCTGTTGAAAATATTTCTTTGATTTATATCTTTAGTTCTTTAAAAACAAACCGTTGAAACTAGTTATTTGATTTAGATCTTTAGTTATTTGAAAACAGACCGTTGAAAATAGTTCTTTGAAAATAGATCTTTGAGAATAGTTCTTTGAAAACAGACCGTTGAAAATAGTTCTTTGATTTGAAATAGTTATCTACTTATGGTTAATAAATAACACATTTTGAAATCCTGCAAATATTTTACCTAGACAAAATCTAGGATAACAATTATACATGTAAAACATATATGAAGTAAAAACATTTAAGTTAATATAATTCAAGGAAAATAATTTACGCATGACTCTCAGCCCCGCGTTTATAAAGCAAAATGTTTAGAAAATGGGCAATGAACTCACCTGTTTTACTATGCAATTGAATCACGAAAATATGCGCGCTCGTTAATTGTAGTCTATGTATCTTCAGCACTTGAGTTGATTTATTATGATTCGAATACGATAAATATTCCCGTGTGCAACTAAGTGTCTTTTATACTTTCTAATGTGTTGCTAGAATTTCTCTAAATTATTCTAATTTGTTATCCCTTACCCTTGACTGATAAAGAATTAACCTTGTTTACATAAGGTTTAAAAAATAAAAGACATAATCTTTAATAAATCATCGTTTATAAATTCTTATTTAAATTATAACATTTTACGTTTAAAAAAAATCATCTAAATTACTTTAAAATATAAAATATATTTATATGTTATAAATCGTTATATTTTCGTAAAATATAAATTATTTTTATGAAACGTACAAGTTAAACATGTTTGGACTTAAGTTAACCCAAGTAGGTTAATCATTAAGTCCCTTAATATTTCTTTGTTGCCATTCTTGATTCTTGTTCCTTATTGAATTGATCATCAACTAAGTTATTCATTTGAACAAGTCAATTGAACACCAACTTGAATGAAAACTCCAAGTATTGGTTATGGACATCTTAGTGTCAATATTCCGATACTTAGTTAAAGTAAACCCTCTTTGTTATCTTGTTCAAAACATGACTTAGTTTTAAACCTTTAACATGTTTTAAGCAATGGTTTATGATCAAACATTTGTTTTAAAGTTTACCTATGGCTTTAACCCTAAGTTTAAGTAGTATAAGAGAGAACATCTTAACCCGATTGCACCCAAAGCTAATTTCATTCTATGCCATTTTGAATTACATAATTGAAACCTTCATAATAAAAGATGTAATATTACTTAGAGTGTTTATGTGGCCCACCATATATTAAACTGATTTTATTTTGTTTCGACTCCAAGAACAATTTGAAATTTAGTTCTCGGTGGAACTATCAAAATAATGAAGGGAAATGGTGGCCCACCCCTATAACATTCTCAATCCATAAAATTTAAGAGGTTATCGACTAGTATATTAGAGTTTTTGACCAGATGTGTATTTCCCCAAGACAATTCTCGGTCAACTCATACAAGATATTGGGGTTCTCGCCCAATATTTACCCAAACAATTGGGTTCTCGGCCCATATTCAACTAAGAAGGTGTTCTCGGTCATCCTTCAAGAAAAGAAAGTGTTGTCGGTCTAACTAACGAGTTTTCGGTCTAGAATACCAAATGAGTAGGTTTTCTGTAAACTGTTTTGTTCTCGGATGAGGTCATCTTCAACCCCCATTGGCCCGATTTCCAGCCTCCATAGTTGCAGGTTTTAAATAAATATACCCTATATTAAGTCATATTATGCTCAAATAATTCATAAAAAACCCATTTAAATTGAATCTATCAAGGTTTGATGGGATAAAATATGGTTCTAAGTTCCTTCATCCAACTTCAAGTGCTCTAATGCTTAAATTACATTTTCATTAAGTTCCTAAGTGATTTTCGTGCACATCCTATAAGTTTTGAATTGATAAAAACGGATTTAAAGCTTACCTCGTCGGAACGGTAGAAAACCCACTATTTCCGTAGCTTATCTCTAAAACTGCAGCCACACCAGCTCATTTCACCTCAGATCGTCTCACCTCAGATCGTCTGTACTTCTGTGTTCTCCTCGTTCCCACGGTCTTTTTGACCACTAGATCATCGAATTTGGTGGAGAAATGAGGGAGATATGAAGGTTTGAAGGTGAGAAAGTATAAAGAGAGAGATGGACGGAATTTAGGAGAGAGAGGGGTAAAAATCTGAATTTGTGGGGAAGACGAAGGTGTTTGCATGGAGGCTTTTTATAGTCCGGAGTGTTCGGGTGCGTTTCGGTTTTGTTCGGTTTCGGTTTCTGTCGTCGTTTTCGTCGTTTTTCTTAAAGATAGAAATTTTTAAACTTTTTAAAAGTGGTAATTCCTAATTAATTAACTAAATATCTTTTATTTATTTTCTTAAAATTCCAAAAAACGTTTATTTTTATTGTTTCACCGGATCGTATCGTTTTCGCGCGTATTCGTACGAATCGTCACCCGTTCGAACACAAAGACAGCGTTACTTTCCAATATGGTTTTCTAATTATTAGACATCGTTCAGAACGTTAAACTTACAAATATATTCATGCGAATCGTCACCCACATGAATACACCGTATGTTTAATATTCATTTAACGACATCAGTTTTGGTTTTCATTTGGATTTCCTCACGTACGTTTATACATAATACAATCCTAACCAATATTCCTACATAGTATCATGTCATATTTTAACATTTTTACGCATATCTGTATTGTGTCTTCGTGTGTTGTTTGTCTATATTGAGTTTGGACACTGTTAACATCAATTGTCTCATATAATATTAACACAGGCTATTGTACTAACACTTTCCGTACTGGTATCTACAGTACTTTCTACTGTTCCGAACTATCGTTCCGGCACTGATGTTACAGTCTCTCCTTGTTAAAGAAATTTCGTCTCGAAATTTTAAATTGATGTCGGTTACGAATTTGTTTACGCCAAAGGAAATAGTTTGATTCCTTTCTTACGTGTCTTCTAATTATTGTTTTCTACTGCGTTTAAATATCCCTTATGCTACTGTGGAAGCTAGGACATTATTGATGCGAGAGATAAGTGTCGTTTCCACTTTCCACTAAGGGTGTTTGCATCAGTTTATTGCACATCTCTCAAATTCCTATTTTTCGCATATGTCTTGACCATTACTCCTTGAATGATAGTCCACTTTGCAAGTCCCATGAATCTCTAGGGATTTCTGCAGTCACTGCAAAGTTTATGAGTTACCCGTATATCTTATTCTAGATAATAACTCTTAAGGTCTTCACATACTGTAATTCTGGTTATGTGAAATCTGATTAAATGATTCCTAACATGTACTTTCCACTCATGAGAATTGTGAGCGGGTTTGATCATACGGGTATAGTTGACCCATATGCTTTGGTGCCCACTAGGATTATAAGGTGGTAGCTTGGTATATATAACCATATCTTTGGTTTCCTACTCCTATAGGATTTATCTCATGTTGTCGTTTTGATTGTTATATCTCCACCTTTAAATCGCATAGAGCATCTCCTAGGTTGTGTTGTTTCAATCCAGTATATAGTAACTACCTTTGGATCTGTTTCCAGATTCTAGTGTATGCTCCTAATGTCTAAGGGAACTGCCAAAGGGGCATGGTATTTTACTGTGACACCCGGCAATTTCAGGTAAATTGCAACTCTTATATTCTTTACACTTCACATTCATACTTGTTGTATTTCATTTAATTATGTTTAATTAGATGAGTTGAACACACACAACTGCGAAACGATAGTTCGAGGAACTATCGAATCGTACATTGCACATTGGTTTTAGAAACCAAGTGTGGCAACCACAACACTTACACAAAACAATGATTCGGATTATTATTGAATTGTGCATCACACGTTGATTGGATTAATCAAGCGTGCAAACACTTCGTTAGACACGAGCACAAACTACGAAAGATAATTCGAGTAATTATCGAAACACACACGAATCTCACGAACGTTGGTGATCAGTTAAACTTATGTGCTATTACATGATTATGTGCTAAACATATGTTAAGTGTTTAGGATAAACGTTAGAGATCAAGTACGAGCGAAATCGTATCAACGAAATCGAAAAACAAGGATATGGACCCATCGCGGTACGCGACAGGTTCTTCGGCGAAAGTCTTCGCGGTACGCGAAGCAAACCGGGAGTCGAACTCCCGAATCCTATCGCGGTACGCGATGAAAACTTTTGATCGGCCTCCGCGGTACGCGAAGGCCATGCAGATCAGATTTTCTTTATAATCAACCCCATCTCACTTCTATCCGGTTCCTTTGCAAATCACTCGAACATTCACACCCATTTGCGACCAAAACCCACTGATATCTACCTTAAAACCCCCTGGTAACATCCTTGAGGCTCTTCTTTGCAACCTTGGAGTCATTTGGAGCTCTTGAAGCACAAGGAAGGTCTTGGAAGCCATCGAAAAGCTTGGAGCAACCATCAACCCACTGGAATTTCATCATCAGTAGCCATCTCCACCGAATCTCAGCTTTAAGGTAGTTTTAATATGATTTTTAGTAGCTAGATCGTACATGCAACGGGTTAAAACCCACATGCAACTCCGTTTAGTTATTGTGCTCAAATTTGTTGGTGATTTGATGAATAGGTGTTGTAGATTTACTGATTTTGATGCTTAGAAATGTTAGAATTGAGTTTTGATTAAGTTAGGCTTGATTTGATAATGTTTTGGTGCACTTGCCATAAAAGGAAACTTTTATGTTGCAAGTCTTGGATTTGTAACGATCTAGACATGTTAGACATGTCTAGATATTGTTAAATGTATATTGGAGTGTTTAGAAACACATTGGGGTATTTGATTTTGTCAAAAACTTGGTTTTATAGAAACTTACTAAAAATGGAAACTTTTAGAAATCAAAAGAGGGCTTTTGATGTTTTAAAGTGTTTTGATGAACTTGGGATATTGAAATATGTTTAGAAATGATTTCTAAGCATATTGGAAACCTTGATTTGCGAAAACGAGTTTTAAACGGATACTTTCCAAATAAGGAAACTTTATTTGGGCAAAACGGCATAAATGGTGATTTATGCGCAAACGACGTGTTTTAAGAGTTTGAACGTGTTTTATAAACATACTGGAAGTCATTAGTTTTACGAAATGGAATTTCATAACCACACTTTCCTAAAGTGGAAACTTTCTAAAAATACCTTAAATGTGTTTAGAGTCATAGGATGCATTTTGGTGTCCTATGTGCATCAAGGCACATGAACACAACAATCGTGTCACCAACGATTCGTCGAGTCTCACAAGTCAACACACACATACTCGGTTGAGCACACCGACACTTGGAGTTGTATGGATTACAACACACCACAAAACACATACTTACACCTATACGATCATAGGTGCTTACTAGCGGGACAGCTAGCTTTCGCAGACGCGAACACCCTGTAAACCGGAACTGCTCTATCAGGTGAGTTCACGGCCCCTTTTTACTTTTTCTACCTTTGGGGGAGAAAACATTGCATGATAAACTGTTTTTGGAAAACAACTCATTTCATTTATGTATGGACATGCTTTATCATTATATGTATATGTGTGGACCACATCACAACTAAAAGTCCTCGCGATACTCCTCGGACCGTTAATAGCTTAACACCTAGCATGGTAATCTTGAATAGTACTATTTGGGCCTGACAAGCCCCACTACACCCGACTGGAGGTCGGAACAGTGCAAAATTGACCAACACTTTGCCATAGTCTTGTGATGGACATGGCGGGAGGCACCCACTGTCAGCTTCGGTACCATCCACAATATAATATAACTGTATTGACTAGCTATCAATCGATACTGCATTATATGATATGTAAATATGCAAAACTCTTACTTTAAACATTTTGATGTTTACTGCTTATGAAAAACCTGTGCTCTCACCAACCTTTGTGTTGACCCTTTTACTCGCATGTTTTCTCAGGTAGCTAAGGCACGCGCACAAGGATAGGATGCTAGGATGGAGTCCCATGCATCAGCTTTAGTGTCTTAGATCATCGATAACATTTAACGTTTTTACTTGGTTATGTCTTGTATTGATAAACAACTTTCAATCGCTTCCGCAAACTTTAAATTTATGATGTTCTGAAAACTGTTTTAAAATAACGCTTCCGCAACTTATGAACTGTATTTGTTTTGAGATTGTATAACTTCCGCAACTCTGATTTTGCAAATTGATTTATCCATGTAATTGGATGTACGTATATAACCAGACATGTAGGTCTCGCATGTTGTGTGACCGGAGACTGCGATCCTGACAATCTGCCGCCGTTCGCGCCCCGGAAGGGACGGGATTTCTCGGGGTGCGACAGATTGGTATCAGAGACTCCGGTTATTGCGAATTAGGTTTGCATTTAGTGAACTTAGTCTATAACCACTAGTCTCCACACAACACATGGTGCTTAGTATTGTAGTACTTGCACACACGTTACATCTTTTATGTAATACGTTCATCACTACATGTGACTACCCATGACGGGGAAGAGCCGATAGCTCTAACACGTTCTTTACAGTACCTACCACACACACTACATTAGTCATTAGTCAAACACTAACACGTATTCTCGCTATGAAGATCATGGCTGGAAGACGTGGAGGACGCAGAAATGCAGGCGGACGTGGAAACATCAACTTAACTCAAGCTGAGTTGAACGCCCTCATCAATGAACGGGTTGAGGAGGTACTTGCTGCACGGGAAGCTGCCCGTAACCAAAACCTACTGAACCAAGGTGATGAATCCCTTTTCATATTCACCTCGCATCACAATCACTTGTTTCCAATTCAATACACTCACTCGATACTTAACCCAACTCTACTCTTTGCATATTCCAGGAGCAAATCCTAACCCACCTCTCTGCACGTTCAAGATGTTTCTGGACTGCAAACCTCACTCATTCAGCGGCACTGAGGGAGCCGTTGGGCTATTACGCTGGATTGAAAAGGCGGAATCAGCTTTCGCTATGAGTAACTGCAGGAACGAGGATCGAGTCAAGTTCGCTGCTGGAACATTCGAGGGAGCTGCCCTCACTTGGTGGAACGCCAATGTTCAAAACCTAGGGCTTGATGCAGCCAACGCTCTGCCTTGGGATAATTTTAAGCAGATGTTGAACCGCGAATACTGTCCTCGCGGTGAGGTGCAGAAACTTGAGACCGAGTTTTGGAACCACAAGATGATAGGTTCCGAGGTCGAGGCTTACACAGCTCGATCTTATGAGTTAGCAAACCTGTGCCCGGAAATGGCAACCCCACCCTTCAAACACATAGAGAAGTACATCGACGGACTGCCACCCCAAATTCAGGGCATGGTGCTCTCTGCTGATCCTATCACCATGCAACAAGCCGTACGATTAACCCACAAGCTCACTGACTCGGCTGTTGCACAAGGACTCTTGCCACCCCGTGGTGCTGTGACCACGACCAACGACAAGGGCAAACGAAAATGGGATGACACCCTGAACAAACCAACCACCCTCCAACCACCACCGCAGCAACGTAAGTTTGGGTCATCTCAAGCTTACGCACCACCCATCCCAACCAACCAAGGCTCAGGATCCTACGCAGGCAAACATCCTAAGTGCAACAAATGCAATTTACACCACGTTTTGGGACAATGCGGTTCTATCCGATGCCAACGTTGTGGCAAGGGGGGACATCTCGCCAAAGACTGCAGGGGTGAGCTGCGTACAAAGACCCCACAGCTGCAGCAACAACAACTCGAGGCGCCGAAAGGCTGCTTCGAATGTGGAAAGCCAGGGCATTTCAAGAGGGACTGCCCGCACCTGAAGAACAATGACAATAACGGGAACAACAACGGTCCGAAGGGACGAGCCTTCGTGATCGGGGCAAAGGAGGCCAGAAGGGATCCCAACCTTGCAACCGGTACGTATCTCTTAAATAATAATTATGCTTCTGTGTTGTTTGATACTGGAGCCGAGAAAAGCTTTATATCTAAAGACTTTAGTGAGGTACTTGCCATAACCCCAACACCCTTAGAAGTTGAATACACGGTAGAGCTAGCAGATGGTAAATTGATTGTAACTAAGCACATTCTGAGAGAATGCACACTAGAGCTAGCTAACCACAAATTTAAGATTGATCTCATGCCGGTTACACTAGGCAGTTTTGATGTCGTAGTGGGCATGGATTGGTTATCTGAAAACCAAGCCGAAATCATTTGCCACGACAAGGTTGTGCGCATACCACTCCCTGACGGAGAAACTCTAGACATCAAAGGCGAAAGGAGTGACACTCCTCTGAACATCATCTCGTGCATGAAAGCTCACAAATGCTTACGAAAGGGATACACAGCCATATTGGCACTTATCACCGACAAGACTGAAGAGGAACAGAGAATAGAAGAAATCCCAGTAGTATGCGACTATCCCGATGTATTCCCTGAGGATCTACCAGGACTACCACCACCTCGGCAAGTGGAGTTCCGCATAGACCTTGTGCCAGGAGCAGCGCCCATCGCACGAGCACCTTATCGACTTGCACCTTCGGAGATGCAGGAACTGTCCAATCAACTGCAAGAGCTGTTGGACAAGGGTTTCATTAGACCAAGCTTCTCACCCTGGGGAGCTCCGGTCTTATTCGTTGTCACACCCCCAATTTCAACTAACGGAATCACACCGTTTGGGAACATGACAAACCAGGATCTCAGATCAATAGACATAGCGAAGACCTCTATATGAATTTCAAAAACATACGTTGGTCTTTAAAACAAACATAATAACCAGAGTTTACAAAAAGTGCGGAAGCGTTTAAAAACCATAAACAGTTGTAAATCAAACATTACAATTCAAGTACTTAAATATTCAAATTTAAATAATCAAAATGAAAGAAATGCATGAGACTCTATCTTCCTAGTCCATGCCAGCTGTTACGCGCGCCTTAGCGTCCTGAGAAAACATGCAAATCAAGTCAACACAAGGGTTGGTGCATAACACAGGTTTTTAAGTAATCATAGTGTTCAAAACATCAGTTTGAATAACAAGTTATAGATAACATAATCACAATTGCACAGTCATGATAGCTAGTCATATAACTATTTACATACGTGTTCGACACCGAAGCTGACTAGTTGCCATGCTATAGCATGTTTTCGCCTTGCCACTATTGTCTATCACAACAATAGTAAAAGAATGTGTTTGGTCAGTCAAACACCTGCGTAGATCCCATCTACCAGGTGAGGTTTGTCAAACCTAATAGATCTATTTCCAACTACCACGCTTTGCATTTACAGCAAACTAAACGGTTCGAGGTGTGTAAGGACTTTCAAGTTGATATGTTTTCACATAATGTAAACAGATAACTCATGCAAGTGTTATGTATCTAAAAATCAGTTTGTTGCACATGTTTTCTCCCCCAAAACAGTTTAAAATAAGAAAGGGGCCGTGTACGCACCTTTGATAAGAGTAGAATGATCAAGTATGTGTGAACTCGCGTAGAAATCCTCTACGAAGAATCTGTGATTTAAACAATAACCTATTGTTATTCGAATAATCGTTTTGTGCTTGAAATCACATACGTGTCAACACACGTATGTTAAAGTGTGAGAATTTGGCATACGGAAGTACGCGTGTCACTGAAATCGATTAAATAAAATCATATTTGATTTTATTCAATTAATCGTAATTATACGCAATTTCGTGTTCGGACTAAAATATAAATTTTATCCTTCTAATGCGTTCGTATTCTCGTTACGGTTCCAACGCAACTTGAACGGACTTAATCGGAGTTCGTATGCGAAAGTTATGCTAAAAATACTAAAGTTGATTTAAAACTCCAAAAATATGGCCGGGCCGGGACTCGAACCCGCGACCCTCAACATCAAACACACCGCGTCTACCATCTCAGCCCGCTAGGGTTTCGCGATGGTTATCAGCAATTAATTCTTTTAAATCCCATTCCAGTCCAAATCTCTTTCTCTAACATAGCCGAAGCAAAGATCTCCCTATTTGATCACGAATTCGATCCCGATTAACATCAACACCATAGGGTTTTCATTGGACAAGGATTTTCGAAGCTATCTATTAAGGTTAATCAGATTTTAACCTCTTCTTCTTAAAAATCCCCAATCCCGTTACTAATACAAGCCCTAGAACTTGAAATCTATCAATTCGATGTTATCAATTGAAATTAACTTAGGTATAACCTTAATCGAATCTGTCTGAAACTATTTACATCAATTAATTTGAATATCAAACCTGTTTAAATCAAAACCCCAAAATAGTTTTCGTGATGAACCCTAGATTTCAAAATTCATCAATTCGATACTTTTTGATGAAATTAACTTAGGGATTTCATTCAATGTGATGCCACGAAACAGTCTGTATAGGTCAATTTGATTTTTGAACTCATTACATTGAAATCCCCAAATATGTTCTTAGTATGAACCCTAGACCTCGGATTCATACTATTTGATGTTAGAAGTCACAATTATTATAGGGATTTGCTTAATCGGCATATTTAGGTGATGTAGAAGTGAACACTTACTTGTTTTGATAATGATTTGCCGGAACCCAATTTGCACTTGAACCCCGATCGACCTCCAACTCAAATCCTCTATCAGTTGCTTGATAATTCAAATTGTTGTAGGGAAAAGCTTCTGACTATGCCGATTTAGAGTTCTGTAACTCCAATTTGGGCGTTTATCATCAAATTATATAGTCCCCATGATTTCAAGTGGCGGTTACGACTATAGGAGTTACTCTTAGTTTAATTCGATCATAAATCATGTAATAAACTCCGAATTTATAATGGTAATCATCAATATGACTGTTACAACTGATCCAATCTACCCATAATTTGTTTTAAGATCAATTTTTGATTTTTACAACTTCATAAGGACGAATTTTGACTTTTAGAAGTCAAAATTTAGACTAACATCAATTACAACCTTAATCTTCACCAATTTAACACTTAGGAATTTATCTTTCTTAATTCCTAACTCCTATAAGTTATTCCGGCTCGACAACATATCATTTCGATCAATAAAGTTACTTTAATAACCCCAAATTATCACTAATTTGTTCCTTTAACTTAGTATTGGACTAGATTAACCCAATTGAACCTAATTTAAACTCATTGGACCTATTTTAACCTTACTGGACTTCCTAGATCTCACTGGGCCTCACTGGGCCTTCCTGGGCCTACCTTGGCCTTCCCTGGGCCTACTTTGTTCACATTGGGCCTTAATGGCCTCTCTTTGCTTATTGGGCCTATATTGGCTCTGTTGGGCCTACATAGACTTCGTTGGGCCTAATTGATCTTGTTGAGCCTCCATTAACCTTATTGGGCCTTCATTGACCTTGTTGGGCCTTCATTGGCCTTATTGGGCCTTGATTGGCCTTATTGGACCTTGATTGTCCTTGTTGGGCCTTCATTGACCTTATTGGGCCTTGATTGGTCTTATTGGGCCTTGATTATCTTTGTTGGGCCTGTGATAGCACCAACTCCCGTTAACAAGGTTAGTGTGAAAAGTCGGATTGTCACATCATCCCCTTGTTGAAGGAATTTTCGTCCCGAAAATTAGCAAGTGTTAAGAGTAGTTAGGAAACTACTTACTAGTTTAAATCGTACGTGTTAGTGTGATTTGATCATTCTGTGTGCTTGTGTGTACTCACACACAAAGTCTAATGCTTGCAACATCACAACTCAATTGTGATCGTTCAATGTAACTGTTTTGCGTGTACACTAGTTAGTTCACCTAACTGTGACCTGTTTGTGTTTGTGTTTGATCATACTGTGTTGTGTAACCTCACACATAGTGAGTGTCTGAAACTGTTTGTACTATGCAACCCCGCACATAGCAAAGTGTATGTAACCAATGTACTATGCAACCCCGCACATAGCAAAATGTATATAACCAATGTACTATGCAACCCCGCACATAGCAAAATGTATGTAATCAATCGTGTATGTACTACCATAACATGTAACATATGAAATGTAGCACATAAAACATATAAAATGTAATGTAGCACAAATATCTGTAACAAAATCAATTGAATAAATAAAACGTTTGTGCTTACAGTTTGAAATTTGCAGTGTTGATGATGTGTGAAAGCATCACGTCATCCCCTTGTTGAAGGAAATTTCGTCCCGAAATTTAACGTGCGCTCTCAGTGTTAGCAGTAGATGTCTTGAATAGATGAGGATATTTCTTCATCATTTGATCTTCTCGTTCCCATGTGAATTCAGGACCCCGTCTTGAATTCCATCGGACTTTGACTATTGGAATCTTGCTTTGCTTCAATTGTTTGACCTCTCGGTCCATGATTTCTGCTGGTTCTTCAATGAATCGCAGTTGTTCATCTACTTGTATTTCTTCCAATGGTACAATCAATGTCTCATCAGAAAGACATTTCTTTAGGTTCGATACATGAAAGACATCATGAACTCCACTGAGTTCATCCGGTAGTTTGAGTTGGTACGCAACCGGACCAATCCTTTTCAGAATCTCAAAAGGTCCTACGTAACGTGGACTAAGCTTGCCGCGCTTGCCAAATCGTATCACACCTTTCCAAGGTGATACCTTTAGAAGAACTCGATCTCCTACTTGAAATTCCAACGGTTTACGACGTTTGTCTGCATAACTCTTCTGTCGATCCCGAGCCGCTGCCATACGGTTCCGGATTTGAACTATCTTCTCTGTTGTCTCGTGCACCAGTTCAGGACCTGTTAACTGACTGTCCCCAATTTCAGCCCAGCAAACTGGTGAACGACATTTGCGACCATACAAAGCTTCAAACGGTGCTGCTTGAATACTTGTATGATAACTATTGTTGTAAGAGAATTCCACCAACGGTAAATGATTCTCCCAGCTGTCACCAAAGTCAATTACACAAGCTCGTAACATATCCTCGAGCGTTTGAATCGTGCGTTCACTTTGACCATCGGTCTGTGGGTGATAAGCGGTACTCATATCCAAGCGAGTCCCCAATGACTTATGAAGAGATTTCCAAAAGTTGGAAGTAAACCGGGCATCCCGATCTGATATGATAGAGATTGGCACGCCATGTCGTGCTACTACTTCCTTGATATAAATGCGAGTCAGTTTCTCCATCTTGTCAGTTTCTTTGATTGCTAAGAAGTGTGCAGATTTCGTTAATCGATCGACAATTACCCATATCGTATCACAACCAGTCGGTGTACGGGGTAACTTAGTAATGAAATCCATCGAAATCTGTTCCCATTTCCACATCGGTATCTCTGGTTGTTGCAGTAAACCAGATGGCTTCTGATATTCAACTTTGACTTTCGAACAAGTCAAACATTTGCTAACGTACTTAGCAATATCAGCTTTCATGTGAGGCCACCAATACAGTGCCTTCAAGTCATGGTACATCTTGTCTGATCCCGGATGGACTGAATATCTAGACTTGTGTGCTTCGTCCATCACAAGTTCCCTTAAACCTCCATACAAAGGTATCCACATTCGATCAATGAAATAACGAATTCCATCAGGTTTAACATTCAATTGTTCTTCCATTCCTCGTAAAGATTCCGGTACTAAGTTTTCCGCTTTCAATGCCTCAATCTGAGCACTGTGTACCTTGTCAGGTAAATCAGTATGTATTGTCATCATAAGTGCACGAACCCGTCTTGTTCCCGTTGTATCTTTTCTGCTCAAAGCATCGGCTACGACATTAGCCTTTCCCGGGTGATACTTAATCGCACACTCATAATCGTTCAACAATTCAACCCATCGTCGTTGCCTCATGTTAAGCTCCTTCTGATCAAAGATATGTTGCAAACTCTTATGATCAGTATAAATAGTACACTTAGTTCCATACAGATAATGCCTCCAAATCTTCAAAGCAAAAACCACTGCTCCTAACTCCAAGTCATGAGTAGTGTAATTCTTTTCATGTGTTCGTAGTTGTCTGGAAGCATAAGCGATCACTTTATCCCGTTGCATCAACACACATCCCAAACCCTGTCCAGATGCGTCACAATACACCGCAAAGTCTTCCGTTCCTTCCGGTAAGGACAGAATCGGTGCGCTGCAAAGCTTCTGTTTCAATAACTGGAATGCAGCTTCTTGTTTATCCGTCCAGTTATATTTTGTTCCTTTGTGCGTCAGAGCTGTAAGTGGTTGAGCAATCTTTGAGAAACCCTCAATGAATCGTCGATAATAACCCGCCAAACCAAGGAATTGTCGTACCTCGGTAGGGGTCTTTGGCGCTTCCCAATTCTTAATCGCTTCAATCTTCGCTGGATCAACATGTATACCCTTTTCATTAACTATATGCCCCAAGAACTGTACTTCTCGCATCCAGAAATCACATTCTGAGAACTTAGCGTACAGTTGTTCCTGTTTCAATAGCTCTAGTAGTAATCGAAGATGTTCAGCATGTTCCTCCTCAGACTTTGAATAGATGAGAATGTCATCAATGAAAACAATGACAAACTTATCAAGATAAGGTTTACAAACACGATTCATGAGATCCATGAATACAGCTGGAGCGTTTGTCAACCCAAATGGCATGACCAAGAACTCATAATGGCCATAGCGCGTCCTGAATGCTGTCTTTGGAATATCCTCCTCCTGGACTCTTAGTTGATGATAACCCGACCTGAGATCAATCTTTGAGTAGTAACTCGAACCTTGCAACTGATCGAACAGATCGTCAATCCTGGGTAACGGATACCGGTTCTTGATAGTAACCTTGTTCAATTCCCGGTAATCGATACACATACGAAAAGTCCCGTCCTTCTTCTTTACAAACAATACTGGAGCTCCCCATGGTGAAAAACTAGGTCGTATGAACCCCTTATCCAACAATTCTTGCAATTGTGTGGATAACTCTTGCATCTCAGACGGTGCAAGTCGATAAGGCGCCCTAGCTATCGGTGCTGCGTCTGGTGTAAGATCGATTCGGAATTCCACCTGTCTCACAGGCGGTAATCCCGGCAAGTCTTCTGGAAATACCTCCGGAAATTCACAAACTATAGGTATATCTTCAAGTTTCTTCTCAGCTACTGGCTTTTCAGTTATAAGGGCTATAACTGCTGTATGACCTTTCCGCAGACATTTGTGTGCTTCATACAAGATATGAGACGCAGTGGCGTACTGCTCTTCTCTCCTTGTACATATAATGTCTCTCCCTGCGGAAGGGGTATACGAACAATCTTTTCATGGCATACAATTTCAGCCTGGTTCTTAGACAACCAGTCCATGCCAATAACTACATCAAAACTGCCTAAGGCAATAGGCATCAAATCAATCTCTAATGTCTGACCCATCAAATCAAGGATACATCCCTTATAAATGTTTTCTACTACAATCAATTTACCATCCGCTAACTCCACAGTATAGGGACTATCTAAGGCAGTGGGACTAACATCTAGTGACTTAGCAAGTGAACTAGATACAAAACTCCGGTCGGCACCAGTGTCAAATAACATAGAGGCATAGTGATTATTTAAGAGGAACGTACCCGTAACGATGTTGGGATCCTCCCGCGCTTGACGTCCTCCAATCACGAACGCCCTGCCTCTAGCACCGTTGTTGTTGTTATTATTGTTGTTGTTGTTGTTGTTGGTGCCATTGCCATTACCGTTGCCACCTCCATTACCATTACCATTACCATTGTTGTCCCCGCCTTTCTTAAGTTGTGGGCAATCTTTCTTGAAATGGCCCATCTTGCCGCACTCAAAACAACCTTTCTGTGCGTTGTTTTGATTGTTATTATGGTTGTTGTTATTGTTCTGCAGCTCTCCGCGACAATCCTTAGCCGCATGTCCAACCTTGCCACACCTCTGGCACTTAGCTCTGTCACATTGGTTACCTGCATGATGGTAACCACACTTGTTGCATTTGGGGTGCTTACCAATATAGCCCCCCGATGATGATGATTGCTGACCACTGCTTGAACCATGATAAGACTTGTTTGAGTCTTGTTTCCTGTTCTGTTGTTGGTTATTACCCTTGTAGTTGTTGCTGTCCCACTTTCTCTTGTGATCTCCTACCTTGGTAGCAGATGTTCGCTTAGGCAGGGTCCCTTGCAACACTGCCTGGTCAGTAAGCTGATGTGCTAGACGAACAGCTTGTTGGATAGTGGTGGGATTTGCTGAAGTCACCAAACCTTGAATTTGAGGCACTAGTCCTCCAATGTACCTTTCGATCCACTTACTGGCTGGAGTAGCCATGTGTGGTAGCAGTCTGGCCAGTTCATGCGATCTGGTCGTATATTCCTCAATGTTTGACCCCTCCATCTTGAGGTGCCAATACTCCTCCTCCAACTTCTGCATTTCACTACGAGGACAATACTCCTCTTGTAGCAAAGTTTTGAAGTTGTTCCAGGTCAACGCATTTGCTTCACCCAACCCCAGGGTCTGAACATTGGAGTTCCACCAAGTCAGGGCTGGACCCTCCAAAGTTCCAGTAGCAAATTTCACTTTGCTGTCATCCGGGCAGTTGCACATCTCGAACACAGATTCAGCTTTTTCAATCCATCGGAGAAGTCCTATGGCTCCCTCCGACCCTTTGAAGTTGTGTGGTTTGCAGTCCAAGAACATCTTGAACGTGCAGACTTGTGGGTTAATCACTCCCCCAGCTGGACCCTGTGGCCCTGTGTTGTGTGTCTGAGCATACTGTGCAATAGCCTCCGCGACTCTGTTGTTGATTAGCTCGTTGAGCTCAGCAACAGTCATATGAACATTTCCCTCAGCCATTAGTTCCTATTTACAAGAAGTGTTAGCACGAAGTCAAAATCCAATGTAACATGTGTAAGTAAAACAACAAACACAACATGTAATATAATCAACACAGTTGTTGGAAACAAACAATAATTTTTTTCATAAATAGAAACTTTCTTTGAGTACAATACTTTTGAAATGAAATACAAAATTTCAAACTACTAATGTAGGAACACAACCCGTTCCTAATAAGTTTAAACAAAACAGAAATAAAAGAAAGAGAATCAATCGTCCTCAACGGTGGATTCAGGATCGGACTCAGCAATTGGTGCTGGTTCCTCCTCCTCATCCTCGTCCTCATCCTGTTCCTCATTCTCAACTACCACCAAATCCTCCAAAGCTTCAATCCTGCCCTCCAAGATCTCGGCTCGGTTCTCTGACTCCTCTAAACGACCAATCATGTTCCACATCTCATCTCGCATGTCATGAACCAGTTGGGCAAGTTCCTCTTGCCTCTCAATGGCATCCCATAACTCCTGAGATCTCTGATAGAGCTTCTCCTCTGCTGTATCCACGTCCTCGCGCAACTTGGCGATCTCCTCTGCATCCGTCCTTTGCCTCTTAGGCTCAGGAGCGTCCAGTGCTGGTGGTGGATGTGTAGATGGTCCTGCAGCATAGAGTCCCTGGGTATTCACCCATGGTGCCTCCACCGGATCTTCATCCTGGTCCTCAACTGGATCCTCCTCTGGATCCTCATCAGGATCCTCTTCTGGATCCTCCTCCGGATCCTCCTCCGGGTCTTCCTCCGGATCCTCCTCTGGATCGGAGTCCTCCATCTCATATGGTGGAGGTGATGGAATGGGTGGTGGTGGTGATGATGGTGGTGCCGGAACCATCGGCTCCTCGTCCTCGGAATCATCAATGATAACATAAGGAACTGATGATGAAGCCATGCCTGTTACATAATATCATATGTAAGTGCAGTGCCATGGAATACGTAAGCAAGTCAATTACATAATGTCATATGTAATTTCTAAGCAGTATGTGTAAACATGTGTGTCTAATGTCTAACAGTCATAGTCTAGGCCTACAAATGCAAACCTAGTTCGCTATAACCAATGGCTCTGATACCAATCTGTCACACCCCCAATTTCAACTAACGGAATCACACCGTTTGGGAACATGACAAACCAGGATCTCAGATCAATAGACATAGCGAAGACCTCTATATGAATTTCAAAAACATACGTTGGTCTTTAAAACAAACATAATAACCAGAGTTTACAAAAAGTGCGGAAGCGTTTAAAAACCATAAACAGTTGTAAATCAAACATTACAATTCAAGTACTTAAATATTCAAATTTAAATAATCAAAATGAAAGAAATGCATGAGACTCTATCTTCCTAGTCCATGCCAGCTGTTACGCGCGCCTTAGCGTCCTGAGAAAACATGCAAATCAAGTCAACACAAGGGTTGGTGCATAACACAGGTTTTTAAGTAATCATAGTGTTCAAAACATCAGTTTGAATAACAAGTTATAGATAACATAATCACAATTGCACAGTCATGATAGCTAGTCATATAACTATTTACATACGTGTTCGACACCGAAGCTGACTAGTTGCCATGCTATAGCATGTTTTCGCCTTGCCACTATTGTCTATCACAACAATAGTAAAAGAATGTGTTTGGTCAGTCAAACACCTGCGTAGATCCCATCTACCAGGTGAGGTTTGTCAAACCTAATAGATCTATTTCCAACTACCACGCTTTGCATTTACAGCAAACTAAACGGTTCGAGGTGTGTAAGGACTTTCAAGTTGATATGTTTTCACATAATGTAAACAGATAACTCATGCAAGTGTTATGTATCTAAAAATCAGTTTGTTGCACATGTTTTCTCCCCCAAAACAGTTTAAAATAAGAAAGGGGCCGTGTACGCACCTTTGATAAGAGTAGAATGATCAAGTATGTGTGAACTCGCGTAGAAATCCTCTACGAAGAATCTGTGATTTAAACAATAACCTATTGTTATTCGAATAATCGTTTTGTGCTTGAAATCACATACGTGTCAACACACGTATGTTAAAGTGTGAGAATTTGGCATACGGAAGTACGCGTGTCACTGAAATCGATTAAATAAAATCATATTTGATTTTATTCAATTAATCGTAATTATACGCAATTTCGTGTTCGGACTAAAATATAAATTTTATCCTTCTAATGCGTTCGTATTCTCGTTACGGTTCCAACGCAACTTGAACGGACTTAATCGGAGTTCGTATGCGAAAGTTATGCTAAAAATACTAAAGTTGATTTAAAACTCCAAAAATATGGCCGGGCCGGGACTCGAACCCGCGACCCTCAACATCAAACACACCGCGTCTACCATCTCAGCCCGCTAGGGTTTCGCGATGGTTATCAGCAATTAATTCTTTTAAATCCCATTCCAGTCCAAATCTCTTTCTCTAACATAGCCGAAGCAAAGATCTCCCTATTTGATCACGAATTCGATCCCGATTAACATCAACACCATAGGGTTTTCATTGGACAAGGATTTTCGAAGCTATCTATTAAGGTTAATCAGATTTTTAACCTCTTCTTCTTAAAAATCCCCAATCCCGTTACTAATACAAGCCCTAGAACTTGAAATCTATCAATTCGATGTTATCAATTGAAATTAACTTAGGTATAACCTTAATCGAATCTGTCTGAAACTATTTACATCAATTAATTTGAATATCAAACCTGTTTAAATCAAAACCCCCAAAATAGTTTTCGTGATGAACCCTAGATTTCAAAATTCATCAATTCGATACTTTTTGATGAAATTAACTTAGGGATTTCATTCAATGTGATGCCACGAAACAGTCTGTATAGGTCAATTTGATTTTTGAACTCATTACATTGAAATCCCCCAAATATGTTCTTAGTATGAACCCTAGACCTCGGATTCATACTATTTGATGTTAGAAGTCACAATTATTATAGGGATTTGCTTAATCGGCATATTTAGGTGATGTAGAAGTGAACACTTACTTGTTTTGATAATGATTTGCCGGAACCCAATTTGCACTTGAACCCCGATCGACCTCCAACTCAAATCCTCTATCAGTTGCTTGATAATTCAAATTGTTGTAGGGAAAAGCTTCTGACTATGCCGATTTAGAGTTCTGTAACTCCAATTTGGGCGTTTATCATCAAATTATATAGTCCCCATGATTTCAAGTGGCGGTTACGACTATAGGAGTTACTCTTAGTTTAATTCGATCATAAATCATGTAATAAACTCCGAATTTATAATGGTAATCATCAATATGACTGTTACAACTGATCCAATCTACCCATAATTTGTTTTAAGATCAATTTTTGATTTTTACAACTTCATAAGGACGAATTTTGACTTTTAGAAGTCAAAATTTAGACTAACATCAATTACAACCTTAATCTTCACCAATTTAACACTTAGGAATTTATCTTTCTTAATTCCTAACTCCTATAAGTTATTCCGGCTCGACAACATATCATTTCGATCAATAAAGTTACTTTAATAACCCCAAATTATCACTAATTTGTTCCTTTAACTTAGTATTGGACTAGATTAACCCAATTGAACCTAATTTAAACTCATTGGACCTATTTTAACCTTACTGGACTTCCTAGATCTCACTGGGCCTCACTGGGCCTTCCTGGGCCTACCTTGGCCTTCCCTGGGCCTACTTTGTTCACATTGGGCCTTAATGGCCTCTCTTTGCTTATTGGGCCTATATTGGCTCTGTTGGGCCTACATAGACTTCGTTGGGCCTAATTGATCTTGTTGAGCCTCCATTAACCTTATTGGGCCTTCATTGACCTTGTTGGGCCTTCATTGGCCTTATTGGGCCTTGATTGGCCTTATTGGACCTTGATTGTCCTTGTTGGGCCTTCATTGACCTTATTGGGCCTTGATTGGTCTTATTGGGCCTTGATTATCTTTGTTGGGCCTGTGATAGCACCAACTCCCGTTAACAAGGTTAGTGTGAAAAGTCGGATTGTCACATTCGTAAAGAAGAAGGATGGCACGTTTCGTATGTGCATTGACTATCGGGAATTGAACAAAGTGACAATCAAGAACCGTTACCCCTTACCCCGCATCGACGATTTGTTCGATCAACTGCAAGGATCGAGTTATTATTCCAAGATCGATCTGCGATCTGGGTACCATCAGTTGAGGATTCAGGAGGAAGATATACCCAAGACTGCTTTTCGCACTCGGTATGGCCATTATGAGTTCTTGGTTATGCCGTTTGGACTGACAAACGCACCCGCAGTATTCATGGATCTCATGAATAGAGTGTGCAAACCCTACCTCGACAAGTTTATCATTGTCTTTATAGATGATATTCTCATCTACTCCAAAACCCAAGAGGAACACAAAGAGCATCTACAATTGGCTCTTGAACTGCTACGGAAAGAGAAGCTGTACACTAAACTCTCAAAGTGCGACTTCTGGATTCGAGAAGTCCAATTTTTGGGACATGTTGTTAATGAACAAGGGATTCATGTGGATAAATCTAAGATAGAGGCAATCAAAGACTGGGAAGCACCAAAGACCCCATCTGAGGTGCGACAATTCCTAGGATTGGCCGGCTATTACCGACGATTTATTGAAGGATTTTCGAAGATAGCCCAACCCCTTACAGCCTTAACCCATAAGGACAAGAAGTATCTCTGGACTGATAAACAAGAAGCTGCATTCCAACTTCTCAAGCAGAAGCTCTGTAGTGCACCTATCTTATCACTTCCTGATGGAACGGATGACTTCGTAGTATATTGCGATGCCTCAATACAAGGACTCGGCTGCGTGCTGATGCAGCGCGACAAGGTGATCGCATATGCTTCTAGACAATTGAAAGTCCACGAGAAGAACTACACCACCCACGACTTAGAACTTGGAGCCGTGGTATTCGCACTCAAGATCTGGAGACACTACCTGTACGGTACAAAGTGTACGATATACACTGACCACAAAAGCCTCCAACACATATTCGAGCAGAAGGAACTGAACATGCGACAACGTCGCTGGCTCGAGCTCTTAAACGACTATGAGTGCGCTATCAAGTACCACCCGGGGAAAGCCAATGTAGTGGCCGATGCCCTAAGCCGGAAAAACACATCGAAACCCAAGAGGGTACGAGCTTTACAGCTTACCATCCTTCCCAACCTCCCTGAGCAGATACGCAATGCCCAGGTGGAAGCACTTAAACCTGAAAATCTAGCGGCTGAATCACTAAGGGGAATGGAGCAACACCTTAAAGCAAAGGACGATGGTTTACAATATTTCATGGAACGCGTTTGGGTTCCACGCCACGGAAACCTACGAGACCTTGTGATGGACGAGGCTCACAAATCCCGATATTCCATTCACCCTGGATCTGATAAGATGTATCACGATCTGAAGATACTTTACTGGTGGCCGCACATGAAAGCCGACATCGCTACTTACGTAGGCAAATGCTTGACTTGTGCCAAAGTCAAGATCGAGTACCAGAAACCATCTGGATTACTCACACAACCAGAGAACCCCATGTGGAAGTGGGAACAAATCTCCATGGATTTTATCACCAAATTACCCCGTACCCCAAGTGGATGTGACACAATATGGGTGATTGTGGACCGACTGACTAAGTCAGCACATTTCCTTGCGATCAAGGAAAATGACAAGATGGAAAAACTGGCCAGAATCTATGTCAAGGAAGTGGTCTCGCGACATGGAGTGCCGATCTCCATTATTTCGGATCGAGACGCCAGATTCACTTCTAACTTCTGGAAATCACTACAAAAGTCGCTTGGCACGCGGTTGGATATGAGTACAGCATACCACCCACAAACTGATGGCCAAAGCGAACGCACGATACAAACTCTAGAAGATATGCTACGAGCATGCGTAGTGGACTTCGGCAACAGCTGGGAAACCCACCTACCGTTAGTAGAGTTTTCCTACAACAACAGCTATCACACCAGCATCAAAGCAGCGCCTTTTGAGGCACTCTATGGCAGGAAATGCCGATCACCCATCTGTTGGGCGGAAGTGGGCGACAGCCAACTTACTGGCCCGGAACTTGTGCACGAAACTACAGAGAAGATCGTGCAAATCAGAAACCGCATGGCAGCAGCTCGGGATCGTCAAAAGAGCTATGCCGACAAACGCCGAAAGCCTTTGGAATTTCAGGTAGGAGACAAAGTCCTTCTGAAAGTTTCACCATGGAAAGGCGTCATTCGTTTTGGTAAACGAGGCAAACTGAACCCACGGTATATTGGACCTTTCGAGATCCTGAAGAGGATTGGTCCAGTGGCATACCAACTCAACTTACCAGCCGAACTCGATGGAGTTCACAACGTATTTCATGTCTCAAACCTAAAGAAGTGTTTATCGGATGAAACACTTATTGTTCCACTGGATGAGATCCAGGTGGATGAACAACTACAGTTCGTGGAAGAACCGGTAGAGATCATGGACCGTGAGGTCAAACAACTCAAACAGAGTAAGATTCCTATTGTCAAAGTCCGATGGAACTCAAAACGCGGACCTGAATTCACGTGGGAACGTGAAGATCAGATGATGCGCAAATATCCCCATCTCTTCAAGCAGACAACGTCGAACGTCGACAACAACGAATAAATTTCGGGACGAAATTCCTTTCAACAAGGGGATGATGTGACAACCGGAAAATTGTTACCTTTCAAACACTGTTGCTTCTCAAATACTACCAACAACAACCAAATTTCGGGACGAAATTTCTTTCAACAAGGGGATGATGTGACACCCGGCAATTTCAGGTAAATTGCAACTCTTATATTCTTTACACTTCACATTCATACTTGTTGTATTTCATTTAATTATGTTTAATTAGATGAGTTGAACACACACAACTGCGAAACGATAGTTCGAGGAACTATCGAATCGTACATTGCACATTGGTTTTAGAAACCAAGTGTGGCAACCACAACACTTACACAAAACAATGATTCGGATTATTATTGAATTGTGCATCACACGTTGATTGGATTAATCAAGCGTGCAAACACTTCGTTAGACACGAGCACAAACTACGAAAGATAATTCGAGTAATTATCGAAACACACACGAATCTCACGAACGTTGGTGATCAGTTAAACTTATGTGCTATTACATGATTATGTGCTAAACATATGTTAAGTGTTTAGGATAAACGTTAGAGATCAAGTACGAGCGAAATCGTATCAACGAAATCGAAAAACAAGGATATGGACCCATCGCGGTACGCGACAGGTTCTTCGGCGAAAGTCTTCGCGGTACGCGAAGCAAACCGGGAGTCGAACTCCCGAATCCTATCGCGGTACGCGATGAAAACTTTTGATCGGCCTCCGCGGTACGCGAAGGCCATGCAGATCAGATTTTCTTTATAATCAACCCCATCTCACTTCTATCCGGTTCCTTTGCAAATCACTCGAACATTCACACCCATTTGCGACCAAAACCCACTGATATCTACCTTAAAACCCCCTGGTAACATCCTTGAGGCTCTTCTTTGCAACCTTGGAGTCATTTGGAGCTCTTGAAGCACAAGGAAGGTCTTGGAAGCCATCGAAAAGCTTGGAGCAACCATCAACCCACTGGAATTTCATCATCAGTAGCCATCTCCACCGAATCTCAGCTTTAAGGTAGTTTTAATATGATTTTTAGTAGCTAGATCGTACATGCAACGGGTTAAAACCCACATGCAACTCCGTTTAGTTATTGTGCTCAAATTTGTTGGTGATTTGATGAATAGGTGTTGTAGATTTACTGATTTTGATGCTTAGAAATGTTAGAATTGAGTTTTGATTAAGTTAGGCTTGATTTGATAATGTTTTGGTGCACTTGCCATAAAAGGAAACTTTTATGTTGCAAGTCTTGGATTTGTAACGATCTAGACATGTTAGACATGTCTAGATATTGTTAAATGTATATTGGAGTGTTTAGAAACACATTGGGGTATTTGATTTTGTCAAAAACTTGGTTTTATAGAAACTTACTAAAAATGGAAACTTTTAGAAATCAAAAGAGGGCTTTTGATGTTTTAAAGTGTTTTGATGAACTTGGGATATTGAAATATGTTTAGAAATGATTTCTAAGCATATTGGAAACCTTGATTTGCGAAAACGAGTTTTAAACGGATACTTTCCAAATAAGGAAACTTTATTTGGGCAAAACGGCATAAATGGTGATTTATGCGCAAACGACGTGTTTTAAGAGTTTGAACGTGTTTTATAAACATACTGGAAGTCATTAGTTTTACGAAATGGAATTTCATAACCACACTTTCCTAAAGTGGAAACTTTCTAAAAATACCTTAAATGTGTTTAGAGTCATAGGATGCATTTTGGTGTCCTATGTGCATCAAGGCACATGAACACAACAATCGTGTCACCAACGATTCGTCGAGTCTCACAAGTCAACACACACATACTCGGTTGAGCACACCGACACTTGGAGTTGTATGGATTACAACACACCACAAAACACATACTTACACCTATACGATCATAGGTGCTTACTAGCGGGACAGCTAGCTTTCGCAGACGCGAACACCCTGTAAACCGGAACTGCTCTATCAGGTGAGTTCACGGCCCCTTTTTACTTTTTCTACCTTTGGGGGAGAAAACATTGCATGATAAACTGTTTTTGGAAAACAACTCATTTCATTTATGTATGGACATGCTTTATCATTATATGTATATGTGTGGACCACATCACAACTAAAAGTCCTCGCGATACTCCTCGGACCGTTAATAGCTTAACACCTAGCATGGTAATCTTGAATAGTACTATTTGGGCCTGACAAGCCCCACTACACCCGACTGGAGGTCGGAACAGTGCAAAATTGACCAACACTTTGCCATAGTCTTGTGATGGACATGGCGGGAGGCACCCACTGTCAGCTTCGGTACCATCCACAATATAATATAACTGTATTGACTAGCTATCAATCGATACTGCATTGTA
This sequence comes from Mikania micrantha, assembly GCA_009363875.1. Lineage (NCBI taxonomy): Eukaryota > Viridiplantae > Streptophyta > Magnoliopsida > Asterales > Asteraceae > Mikania > Mikania micrantha. The sequence continues at coordinate 33,428,803 of CM018694.1, read as the reverse complement.
TGATATGTAAATATGCAAAACTCTTACTTTAAACATTTTGATGTTTACTGCTTATGAAAAACCTGTGCTCTCACCAACCTTTGTGTTGACCCTTTTACTCGCATGTTTTCTCAGGTAGCTAAGGCACGCGCACAAGGATAGGATGCTAGGATGGAGTCCCATGCATCAGCTTTAGTGTCTTAGATCATCGATAACATTTAACGTTTTTACTTGGTTATGTCTTGTATTGATAAACAACTTTCAATCGCTTCCGCAAACTTTAAATTTATGATGTTCTGAAAACTGTTTTAAAATAACGCTTCCGCAACTTATGAACTGTATTTGTTTTGAGATTGTATAACTTCCGCAACTCTGATTTTGCAAATTGATTTATCCATGTAATTGGATGTACGTATATAACCAGACATGTAGGTCTCGCATGTTGTGTGACCGGAGACTGCGATCCTGACAATCTGCCGCCGTTCGCGCCCCGGAAGGGACGGGATTTCTCGGGGTGCGACATTTACCCTATGACAAATGCAAATATTTGCCGTGGTGGCAAATCTATGCACATCTCAAAGAATGATTTATGTTATCTTTCCATTTACTTACAAGTCATTTGGCTTGTAAAGTTTCATTGAAAGAATTGATTCACATGATACTATAGGAGAACTCTATCGGTGGAAAATGGGAGTCCGAATTCCCACCAAAATCCAAAACACATGTTCGCAACATGTCCTCTAGGGTCTGTATAGTATGTTTGTTTTGATCGTCTGTTTGTGGATGGTAAGCTGTATTCAAATTTAAGTTCGTTCCTAGAGATTTCTGCAACATCTTCCGAAACCTTGATGTGAATCTGCTATCTCGATCTAAGATGATAGATAATGTTACTCTGTGCCGTACACTATCTAATTGATGTGCAATCTCGCCAGTTTCTCCATGGTGAAGGTTTCACGCATTGGCAAGAAATGAGTAGATTTTGTTAAACGATATATGATAACCCAAGTTGTATCATGACCACTGGAAAGGTGGGGTAGCTTGGTAATAAAACCCATAGCTATTTGTTCCCACTTCCATTTCGGAATCTAGGGCTGTTCTAGTAAACCAGACGGTTTCTGGTGTTCCGTTTTAACCTTCACTCATGTAAGACATCGACCGACATACTCGGCTATATCCTTCTTCATTCCCGACCACCGATAAAATCCCCATAAGTCGTGATACATCTTATCGGTGCCTGGGTGTTTACCTTACGTCATTCGTCACAAGGTATTAGCAACTCTGCTAGTCTTTTTCAGATGATGTTGAGCTATCACTTAAGATTACCCATAAATTTAATCCATCATGACTATGTCATGTGGATTTTATTATAGCCACTATCTGAAATAACTCAATGAGTTATAAGGCTAAGTTTTCCAAAATAACCCAATTGTTTTGATCTGTCAGACATTTTCTTATTAAAATGCCTGAGGTTTTGATCCTGCATATCATCTCGAACTTCCTTGTTGATTCTGGATCTGGTGTTAAGTTGTATCCATGTTTAACCTATATGGGTAACTACCCTGTTATTGTCATTAATCCTAAATTCCCAATAACATCTGTTGGTCCTGTTGGCTCTTACTGACCTACTATCTAATCTATCATACTCTTACTCTCCCTCTAAAATATGTCCTTTCATGTCATTGCTAAAATCAGGGTTTCCTAGGATAAGAAGTTCAAGTCTAATTGATCCTGAGTTTGGAATAACTGCCTACCCACTTAGCTCAACATTTCCTACAACCCATAGTGTGCTAATCAGTATAAATATCTAAAGTTGATATTATAACAGACATACACATACTGCAGAATCCTATCAGATGTATAAAGATGACTTCCCAAACAAATTTTTGGGAATTACATTGGTAGTGTTCCGGGGAACTAAGACTAAGTGGTTTAAGAATAACCTAATCTCAATTTGTTTAAGGATATCCTAATTTGTTCTTAAGTATGTTTCTTTATTGAATTCTACATGCGATCTGTTTCTATAAAGCTTTCTCCTTTACTACGATAGTGATTTCTGATTAAGTTATAAGCAATGATTATCCTACTTCTTTTATCTAATTGGTAGTTAAATAATCAAAGGTTTCCTTATCTTTATATTCCTAAACTAAGACAAAGTTTTACATTTTAACTATCATATTATTAGATAACTTAAATATACAAAATAAAATAACATACCTATGGAGTCATCGGACTCCGAGCGTATTCCAGGAGCTGGTAAAGCATGTAGTTCCTTAGTAGCTGATGCGTCTGCTGGAGGCATCCTCCTAGGGCAGTTCCTTGCGAAATGTCCGAGCATTCCGCATGAGCAGTAGCTGTGGTCGTGTCAAGAGGAAGTAAAGATGCTCGCTTTCTGTCCCTGTTTCCGAGTTGGAATAATCCGACACATTTGAATCCAGTGTCCGTATTTTCCATAGTTCAGACAGTGTCTGCCTGGTTTCTCCTCGCTATGGTGAAAGCCACATCTTGTACATTGAGGAAATGTACTAATGTACTGATGGGGAATAGGGGCTATTAGTGGCCTACACTGTTGCATCCAGTGTGTAACATCAGTGTCGAAAACGTCACCGGAACAGTGATCTTAAACAGTGACATGAACAGTAAACAGGTACAAACTACAAACATTTTATTTCATATCATATTCATATCATTGTCATTATCATTTTGTGTTAGCAAACAACAAATTGAGAAACATTTAACAGAAACAAAGTTAAGAAATAGGGTTCTTGAGTCAGATAATTATCTGGCAACATAGAACCATCATGCGATTATTTGTTAGGATTTATTATGTATAAACGTATGCGAGGCTTTACAGAACCAAAACAAAAGGGTGTTGTTATGTGAATGCTAAATTGACGGGTTATTCGTATTGGTGACGATCTGTACGAATATATCTGAAGGTTTAACGTTCTGAATAAAATCCAATAATTAGAAAACAATATTGAAAAGTATAGTTATCGCCGTGTTTGTACGGGTGACGATTCGAACGAATACGCGCGATGATCGTACATTTCGATTTAAACAGTAAACTAATATTTTAAAATTTAAATAAATAAAAGATATCAGTTAATTTATTAGGAATCACAACTTAAGATGATTTATAAATTCTATTTTTATTAAATCGTATCGTCTCGTGATGAAAACCCCGAGAAAACAGCTGATTTCGCGAAACCGATCGAGACCGAGCCATAGGATAAATCGAAAGCAATTAATGGAGTCATTTACTCCCACACCAACCTCCACCACCCCCTTTCTCATCACATTCACGTTCATCACTTCTCTCTCTCTCTAGAACAAGTTTCTCCACCTTCTCTCTACGATTGTGTGACAAATTCTTTGCGGATTCAAGCTTTCTAGGTGTCAAGACGTTCATCTCAACACGTAGATCATGAGAGTACAAGAATTTCAAGCATTTGACCGACGAGATTGAGGTAAACACTTATTTTATTTTCGATTTTGAGGGTTTTTCTCGACTCCTTGTAACTAGGAGGATAAAACCGGTTTAAAACATTAGATATTATTAGTTAGGTTATCTCGAAAACCCTAGAAAGTACTAGGAGTGATTTGTAACAGATTGAGCTCGTAAGGATGAAGATGGTGCTGCCCAAACATGTACAGGTTCGTGAACCATTTTGTCGAACCCCTAAGAGAGTGCCGAACCTTCATGCAGGCGGCTGCAATGAGACACGAACCGGGAAACCCTAGCCGAACCTAAGGGTTTGCCTGCCGAACCTTGGATCAAATGCCGAACCCTGCATCACGAACCTGTCTACTCTGAGCCACGCACCTGTTGAACTGGTCAGGACCTGCACCGAACATGTGCTTTTGGCTCACGAACCCTGAGCACCTGCGACTTTCTAGCCGAACCCTTAAAGTTGCGAACCCTCTTTCCTTGGGCGAACCTAGGGTGGCGAACCCTAGGATTCACGAACCTATTTTGCCGAACCATATAGGGACCGAACCCTCCTTAGCCGAACCATAGGTGGTCACGAATCTAAGTAGGATGCTACGAACCTATGGCTAATTAGGAGTTGGCCGAACCTTCCATGTACAGACGAACCATGAGTGTGCCACGAACCATACACCCTGGCCGAACCCTTAACTCCATCATGGCCGAACCTTCCCTCATTATAGCCGAACCCTAAGGGTTCGTTAGTGTAGAAGTATTAGCCGAACCCAAGGAGATTTCCTCAAAAGATTCGCTGCTCCTTGGGGATACCGAATCTAAAATGTTATCGAATTAGTGTGTGATGGACTAAGGGCTATAAATTCAAGTCTAAGAACCACGGGGATGTACATATGAGAACTCAAAGTCTAGAAACGAGCTAAGGATACATGCATGCATGAAATATGTTGTGTGTGTTTGAGCATGGACCAAAAAGTAGGGTTACTGAGGGATATGGGTTTTCATGAAACATAATAACACCTCAATATAAAGGTGAACATCTATTAATTTAGCCTAAAACATGTGAAAGATTTTCAAGAACTCATATGGATCAAAATCAGAGTTTTGTTATCAATCCGGAATCAAAGACTACTAAACGGGTTGATAGGGACCCAATGGGCCAACTAAGGCCCATCGTATGTAAATGCTTAATTGATTTAAGGAGCCATGAAATTTTAATTAAAGAAACCTATATATGAACTTGTTAGATTTAATTAAATGATTTTGACTCAATATTGAATTAAAATGGAATTTATTTATAAATTGTTTTGATCAAAGGTTTATTATGATTATTTTGATTGGAAATTGTTGTAAATGGACAATATAATTGTCTGGATTTGAACTAAATACAAAGGAGACTCTGCCCGAATTTTTGTAAAATTTAATGATAAGGGTGGTAACTAATCATGGGAAGTGGGTTCATAAAAGGGTAACTAAGTTAGATTAGATCATAGAATCATTTAGTAAAGTAGGACACTTAGTTACACACACCAAGATCAAACCTTAGGTGCGACGACTATTACGTATACTTATCGTATTCAAACTCTTATAAAATAACTCAGGAACCGAAGAAACCTAAGCTACAACAAGAGCGCGCATTTTGTGTTAGATCATTTACATAGCAGCACAGGTGAGTTCATTGCCCCTTTTCTAACATTTTGTTTTAAAACGCGGGGCTGAGAAGCATGCGTAAACTGTTATTTAAATTGTTTACTTAAATGCTTTTAAATTTATATGTTTTACATATATAAATGATAACCTAGATCATATCTGGGTGAATTTTATGCAGGTGTTTACTAAATTTATCTACTTATAATTTAAGTGGATAATTGGGTTAAACTAAACATTTTGACAAATCAAGTGGGTGATTTCAACGAATCAAACGAAACATTTTGACAAAACAAGCGGTTGTTCAAACGAATCAAATGAAACTATTTTGACAAAACAAATGTGGGAGTTCAACGAATCAAACGAAACTATTTTGACAAAACAAGTGTGAGTTCAATGAATCAAACGAAACTATCTTTGCAAAGTTAATATTCGATGTTCAACGAATCAAGTGTTTGATGAACAACGAATCAAAAGTACATTTGATCAACGAATCTAGTATTCCATGATCAACGAATCAAGTACATCTTGTAACAAAATCAGACGAATCAATAAATCATTTTCAGGGGAAAGTCTGGGAAATATCAAAGATAACATATGCCAACGAAACAAAACGAATCAAGTACGAATCAAGAAATCCTACATTTCAAGAAGTCCTAGCTAGACCGATTGATCTGTAGGTCATATGTTTGCTGATATTTACAAAATTCCCTAACTACTAAGACCCTTGATTTACAGACTAGTCCACTAGAGTTGACCAAGGCCCAATCATTAGGACTTAGATTTTATTAAATGTTTACTCATTTATTTAATTAAGCATTTATTTACTGTTTCTACAATTACTGTGGTTGATCATTATTGTGATGAACTTAAGGAATCAACATAGATTCCAAATTGTTGTATTTACAGGAACAAAGAACTGAAGAATCATTGGTTTATTGGTAGGGGTAAAATGCTTAATTGTCATTAACATCAATGTCCTATGTGGATTAGTATGTGGTGGGACGGCGTCTGGGCGGGTTTGTAGGCTCGACTCAGGGGTATGCCCTATATATAAGCATACCGATCTGGATGATACATGTGATGTTAATGAGATTAAGGTTGTTACCCGAGGGTTTAACAAAGATTTTGAGTGTACATTTGAACTATTGTGAAGGAAGTGTGTGTTAGGTAAAAATGCTTAATTATCATTAACAACAATGTCATATGCAAATTAGTATGTGGTGGGACGGCGTCTAGGCGGGTTTGTAGACTTGACTCAGGGGTATGCCCTATATATAAGCATACCGATGTGGATATTACATGTGGTGTTAATGAGGTTAGGGTCTTTACCGAAAGAGGTTTACAAATCATTTTCAATTACTAAACCATATGAACTCACCAACCATGTGTTGATTTTATTTTTGCATGACTTCTCAGGTGACGAACAGGTCAACTAGGAAGCTCATGCTTTTGGACTAGGACTTCAGATAGAAGACTTTGTATTTTTGGACATGCATATTTTTGGAACATCATTACACAATTACTTTGTATATCTTGTGCAGCTACAAGATAGATATCTTATGATGTTTTATGATAGATTTACATTGTTAAATTATGAATGATACGGATGTAATTTAACTTTGTAATTCTATTCTATTTAGCATTTCTCATTTATATCATGTGCAATGTAAACAATCTGATCACTTTGATTATCACTCACGATATCGCGCCCCGGGAACCTTCTGCCCGACGGGGACTCCGATCCAACCCCGCCGGCTCGGGGTGTGACACAGTGGCTTGTCTTCCCACAGCGTTTGCACTGTACGCATGGGAGTTCAACTCGGTGATAGTAGTGACAAGCTGGATAGAGAGGGGCTTTTCCCTCATAGTGAACGCTAACTCCTGTAGTTAAATCTAGTGGGATTTGACTTATTGGTGTAGCTTCAGCGTAGTTCATAGGTCCTTTTCGCCTTTTAGCAGCACGACGTTTAGGTTTCTTGCTGGGTTCGTCTTCCTCTGGTTCCTTCTTCCCTGCAGAATTTTGTGGGAAGCTTCTAGCATACTCCTCACTATACCTGATCCCGGTGATGATTTCAGGAAGGACCGCCACCAATTGTTTAGTGATTAGGGTTTCCAGTGCAATAGTTGCTGGGTCCGTCTCTTGTGGAGGAGGAGGAGATGATTGTCGTCTTGGTGGCATTCTGATCTTAACTGTAGAGTTACTAGTTAGTACTCATGATCAAATGCCAAAACATATGCAAATAATTTTCCTAAATCCTATGTTCTCTATATGAGGTCCCTAAGTTATAGTCTAGGCCAAACCGTTATAAATAAATGACCTACATTCTCTATAACCTTGGGCTCTGATACCAATCATTCACACCCCGAGCCGGCGGGCCGGATCGAATGTCCCATCGGGCGGAAGGTTCCCGCGGCGCGATATCGGGATGATAATCGAAGTGATCCGATTGTATACAAAGCACAAAAAAGGAGAATAACTAAAGAACGATAAATATTAAACTACGAGACTAAATGTTAAATTACAAATGTCATGCTTGATAATTTACCTAAACATATAACCAATGAAATCATGAGACTACTATCTTGTGACTGTGCAAGATATTAACATGATTCATCATTCCCAACAAAGTATGAGCTCTACAAAAGTTACTAGGTCCACTATCTGGGCACCCTATTATGAAATCTTGCAAGCTTAATCTACTCCTGCATGTCACCTAAGAAGTCATGGAAGAAAAAAAAAGTCAACACATGGTTGGTGAGTTCATATAGTTTTTTGATTGAAAATGATTTTGTACAAACCTGACCGAACGACAACCTTAACCTAACCAACAACCACATATGTTGTCCAGTCAAGTATGCTTATATATAGGGCATACGTACCGTTTAGCCAGCCGCTAGCCCACCACATACGAAACCGTATAACATATTGTTGTCAATGATAATTAAGCGTTTCGTTCCTTATCATCAACACCAGTTCTTAGTTCTTTGTTCCTGCTAGTTTCAACAAAATGTGGAAATTCTCTTGATTCCTTAAGCTCTTCACACACACATGAACAACCATAGTGTAACATCTGTGCCGGAATCGTTACCGGAACAGTAATTTGCACAGTAAAGTGCACAGTAACTCAGGTACACATTACGCGAAACTATGTTGATACTATTTATACTTGAGGCTTAACACTAGACTATTATGCGATTGTTTGAAATATGATTTGAAACCTTAGGGTTTAACAGTCAGAAACATATCAGACAACACAGAACTAACGCACAGATATTTGATTTGATGCTAGTATGTATAAACGTATGCGAGGATAAACAGAACAAAACTATAACAGTTGTTGTCACAGAATGCTAAACCGACGAATTATTCGTACAGGTGACGATCTATACGAATAGCTCTGAAAGTTTAACGATCGGAAATGATGAATGAACAGTAGAAAACAAAAGCAGAAAGTGAAACGTACGATCGTGTTCGTACAGTTAGCGCTCTGTACGAAAACGCGCGTAAGTGACGTTTTTTGACGAAACGAAACGAAGACGATTCGAACGATAATAAATATAAGGAAATATAATATTTCCTGTTTTACAATTTTGAAACTCATCAGAAATAAATTAAAAAGAAACTATTTTAAATTAAAATACGTAAATTCGCGAAAGAATTAACGAAAAGCGTAAAAATAATATATACCGATAAATAATTCAAGAAAATGATATTTAAAATAATTACTAGAAATAACAACCTTCTAAACATTTAAAAATAAACCGAAACGAACCCGAATACCCTCGGGGTATTTAAAGCCCAAAGGAGGCTTTTAATCCCATTTTTCTCATCTCTTTCTCTCTCTAGAAGCTCTCACCCGGTTCTCTCTCTCACTAGAATAACCGATCTTCAACCGATCATGACTTGCTCGTTTCTTAACGAAATCAAGTGTTCTTGGTGTCCACGCGAAGCTCTCGACCACCTCTACGTAGAAGTACAACAGATCGGAGCTTCTTGTGACAACCAGTACCAGACCGTCCGGCAAGTCCGTACGGTGTGTGTACTTTCACCATCTACTGTGTGTAAATACAACACTTAAACAGTTGTGTGACAACAAAACTCAGAAAATAAAACCACAGTTGTATGTGTTTAAGTGAAAACTTAAATACAATAAATACAACAACTTAAGAGAAACAGCAGTGTGCAAACAAATAACGATAACAAATCGGTTGCGATCTGATATCCATAGATGACAGGAATCAGATGGCCGACAATTCAATGAGAATACAATGTGATAACAGGATGTTTAGTTGAGTCCGACAGTGAGGAAAAACTATGCTGAGACCACACCAGCCATGAGAGCACCACAACCACCACCATTATAAGTCAAGAAGCCGTATGCTGGCACGGCTCCTCAATGTAACAACTGTCAGTTTCATCATCATCTTGGAACCCCATGCAGACAATGCACAGGGTGCGGGAAATTGGGAATTGGCTTGATCACTGTAGGAATCCAATCCCCCATCACAGGAACAACCATGCAGCAAGGATGGCTGCTGCTACTGATCATAGGTCTTGCTACACATGTGGCGAACCTGGACATCTCTCAAGGGACTGTCCCAAGAGAATCCCACCAAAGGCACCGGTAGCTAGAGGACGGGCCTTTCAAATTGGAGCGGCTGCGGCTCGCCAGGACACTGACACCAATACTGGTACGCGTTTCATTCTAAATCTTTGCAGTTGTATTATTTAATACTAGCATAGATTATCGTTGCCTCTTCAGAGTTAGTTTAGAACTTACTCACAATTGAGGCAACACTCGGATATCTTTCACATGCACTAAATGACATGAACTTACTGTACGCCCACCTTTAGTGAACAAACACATACCATGGAATTCAAGGTGATGGACACGAGTGGTGTCAATACCACCATCGGAACGGATGCTTTGTCCCTGATAGGGATGAAGTCATCTAATCCGATAAAATATTTTGTATGTCATTATAGTGAACGGCAGAGATGCATTCATAAATCTCGTTTCTCAAGAACGAAAACTCACGATTAGATTCGTCAATGTTGTCATATCAGACAATATACGAATCGATTCTAACAAGGGGAGAAACGGGAGGTTTCTCCTGACAGAGAATAGTTCACGAGCCTAAGAATCATAGTGAACATTATAGAGCCTGAAATTGTTACAACAACTCGAGATACCACCATTGGAGTGTATACAAACAGCTATGGAATGTGATGCCAAGCTACCTTACACTTCCAGTAGACTTGATGTTCTTGAATTGACAGGAACAATGAAATCAAGTCTAATCATTACATAACTTTACACAAATGCCTAGGCTCCCTAAGGAGGACTAGGTCACATACAAACAATATCTTTCCAAGAAACATAAACATTTCGGATAGTGCGGTCGAGAGACTGAAAAACGAATCCGTATCACATCGAACAGACTTGGGGAAAACACTAAACACAACTTCGCATAAACATGAGAATATGAGAAACACATGATATCAAAGCACCTCCACCTATGCAAAGAAAAAGTAGTACCCGACAATGACGCTTAAATTTCGGGACGAAATTACTTTAACAAGGGGAGACTGTGACAACCACTACCAGACCGTCCGGCAAGTCCGTACGGTGTGTGTACTTTCACCATCTACTGTGTGTAAATACAGTACTTAAACAGTTGTGTGACAACAGAACTCAGAAAACAAACCACAGTTGTATGTGTTTAAGTGAAAACTTAAATATAATAAATACAACAACTCAAGAGAAACAGCAGTGTGCAAACAAATAACGATAACAAATCGGTTGCGATCTGATATCCATAGATGACAGGAATCAGATGGCCGACAATTCAATGAGAATACAATGTGATAACAGGATGTTTAGTTGAGTCCGACAGTGAGGAAATACAATTCAAACATAAATTGCAGTGTCGTTTCAGAATAACGAACTGACAGTGTGTTTGCGTGGGTGACGATTCACACAAACATATATGTGAGTTTAACGTTCTGAAATGATGACTGGGAAGTAGAAAACAAAAGTCGGAAAGCAAAACCATCGTCGTGTTCGTTCGAATGACGATTCGAACGAATACGCGCGATGGTGACGCGATCTGACGAAACGAAAACGAAACATGACACGAACGACATTAATTTAATAAAAATAAAATATTTGACATTTTACAATTTTGAAACTCACCAAAATAATTAAACTAACTTCTTTCATTTATTACAAGTAAATTACGCGTAAAGTTCCGGAAACGCGACGAAAACGCAAACCGAGCAACCGAAATGAACCCGAACTTATCCGGGGTATAAATACCCTAAATGAGTTTCATTTTTCTCATTTCTATCATCCACACTCTCTCTCTACCTCCATTTTCCGGCTACCACTTCTCACCACCATTAACCACCTTCCAACAAGCATAACTTCTTCGTTTCTTGGCCGAATTGAGTGATTTTTGAACCACCATGAAGCTCTTGATCTCCCCTACAAGGAAGTACAACGGATCTATGATTATCACTACTGAAAATCAAGGTATGACGCCGTGAAAAGTCCGAAAAAAAGAGGGTTTTCAATTATAGTTTTGATACACACCCATCTAACCGGACCTAAACCCAACCACGAGCCTAGTACACCTGTGAGAGTCTTATTCGCATTACACAGATCTGGAGAACAACTTCACCACGAGTAGGATGTTATGAGAATGGTGATGTGTAGTACAGGTTCGCGAGGAGGCTGCTACAGCTGAACCTTGAGTCTCCTGCGAACCCATGAAGTGCCGCACCATTCTCAGGCGAGCCTATTCATCACCAAACCCTTGCTTCATCACGAACCATGCTATAGGGGACGAACCTTCGATGGCTGCTACCGAACCCTCGATGGCTGTGCCTGAGTCACGAACCAGTGAACTAACTAGATGAACCCTCCTACTTAACAGCAACGAACCCATTGGCTCCCGAACCTTAAGCCTGGGATACGAACCTTTCTCATGTTCCAGCCGAACCCTTGTCTACGCAGGTGCCGAACCATTTGTGAATGTTACTACGGGCCGAACCTTATGGTAGATCTAACATAGACGAACCATGAATAGCCAGCTAGGACCGAACCTTCTACTAAATGTCTATAAGGTTCGCTGCCTTTGGGGATTATTCCTTCGAATTATTGAGCTGATCTAACAAGCGGCCCAAGTTCATGGCCCAACACAGTTTTTGTTTAAGCCATGTGGAACTCGGCCCAACCCCTCTGTGTAGTCTAATCCTTCGGCTCAAACTCTCGGCCCAACAGCCCATGACAAGTATAAGGCCCATATCTTGAAATCAACCCAAGATTTGATTATAAGGCCCACACACACACAAACTTTAGGCCCCCATACAATCTCATTCGGCCCACTTACATATGTGTCCCAACATGAGGCCCACAAGGTCTAATTGTCGTTAACATGAAGAAAACAAAGGATCAAAGAATAATAAACACGGATTAAGTACAACTACATTATAAAAATTTCTAACATAACTACGAGACTAGAGGAGTAATAAGGCAATAAAAGGCTATAACATGTGATATGCAAATCTAGATTATAGTTAGCAATTGCTTGGTCATAATAGTGAATTAAATGGAAAACATAAGATCAATGATCAACCTAAATAAATTAGGCCTAGTGGGATAAGTGTTGGCAATTATACAACCACTAAACGGGGCCGAATGATGAATCAAGATCAAGTGGTGACAACACAATTAGGAATTATATACACGCGCACAAAATCTTACAACTTATACTCACGGGTTACAAACAACGTGAAATCAATACAGGAACGTGAAAACTACTACAAGAACGACAAAGAGCGCGTGCATTCTTTCTTTTAAGCTAAGTCAACCCTACAACCACAAGGTGAGTTCATATGCCCCTTTTCTTTAATCTTAACTGATTTTAAACCTTCGGGGCTGAGAAACATGCTTAACTTTTATTTACTTAAAATTTTTATTACAATATATTCCATATATTATGATTTAGATAATATTGTTTATCATTATTATCGATTATCATTGTATACTCACTTGTCTGATTATTATCTTATCTGGAATAGCTAGGATGCTACATGCTACCCTAGATTCATGACACATTAATACTCTAGGATAATACAAGTTGTTAAGAATATATCTTACAACTTTTTGTTATTCATACAAGACTACACGATGCCCCTACCTTTTCATCAAGTTGCAACAGTACCTACTAAAGCTACATGCAAACCTTACTCTGGTGCACATCCTCAATGTGCACAATGACAGTTTCATCATGCTGCCACAATGCAGTGCAGGCAGTGTACTAACTGTGGCCGAAAAGGCCATTTGGTTCACCACTGCCGAACTACACCGGCACCGGCAGTGAACAATGCTGTCATGGCAATGCCACCACCACAAAACCATGGCAACTACAACAACAACAATCGGGGATGCTACAACTGTGGAGAACTAGGTCATTTCTCCAGGGACTGTCCAAAGAGAGCACAACAAGGAGCATAAGCGCCTCGTGGGAGGGCATTCATGATTGGAACTTCTGCAGCACGCCAAGACCCGGAGACGGGTCTTGTTATGTAGTATCTCCTCACTCATAAGACTTCATTTTATTATGATACTAGTATGAATAAGAAATTTATCTTTTTCCTATTAGTATAATCACATAAGTATTCCATGGAACTTAGGAATTCTTTTATTATGATAGAAACAATGAAAGAATCCTTCGTTAATGCACATAACATACGTAGGAAACCATAGCTAACACTAAGATTGTGTAACAATTGATGCTCATAGCATCAGTTAGTTTTGAAAAATAAGGTGTTAGAGTCACACAGAGATATAGCGAGCCGTAACAGTAAGACAACGATGAGCAAGAAGACTAGCAAAACTCTGAGGCCATACATAAGCAATCCCAAACTAGACAAAAGTTCCTTTGGGAAAGTAGGGAAGTCACACCAAACAAAGTTTTCCCACTTGTTATAAAGGAAGTTGTTACAGATAATAACTTTTAAATTTCGGGACGAAATTTCTTTAACAAGGGGAGACTGTAACATCTGTGCCGAAATCGTTATCGGAACAGTAATTTGCACAGTAAAGTGCACAGTAACTCAGGTACACATTACGCGAAGCTATGTTGATACTATTTATACTTGAGGCTTAACACTAGACTATTATGCGATTGTCTGAAATCTGATTTAAAACCGTAGGGTTTAACAGTCAGAAACATATCAGACAACACAGAACTAACACACAGATACTTGATTTGATGCTAGTATGTATAAACGTATGCGAGGATAAACAGAACAAAACTATAACAGTTGTTGTCACAGAATGCTAAACCGACGAATTATTCGTACAGGTGACGATCTGTACGAATAGCTCTGAAAGTTTAACGATCTAAAATGATGACTGAACAGTAGAAAACAAAAGCAGAAAGTGAAATGTACGATCGTGTTCGTACAGTTAGCGCTCTGTACGAAAACGCGCGTAAGTGACGTTTTCTGACGAAACGAAAGGAAGACGATTCGAACGATAATAAATATAAGGAAATATAATATTTCCTGTTTTACAATTTTGAAACTCATCAGAAATAAATTAAAAAGAAACTATTTTAAATTAAAATACGTAAATTCGCGAAAGAATTAACGAAACGTGTAAAAATAATATATTCCGATAAATAATTCAAGAAAATGATATTTAAAATAATTACTAGAAATAACAACCTTCCAAACTTTTAAAAATAAACTCTTTTATTTAATTTAAAAAACACGCGAGTTACGATCCGGAAACGCAACGGAGACGAAAACCGAGCAACCGAAACGAACCCGAATACCCTCGGGGTATTTAAAGCCCAAAGGAGGCTTTTAATCCCATTTTTCTCATCTCTTTCTCTCTCTAGAAGCTCTCTCCCGGTTCTCTCTCTCTCTAGAATAACCGATCTTCAACCGATCATGACTTGCTCGTTTCTTGACGAAATCAAGTGTTCTTGGTGTCCACGCGAAACTCTCGACCTCCTCTACGTAGAAGTACAACAGATCGGAGCTTCTTGTGACAACCAGTACTAGACCGTCCGGCAAGTCAGTACGGTGTGTGTACTTTCACCATCTACTGTGTGTAAATACAGTACTTAAACAGTTGTGTGACAACAAAACTCAGAAAATAAAACCACAGTTGTATGTGTTTAAGTGAAAACTTAAATACAATAAATACAACAACTTAAGAGAAACAGCAGTGTGCAAACAAATAACGATAACAAATCGGTTGCGATCTGATATCCATAGATGACAGGAATCAGATGGCAGACAATTCAATGAGAATACAATGTGATAACAGGATGTTTAGTTGAGTCTGACAGTGAGGAAAAACTATGCTGAGACCACACCAGCCATGAGAGCACCACAACCACCACCATTACAAGTCAAGAAGCCGTATGCTGGCGCGGCTCCTCAATGTAACAACTGTCAGTTTCATCATCATCTTGGAACCCCATGCAGACAATGCACAGGGTGCGGGAAATTGGGAATTGGCTTGATCACTGTAGGAATCCAATCCCCCATAACAGGAACAACCATGCAGCAAGGATGGCTGCTGCTATTGATCATAGGTCTTGCTACACATGTGGCGAACCTGGACATCTCTCAAGGGACTGTCCCAAGAGAATCCCACCAAAGGCACCGGTAGCTAGAGGACGGGCCTTTCAAATTGGAGCGGCTGCGGCTCGCCAGGACACTGACACCAATACTGGTACGCGTTTCATTCTAAATCTTTGCAGTTGTTTTATTTAATACTAGCATAGATTATCGTTGCCTCTTCAGAGTTAGTTTAGAACTTACTCACAATTGACGCAACACTTGGATATCTTTCACATGCACCAAATGACATGAACTTACTGTACGCCCACCTTTAGTGAACAAACACATACCATGGAATTCAAGGTGATGGACACGAGTGGTGTCAATACCACCATCGGAACGGATGCTTTGTCCCTGATAGGGATGAAGTCATCTAATCCGATAAAATATTTTGTATGTCATTATAGTGAACGGCAGAGATGCATTCATAAATCTCGTTTCTCAAGAACGAAAACTCACGATTAGATTCGTCAATGTTGTCATATCAGACAATATACGAATCGATTCTAACAAGGGGAGAAACGGGAGGTTTCTCCTGACAGAGAATAGTTCACGAGCCTAAGAATCATAGTGAACATTATAGAGCCTGAAATTGTTACAACAACTCGAGATACCACAATTGGAGTGTATACAAACAGCTATGGAATGTGATGCCAAGCTACCTTACACTTCCAGTAGACTTGATGTTCTTGAATTGACAGGAACAATGAAATCAAGTCTAATCATTACATAACTTTACACAAATGCCTAGGCTCCCTAAGGAGGACTAGGTCACATACAAACAATATCTTTCCAAGAAACATAAACATTTCGGATAGTGCGGTCGAGAGACTGAAAAACGAATCCGTATCACATCGAACAGACTTGGGGAAAACACTAAACACAACTTCGCATAAACATGAGAATATGAGAAACACATGATATCAAAGCACCTCCACCTATGCAAAGAAAAAGTAGTACCCGACAATGACGCTTAAATTTCGGGACGAAATTTCTTTAACAAGGGGAGACTGTGACAACCACTACCAGACCGTTCGGCAAGTCTGTACGGTGTGTGTACTTTCACCATCTATTGTGTGTAAATACATTACTTAAACAGTTGTGCAACAACAGAACTCAGAAAACAAACCACAGTTGTATGTGTTTAAGTGAAAACTTAAATATAATAAATACAACAACTCAAGAGAAACAGCAGTGTGCAAACAAATAACGATAACAAATCGGTTGCGATCTGATATCCATAGATGACAGGAATCAGATGGCCGACAATTCAATGAGAATACAATGTGATAACAGGATGTTTAGTTGAGTCCGACAGTGAGGAAATACAATTCAAACATAAATTGCAGTGTCGTTTCAGAATAACGAACTGACAGTGTGTTTGCGTGGGTGACGATTCACACAAACATATATGTGAGTTTAACGTTCTGAAATGATGACTGGGAAGTAGAAAACAAAAGTCGGAAAGCAAAACCATCGTCGTGTTCGTTCGAATGACGATTCGAACGAATACGCGCGATGGTGACGCGATCTGACGAAACGAAAACGAAACATGACACGAACGACATTAATTAAATAAAAATAAAATATTTGACATTTTACAATTTTGAAACTCACCAAAATAATTAAACTAACTTCTTTCATTTATTACAAGTAAATTACGCGTAAAGTTCCGGAAACGCGACGAAAACGCAAACCGAGCAACCGAAATGAACCCGAACTTATCCGGGGTATAAATACCCTAAATGAGTTTCATTTTTCTCATTTCTATCATCCACACTCTCTCTACCTCCATTTTCTGGCTACCACTTCTCACCACCATTAACCACCTTCGAACAAGCATAACTTCTTCGTTTCTTGGCCGAATTGAGTGATTTTTGAACCTACGTGAAGCTCTTGATCTCCCCTACAAGGAAGTACAACGGATCTATGATTATCACTACTGAAAATCAAGGTATGATGCTGTGAAAAGTCCAAAAAAAAGAGGGTTTTCAATTATAGTTTTGATACACACCCATCTAACCGGACCTAAACCCAACCACGAGCCTAGTACACCTGTGAGAGTCTCATTCGCATTACACAGATCTGGAGAACAACTTCACCACGAGTAGGATGTTTTGAGAATTGTGATGTGTAGTACAGGTTCGCGAGGAGGCTGCTACAGCCGAACCTTGAGTCTCCTGCGAACCCATGAAGTGCCGCACCATTCTCAGGCGAGCCTATTCATCACCAAACCCTTGCTTCATCACGAACCATGCTATAGGGGACGAACCTTCGATGGCTGCTGCCGAACCCTCGATGGCTGTGCCTGAGTCACGAACCAATGAACTAACTAGATGAACCCTCCGACTTAACAGCAACGAACCCATTGGCTCCCGAACCTTAAGCCTGGGCTACGAACCTTTCTCATGTTCCAGCCGAACCCTTGTCTACGCAGGTGCCGAACCATTTGTGAATGTTACTACGGGCCGAACCTTATGGTAGATCTAACATAGACGAACCATGCATAGCCAGCTAGGACCGAACCTTCTACTAAATGTCTATAAGGTTCGCTGCCTTTGGGGATTATTCCTTCGAATTATTGAGCTGATCCAACAAGCGGCCCAAGTTCATGGCCCAACACAGTTTTTGTTTAAGCCATGTGGAACTCAGCCCAACCCCTCTGTGTAGTCTAATCCTATGGCCCAAACTCTTGGCCCAATTGGTTTGGCCCAACTGCCCACGACAAGTATAAGGCCCATATCTTGAAATCAACCCAAGATTTGATTATAAGGCCCACACACACACACAAACTTTAGGCCCAAATACAATCTCATTCGGCCCACTTACATATGTGTCCCAACATGAGGCCCACAAGGTCTAATTGTCGTTAACATGAAGAAAACAAAGGATCAAAGAATAATAAACACGGATTAAGTACAACTACATTATAAAAATTTCTAACATAACTACGAGACTAGAGGAGTAATAAGGAAATAAAAGGCTATAACATGTGATATGCAAATCTAGATTATAGTTAGCAATTGCTTGGTCATAATAGTGAATTAAATGGAAAAAATAAGATCAATGATCAACCAAAATAAATTAGGCCTAGTGGGATAAGTGTTGGCAATTATACAACCACTAAACGGGGCCGAATGATGAATCAAGATCAAGTGGTGACAACACAATTAGGAATTATATACACGCGCACAAAATCTTACAACTTATACTCACGGGTTACAAACAACGTGAAATCAATACAGGAACGTGAAAACTACTACAAGAACGACAAAGAGCGCGTGCATTCTTTCTTTTAAGATAAGTCAACCCTACAACCACAAGGTGAGTTCATATGCCCCTTTTCTTTAATCTTAACTGATTTTAAACCTTCGGGGCTGAGAAACATGCTTAACTTTTATTTACTTAAAAGTTTTATTACAATATATTGCATATATTATGATTTAGATAATATTGTTTATCATTATTATCGATTAACGTTGTATGCTCACTTGTCTGATTATTATCATATCTGGAATAGCTAGGATGCTACATGCTACCCTAGATTCATGACACATTAATACTATAGGATAATACAAGTTGTTAAGAATATATCTTACAACTTTTTGTTATTCATACACGATAGAACAACGGGAATACCAATGGACAACATACTGATAACATTTACAACCACCAAGAACGATAATCATGATGACGTACCTTCATGATAATGACATCGTTCACCACTAATACTAACGATGCGTAATAAGACTAGTTCTTGTCACACATGGTTAAACCTGAAAACATTTATCACTGAGAACATATGACATATGAGACTATTACATGTGATATCAAGGATGACATCAGGAAAACTTAACTCCAAGATGTCATTCCCCATACATGCTAACATTATATTATAAGACTTGATCTTATAACACCATACTTGTACTACAGTGAAAACCTATGAAACTATACCTGTGATACCTATAAGACTAAAAGGTGATAGTCTTAGGGTTAGGTTAGATCCGATTTGTGTGAGACCATGAAATTTGTGACTACGTGATTAGGAGGTGAAATCTATATGAATTTATGCAATATTAGTCTATATGTGCCGATGTGATGAGACTATATGAGCCTATGTAATGAGACTATGTGATGAGATTATATGAGACTAAATAAGACTATATGAGACTATGTGATGAGACTATGTAATGAGACTATGTGATGAGACTATATGAGACTAAATGAGACTATGTGATGAGACAATGTGATGAGACTATATGAGACTACATGTGACTATATGAGACTAGGGAATGAGACTACATGTGACTATATGAGACTATATGAAACTATATGAGACTATATGAGACTAGGGAATGAGACTATATGAGACTATTTGATGGGACTATATGAGACTATGTGATGAAACTATATGAGATCATGTGATGAGACTATATGAGACTACGCGATGAGACTAGGTGAAATCATGTGAGGAATAGATGGGTATCCATAGTTGTATTGCAAGTAGTGTGAAACTTGGTTGAGCATGTGGTGGGATGGCGTCTGGGCTTGACCCTTTCGTATGCCCTATATATAAGCATGCTTTATCAAGCGTCACACCATTTGTACATATAACTATGGAGAGGACATTGGGGGAAACAGGTGAATCAATTATTGCATGAATCATGCGAAATATTGTGACTGTGCTTGTGAACATTATAGGTTTTCAATTACTAAACTTATGAACTCACCAACCTAGTGTTGACTTTGTTTAAAAACATGTTTTCTCTGGTGATGAACAGGTGTAGATACACACATGCAAGGATTAAGCTAGTGGACTTTTAGAAGACCTAGCTTTATTTTGTGTTGCATGCTTCTGGTGACAAGATCAATGATCATCTTTTGTATATCTTGTACAGATACAAGATATAACTACATTGATTCTTTTTGGGTAGATTTACTTGATTAAATTATGAATGATACATTGTAATTTAATCTTGTAATTCTATATCATGGATGTGTAAGTATTTCTCATTTATTCATCATGTGCTATGTAAACAATCTGATCATTTGATTATCACTCAAGATATCGTGCCCCGGGAACCTTCCGCCCGACGGGAAAACCCGATCCGTTCCCGCCGACCCGGGGTGTGACAGATTGGTATCAGAGCCATGGTTATAGAGAAATATAGGTCATATTACTTAAACGGTTTGGCCTAGACTATAACCTAGGGACCCTCATATAGAAATCATGTCACATAGGATTCTATTTGCATGTGTCTTCTGCTTCTGATCACTGCACTAACCGATTTTCTTTCAGTTATGATCAGAATGCCGCCAAGAAGACAACCACCTCTATTGCCGCCACCACAAGACTTAGCTCCGCATTCATCTACACCATCACCATCTGACTCTCCTACACAACTACCTCCACCTCCTCCTCCACATGTTCCACCTCCACAGCCACCGCCTGTTCATGAGTTGGATCCGGCTACTATTGCTTTAGCCACTCTACTGACAAGCCAACTGAGGGATGTGATCCCTGATATGATGAATAGGATCAACAGCCAGAACGGAAACAACACTGGCAACTCATCTGGAGAGGGCAGTGGAAACACCAAGAACCAACAGGATTACTCCTACAAGAACTTTGTAGGATGCAAGCCACCTACTTTCAGTGGCAATGAGGGGGCCGTTGGCTTGATCCAATGGATCGAGAAGATGGAGACGACCCTCGACATCAGTGGTTGTCCTGATCAACACAAGGTAAGATATGTGGCAGGCTTGTTCGACAAACAAGCGCTGACCTGGTGGAACACACAAGTGCAGACCAGGGGACGAGATGAGGCATTGTCTATGCCTTGGGAGGAATTCAAGGTCTTCCTGATGGGCGAGTTTTGCCCCAGAAACGAATTGAAGAAGGTTGAGACAAAGTTGCTCAATCATGTTATGGTGGGAGCTAGACATCTGGTCTACACCACAAGATTTCACGAGCTAGCGACATTGGCACCAGATATAGTGCCAACACTGGAGAAACGAATTGAGCGGTACGTCGGTGGACTACCGGCCTGTATTCAGGGACATGTGATTGCTGCTCACCCCACTACCCTAGAGATGGCTGCTACACTGTCAGCAACATTAACTGATGTAATGGTTGCCTCGGGGGCACTGAAGGAGGAAGCTGAAGTAGAAAAGACTGAAACATCAAGGAAGCCGGATGAACATCCGACTAAGAAACAGAAAGTGATCAAAAACTATGCTGAGACCATACCAGCCATGAGAACACCACAACCACCACCATTACAAGTCAAGAAGCCGTATGCTGGCGCGGCTCCTCAATGTAACAACTGTCAGTTTCATCATCATCTTGGAACCCCATGCAGACAATGCACAGGGTGCGGGAAATTGGGACATTGGCTTGATCACTGTAGGAATCCAATCCCCCATAACAGGAACAACCATGCAGCAAGGATGGCTGCTGCTACTGATCATAGGTCTTGCTACACATGTGGCGAACCTGGACATCTCTCAAGGGACTGTCCCAAGAGAATCCCACCAAAGGCACCGGTAGCTAGAGGACGGGCCTTTCAAATTGGAGCGGCTGCGGCTCGCCAGGACACTGACACCAATACTGGTACGCGTTTCATTCTAAATCTTTGCAGTTGTATTATTTAATACTAGCATAGATTATCGTTGCCTCTTCAGAGTTAGTTTAGAACTTACTCACAATTGACGCAACACTTGGATATCTTTCACATGCACCAAATGACATGAACTTACTGTACGCCCACCTTTAGTGAACAAACACATACCATGGAATTCAAGGTGATGGACACGAGTGGTGTCAATACCACCATCGGAACGGATGCTTTGTCCCTGATAGGGATGAAGTCATCTAATCCGATAAAATATTTTGTATGTCATTATAGTGAACGGCAGAGATGCATTCATAAATCTCGTTTCTCAAGAACGAAAACTCACGATTAGATTCGTCAATGTTGTCATATCAGACAATATACGAATCGATTCTAACAAGGGGAGAAACGGGAGGTTTCTCCTGACAGAGAATAGTTCACGAGCCTAAGAATCATAGTGAACATTATAGAGCCTGAAATTGTTACAACAACTCGAGATACCACCATTGGAGTGTATACAAACAGCTATGGAATGTGATACCAAGCTACCTTACACTTCCAGTAGACTTGATGTTCTTGAATTGACAGGAACAATGAAATCAAGTCTAATCATTACATAACTTTACACAAATGCCTAGGCTCCCTAAGGAGGACTAGGTCACATACAAACAATATCTTTCCAAGAAACATAAACATTTCGGATAGTGCGGTCGAGAGACTGAAAAACGAATCCGTATCACATCGAACAGACTTGGGGAAAACACTAAACACAACTTCGCATAAACATGAGAATATGAGAAACACATGATATCAAAGCACCTCCACCTATGCAAAGAAAAAGTAGTACCCGACAATGACGCTTAAATTTCGGGACGAAATTTCTTTAACAAGGGGAGACTGTGACAACCACTACCAGACCGTCCGGCAAGTCCGTACGGTGTGTGTACTTTCACCATCTACTGTGTGTAAATACAGTACTTAAACAGTTGTGTGACAACAGAACTCAGAAAACAAACCACAGTTGTATGTGTTTAAGTGAAAACTTAAATATAATAAATACAACAACTCAAGAGAAACAACAGTGTGCAAACAAATAACGATAACAAATCGGTTGCGATCTGATATCCATAGATGACAGGAATCAGATGGCCGACAATTCAATGAGAATACAATGTGATAACAGCATGTTTAGTTGAGTCCGACAGTGAGGAAATACAATTCAAACATAAATTGCAGTGTCGTTTCAGAAGAATAACGAACTGACAGTGTGTTTGCGTGAGTGACGATTCACACAAACATATCTGTGAGTTTAACGTTCTGAAATGATGACTGGGAAGTAGAAAACAAAAGTCGGAAAGCAAAACCATCGTCGTGTTCATTCGAATGACGATTTGAACGAATACGCGCGATGGTGACGCGATCTGACGAAACGAAAACGAAACATGACACGAACGGCATTAATTTAATAAAAATAAAATATTTAACATTTTACAATTTTGAAACTCATCAAAATAATTAAACTAACTTCTTTCATTTATTACAAGTAAATTACGCGTAAAGTTCCGGAAACGCGACGAAAACGCAAACCGAGCAACCGAAATGAACCCGAACTTATCCGGGGTATAAATACCCTAAATGAGTTTCATTTTTCTCATTTCTATCATCCACACTCTCTCTCTACCTCCATTTTCCGGCTACCACTTCTCACCACCATTAACCACCTTCAAACAAGCATAACTTCTTCGTTTCTTGGCCGAATTGAGTGATTTTTGAACCTACGTGAAGCTCTTGATCTCCCCTACAAGGAAGTACAACGGATCTAAGATTATCACTACTGAAAATCAAGGTATGATGCTGTGAAAAGTCCGAAAAAAAGAGGGTTTTCAATTATAGTTTTGATACACACCCATCTAACCGGACCTAAACCAACCACGAGCCTAGTACACCTGTGAGAGTCTCATTCGCATTACACAGATCTAGAGAACAACTTCACCATGAGTAGGATGTTATGAGAATGGTGATGTGTAGTACAGGTTCGCGAGGAGGCTGCTACAGCCGAACCTTGAGTCTCCTGCGAACCCATGAAGTGCCGCACCATTCTCAGGCGAGCCTATTCATCATCGAACCCTTGCTTTATCAAGAACCATGCTATAGGGGACGAACCTTCGATGGCTGCTGCCGAACCCTCGATGGATGTGCCTGAGTCACGAACCAGTGAACTAACTTGACGAACCCTCCTCCTTAACAGCAACGAACCCATTGGCTCCCGAACCTTAAGCCTGGGCTACGAACCTTTCTCATGTTGCAGCCGAACCCTTGTCTACGCAGGTGCCGAACCATTTGTGAATGTTACTACGGGCCGAACCTTATGGTAGATCTAACATAGACGAACCATGCATAGCCAGCTAGGACCGAACCTTCTACTAAATGTCTATAAGGTTCGCTGCCTTGGGGGATTATTCCTTCGAATTATTGAGCTGCTCCAACAAGCGGCCCAAGTTCATGGCCCAACACAGTTTTTGTTTAAGCCATGTGGAACTCGGCCCAACCCCTCTGTGTATTCTAATCCTTCGGCCCAAACTCTCGGCCCAATTGGTTTGGCCGAACAGCCCACGACAAGTATAAGGCCCACATCTTGAAATCAACCCAAGATTTGATTATAAGGCCCACACCACACAAACTTTCGGCCCACATACAATCTCATTCGGCCCACTTACATATGTGTCCCAACATGAGGCCCACAAGGTCTAATTATCGTTAACAGAAGAAGAAAACAAAGGATCAAAGAATATAAACACGGATTAAGTACAACTACATTATAAAAATTTCTAACATAACTACGAGACTAGAGGAGTAATAAGGCAATAAAAGGCTATAACATGTGATATGCAAATCTAGATTATAGTTAGCAATTGCTTGGTCATAATAGTGAATTAAATGGAAAAATTAAGATCAATGATAAACCAAAATAAATTAGGCCTAGTGGGATAAGTGTTGGCAATTATACAACCACTAAACGGGGCCGAATGATGAATCAAGATCAAGTGGTGACAACACAATTAGGAATTATATACACGCGCACAAAATCTTACGACTTATACTCACGGGTTACAAACAACGTGAAATCAATACAGGAACGTGAAAACTACTACAAGAACGACAAAGAACGCGTGCATTCTTTCTTTTAAGCTAAGTCAACCCTACAACCACAAGGTGAGTTCATATGCCCCTTTTCTTTAATCTTAACTGATTTTAAACCTTCGGGGCTGAGAAACATGCTTAACTTTTATTTACTTAAAAGTTTTATTACAATATATTGCATATATTATGATTTAGATAATATTGTTTATCATTATTATCGATTAACGTTGTATGCTCACTTGTCTGATTATTATCATATCTGGAATAGCTAGGATGCTACATGCTACCCTAGATTCATGACACATTAATACTACAGGATAATACAAGTTGTTAAGAATATATCTTCAACTTTTTGTTATTCTTACACGATGGAACAACGGGAATACCAATGGACAACATACTGATAACAATTACAACCACCAAGAACGATAATCATGATGACGTACCTTCATGATAATGACATCGTTCACCACTAATACTAACGATGCGTAATAAGACTAGTTCTTGTCACACATGGTTAAACCTGAAAACATTTATCACTGAGAACATATGACATATGAGACTATTACATGTGATATCAAGGATGACATCAGGAAAACTTAACTCCAAGATGTCATTCCCCATACATGCTAACATTATATTATAAGACTTGATCTTATAACACCATACTTGTACTACAGTGTGAAAACCTATGAAACTATACCTGTAATACCTATAAGACTAAAAGGTGATAGTCTTAGGGTTAGGTTAGATCCGATTTGTGTGAGACCATGAAATTTGTGACTACGTGATTAGGAGGTGAATCTATATGAATTTATGCAATATTAGTCTATATGTGCCGATGTGATGAGACTATATGAGCCTATGTAATGAGACTATGTGATGAGATTATATGAGACTAAATGAGACTATATGAGACTATGTGATGAGACTATGTAATGAGACTATGTGATGAGACTATATGAGACTACATGTGACTATATGAGACTAGGGAATGAGACTACATGTGACTATATGAGACTATATGAAACTATATGAGACTATATGAGACTAGGAATGAGACTATATGAGACAATATGAGACTATTTGATGGGACTATATGAGACTATGTGATGAAACTATATGAGATCATGTGATGAGACTATATGAGACTACGCGATGAGACTAGGTGAAATCATGTGAGGAATAGATGGGTATCCATAGTTGTATTGCAAGTAGTGTGAAACTTGGTTGAGCATGTGGTGGGATGGCGTCTGGGCTTGACCCTTTCGTATGCCCTATATATAAGCATGCTTTATCAAGCGTCACACCATTTGTACATATAACTATGGAGAGGACATTGGGGGAAACAGGTGAATCAATTATTGCATGAATCATGCGAAATATTGTGACTGTGCTTGTGACATTATAGGTTTTCAATTACAAAACTTATGAACTCACCAACCTAGTGTTGACTTTGTTTAAATACATGTTTTCTCAGGTGATGAACAGGTGTAGATACACACATGCAAGGATTAAGCTAGTGGACTTTTAGAAGACCTAGCTTTATTTTGTGTTGCATGCTTCTGGTGACAAGATCAATGAATCATCTTTTGTATATCTTGTACAGATACAAGATATAACTACATTGATTCTTTTTGGGTAGATTTACTTGATTAAATTATGAATGATACATTGTAATTTAATCTTGTAATTCTATATCATGGATGTGTTAGTATTTCTCATTTATTCATCATGTGCTATGTAAACAATCTGATTCATTGATTATCACTCAAGATATCGTGCCCCGGGAACTTCCGCCCGACGGGGAAAACCGATCCGTTCCCGCCGGCCGGGGTGTGACCTTCTCACCGGTGAAAAAACGAGGTATGGAAGCTTACATACCACGAAATTTAGGGTTTTCTATAACCATTGTTACACCAACAACTTAGGTTGGTTTTAGGTTATCCTCTTCAAACCCTACGCCTTTTAGGAAACCATCTTCGCCTAACCCAGCTCTGAAAACATCCAAACAATAGGAGAGGATCGGTGATGATGGTGGGCTTGCTGGTTCGTGAACTGGTAGATCGACCGAACCTTCTTGGGCAGCCGGCCGAACCTTCGGCTTATCACGAACCTGTCACACTGAGCTATCAGCAAACCCTACATGCATTACCAATGAACTCTAGCCGAACCATGGGTAAGCTACGAACCTAGTTAGCCGAACCCTCCTGGGCGAACCGGCTGCGAACCTATACACATCTTGGACGAACCTGTGTCCAGGCCTGAACCAGCAATAGACAAACCTTACACTCCGGCGAACCCATGCCCAGTTGCCATGGCCGAACCTTCATGACTCCGAAAGAACCTCTCCTTTGCGAACCTCGCACGTACCATCAGCGAACCTATGGTTTGCCGACCTATAGTCCCGAACCTATTACTTCTGGCCGAACCATGCAGGTGTAGGTCACTAGCCGAACCTAATCACATGAGGGTTGCCAGCAACCTGGGGAAAAGTTTCTGTAGTCACGCCCGCAAACAGCCCAGGTCCCACTTCAGCCATGTGATTTCTTCAGCCCAACTCCTTTCCACGATCCCCTTGTGTTGGCCCAAACTCCTTCGGCCCAAGACCTTTCTATTCAGGCCAAGATGGAAGAAAATTCATTACCAACCTATTGGGCGAACAGAGGTTAAACAGCCAAATTCTAGGCCCACTCTTTTGTTCCG